>JALMGJ010000007.1:5542500-6085000 GCA_023362775.1 Charina bottae | reverse complement strand
GGACTGAAGATGCCAGAAAGAAAGAAATGGTGCTGACACCATAGATACCCCAGTAGGTAAGTTTCCCTTCATAGGGTTGTTGGGCCAGATTCATACATGGCAATGGTGCAGAGTTGATCAAGTTTTGCAATGGATGCTTTCCAGGGAAATGTATTCTTCTGAACAAGTTAATCTATGATTCTAAATTCATAGATTGAGCTATATTTGATCCTATGAGTAAAATATAAACATCAGTTCTACATTTCTTCACTTGGTGCAATTTTGTATTTCAGTAATATATGGATGAAGAACAATAGTGTGTGCCATAGTATCCCATAGTATCTGCCTGGCCAGTTCAATCTAGCAGGGTTGGCATGCTCCGGGTTCCATCAATGAAACAATGCCATCAGTCTGGATCCAGGAAGCGTGCCTTCTCTGTAGCAGTGCCTGCCCTCTGGAATGAGGTCCCCCTGAAATTCGAATGGCTTCCACCCTACTGGTATTTTGAAGAGCCCTAAAGACCTAGTTCTTCACCCAGGTCCTTGGCAAGATGACTGACACCCATTTCTTCCTTTTTGGTCCCCTCTGGGTTTGTTTACTTTGTCATCATTCTTCTGTTTTGTGCTGTCTTTTGTTGTTGTTTGTATTGTTTTTTGTTCTTAAATGTTTTTAACAATTGTAAACTGCCCAAAGTCGCTGGGAGTCAGGTGGCATATAAATTTAATAAATTATTATTACTATTAACCACAGACAGAACCAATGTTAAAAAAACTGTCCAAATCCTGAAAAAGAGATCCAGTTCTTAAACCAGTATTTGTGGGTAGTAATATAAAATTAGTCTGATTTTGTTTTTCTTCAGATAATCCAATGAATTTACAGGAAAACCAAATACAGTAATATAACCCTTTGCTTCCTAGATGAATTAACCTTCTCTTCAGATGAGTTCTACATTTTCCAACATGAAGTTTCTGAAAATATCTTACACTTCCTCCAACTGGGACATCTTGTCCAGACAGTGTGTGTGCTACCTGAACCCCATGGCAAGAGCAGAAAGGACAGTTCACCACATTTCAGTGATTTTCTGTCACTTGGAGGATTTTTCCTGGGTGAGTGGGAAAGTCTGCATATAAAATAAATTGCAATTATTAACAAAGGATCTTGTTCTGCCAGCAGTTGCCATCAGTGGGAGTGGAATTCACTGGAAGTACTCAGCACGACTCCTCATTAAAGTTTATGAATAACTCAACACAATTTCGCATTGACAGTTGGAAGAAACTACATTATACTGTAATTGCTACAAGAAACTTAAGTAAAGACCTTTCTCTTATGTCCACATTCTGCTTCACATATTTAGGGGCTGGGGAGATGTTGAGAAATGTATTCATGTAAGAGAGAGAAAACAGAAGATCTGGTCCAATAACTAGACATTCTCACCCATAGCTTGGCAAGATAATTCATTCCTTAAACGTTGGTGCTATGTTCAGATAAACATGCAACATGCTTTCAAAGCGAAACGGGAAAATGAAAGTCACCAAGTTAAATCTGTCTCACTCCTAGCTGCTTCTTCTGGCATGTCTCTCCAATAGGAAATAACACAACTTGGAAATAAATCCTATATATTTTACAGTGATGGCCAAATTCATGAATCAATTCAGTTCATACCTGTAGTCTGAATCTTAAACAGACTGTAAAAATGAGGCCATAGTGAAATTCAAGTATTTTCCATTTCCCCTACCATCCATATTTTTTATCTGCTGAATTTGATTAGTATTTGCCCTAAAATAAAGATATTAATTAAAAAGAGACAAATTTATAGACAAAAAGTTCCAGTGTTGGTACATAACACTTTGTGTTTTCCTAGGTTAAGTACAATGGAATTTATGATTGGAGCTTTATTTCACTCTTCTTATAGTCCTTTTCATTTATCATTTTTCTCTCTGAGGATTTATTAAGGGTGAAATGTCTTACATGTGTATCTTACCTCTTGTCTTATCAATCCAAGGCATTGGACCATTGAGTTAATAATTACATCTGCCCCCAACCTCTTCCTTTACTGTTCTGATATGAAGGTCTGTGTCAGCTTTATCACAATTTTGTCAGGCATTAAATATGGACACAGAATTTATAGAAAGCTTAATGGACAGTATCAGCAACATTAGAAACAGCAGCAAACACAGTTACACTAATGATTCAAGTGGAATCACAACTGACAATTAAAGCTAAGAATCATAAGTATTTGCATACTACTTTCAGAGGTTTATAGACATATTGCCATACATTTTGGGGATGAAACCCTGAAGTTGGTAAGGAAATTCGAGAAGACAGCAAGAAAGGTGGCAGACTATAGAAACCACCTACGTTTCAACCTCAGATGCAGACAACAGAGACTCATCCCGACAAGCCTACGCCTGCAATCTACAGTTAAGGGTCACAGAGCAGACCAGATCCTGCAGCAGGCACAAAGACATCTTCTAAATGAAAGAATAAGGCAAGTCCACTTCACCATTGATGCCCTGCAATACAATTTTGAAAACCTTCACCAGGAACTCACAGCCACCCTTCCTGACCCAATCCTGGATAGAGTTATTCAGCTTGGCAATAAAGTACAGCTGGCCCAGCATCACAAGACAGAATAGAATAGAATAGAATAGAATAGAATAGAATAGAATAGAATAGAATAGAATAGAATAATAACTTTATTGTCATCCCACTATACACTATACAGTGCACAATAGAATGAAATTTCGTTGCAGTTGGCTCACAAATTCACTCAAGCAATAAAATACTAATGATAATAATAAAAAACCATAATTACTATAAAATACCCATTCTTATAAAATATACATTCTTAAAAAATATACATTCTTTAACTCACAATTTCAGTCAAACATTAAAATACTAATAAAAGTCCATAATTACTATAAAATATACATTCTTTACATATCCAACATATTTCACCTAAAAGAACCTATTTGGCATTCAAGAATCCAATAGCCTGGGGGACAAAGCTGTTTCCCAATCTGGCTGTTCTACCTCGGATACAGCGGAACCTCTTCCCAGAGGGTAACAAAGAAAACAAACCATGATGAGGATGGGAGGCATCACTGATGATCTTTTGAGCTCTGGACAAACAGCATGCATGAGCTAAATCTTGGATGAGGGGCAGAGATATCCCAATGATCTTTTCTGCTGCCCTTACCACTCTCTGCACAGACTTTCTATCTGAGGCCCTACAGCCTCCAAACCAGATGGAAATACAGCTTGTAAGTACACTCTCTATAGTGCCTCTGTAGAAAGTAAGGAGAATGGAAGATGGGAGATGTACTTTCTTCATCCGACGCAAAAAGTGCAAACGTTGCTGTGCTCGCTTTACCAAAAATGTGGTATTAAGGGACCAGGACAGACTATTTGTTAACTGCACCCCCAGGAATCTAATGCTACTGACTGACTCCACAGCTATGTTATTGATAAAAAGTGGAGTGTGACTGCACCGGTTCTTCCTGAAGTCTATAATAATCTCCTTAGTTTTTTCCACATTTAAAACCAAGCTGTTTTTATTGCACCACTCCACCAAACCCTTTACCTCCTCCCTATAAGCCCACTCATCCTCACCCCTGATAAGACCCACTACAGTTGTATCGTCCGCATATTTCACAATGGAATTGGTTGTATACTTGGCGCAACAGTCATCTGTCATCAGGGTGAACAACAATGGGCTCAAGACACAGCCCTGTGGGGAGCCGATGCTTAGGGAGATAGAGCTAGAAGTATTATATCCAACTCGCACCGACTGAGACCTCTCAGTAAGGAAGTCAAGTAGCCAATTACACAAGGGAGTACTAAAACCTAGAGAACCCATTTTGTCCACCAAATGCTGGGGAACAATCGTATTGAACGCTGAGCTGAAATCTATAAACAGCAATCGCACATAACTGTTCTTCTCCTCAAGATGTATCAGACTCGAATGAAGAACAGAAGAGATAGCATCCTCTATGGAGCGATTCCGCCGATAAGCAAACTGAAGTGGATCAAACGAAGGGGGGAGTCTGGAAACAATATAATCTTTCATCAGTCTCTCAAAACATTTCATCACAATGGGAGTGAGAGCTATCGGGCGATAGTCATTGAGACACGTGATCGTAGATTTTTTAGGCACAGGTATAATAGTTGCAGTCTTAAAGCTCACCGGGACTACAGTCTGGTGCAAGGAAATATTAAATATGTCTGTAAAGACACTGGCCAGCTGTTCAGCACAGTCCCTCAGTACCCGCCCTGGGATATTATCTGGGCCCGCTGCTTTCCGAATATTAATTTTCCTCAGGGTCCTCCTGACATCAATCATATCAAGGGTAGGTGCCTGCTCGTCGGGGTGGGATTCAACTTTCCTCACAGGAGTATTATTAGATGCTTCAAACCTACCAAAAAACCTATTGAGTTCATTCAGAAAATCTATATTCTTCTCACATGATGTCGGAGTAGCCTTATAATCTGTAATAGTTTGAATACCCTGCCACATGCGCCTGGTATTTGTGGAATCATGAAAAAATTCCTGAACTTTCCGGCTATAAACCCGCTTTATAAAAGAGAGGCAAACTAAGAAATTTGACATTCTTCTTTCTTGCAGCAAGCAGAAACAAGGAACTGGAGAAACCGCTGGGAGGAACAACAACAACAGGACCACAGAGGACAAAAAGAACATGTGGGTGAAAAATCTCTCAGACAGAGAACTCACCCAACCAGAGAGAGATGTCCTAGCCAAAGGTCTTAATTTTGCCATCACTCCCAAGCAACTTCCGGTTGTGGAGCTCATTACAGCCACAGAATCTGCCATCCACAACAACCACCTACCTTTTGAGGAAGCAGAACAACTCCAGCTTAAAATATCTGCAGCTCTGTCCAGTGCTCAACCTCCTCCCCCCGAACCTTACCGTCCAAGAGAGGAGAGCCCTGACGGCCCTCAGCAAAGATGAAACCATCACCATTTTACCTGCTGACAAAGGAAGATGTACAGTGGTTCTAAACACTGCAGACTACCACAATAAAATTACCTCACTTTTGGAGGATCACCATACATATGAAAAACTGAAAAGAGACCCAACCAACAATTACAAGAAAAAGGTAATAGACAGTTTGAAACAATTGGAACATGATGGCTCCATCAATAGGATTACCTACCACCGTCTGTATCCTGGAGAAGCCATCCCCTGCATCTACGGACTTCCTAAGATCCACAAGGAAGGAACACCCCTCCGACCCATAGTCAGCAGCATTAATTCGGTAACATACAACATTGCCAAACACCTCTCTACCATACTAGCACCTCTAGTTGGACACTCTGAACACCACATCCATAATTCGGAAGAATTTGTTTCCAAAGCAAAGATCCTGAAACTGGATACAGATGAAACTATGGTCTCCTTCGATGTGTCCTCCCTTTTCACCAGCATCCCCACCACTCATGCTCTATCCGCTGTCAGGAAGAGACTAGAAGAGGACAGCACCCTTGAAAGGAGAAACCATCTCAACCCAAACCAGATCTGCCATCTTCTGGACCTGTGTCTTAACACCACTTATTTCTCATACAGAGGTGACTTTTACAGACAAAAACACGGCTGTGCCATGGGTTCTCCTGTGTCACCCATTGTGGCCAATTTATACATGGAAGAAGTGGAGAAGAAAGCACTCAACACATTCCAGGGAACGGTGCCCACCCACTGGTTTAGGTATGTGGATGACACCTGGGTCAAAATCAAGGCCCAGGAAGTACAGGCCTTCACGGACCATATAAACACTATAGATGCCAACATTAGCTTCACCAGAGAAGACACCAAGGACAACAGACTGGCATTCCTAGACTGTGAAGTCCTCATTGGTACCGGTGGCAAGCTAGAAATAGGGATCTACAGGAAACCCACACACACAGATCAATATCTGATGTTTGACTCCCACCATCCACTGCAGCACAAACTAGGAGTCATCAGGACATTGTCACACAGAGCAGAAACCATCCCCACCTCCACGGATTCCAAAAAGAATGAAAATCAGCACCTGAGAACAGCTCTGAAGGCCTGTGGATATCCAAATTGGGCCTTCACTAAATCTAAATCTACCAGACCTAAAACAGCGACAGATAGGGCTGAGACTCAGAGTAAACGGAAGAACCTGGTCATTCCTTACATGGCTGGCGTGTCTGAAAAGATAAAAAGGATATTTGGCAAACACCACATACCTGTATATTTCAAACTCACCAACACACTGAGACAGAGGCTTGTACACCCCAAAGATCAAACTCCAAAACACAAGAAAAGCAATGTAGTTTATGCAATCCAGTGCAGTGAGGAGTGCTCTGAACTCTACATTGGAGAAACCAAACAACCTTTGTACAGGAGGATGGCCCAACACAGGAGAAGTAACACCACAGGACCAGAGTCAGCAGTTTATCTTCATCTAAAGGAAAAAGGACACTCATTTGAGGACATTAATGTTCACATTTTAGACAGAGAAGATAGGTGGTTTGAGAGAGGGGTCAAGGAATCCATTTATGCCAACTTGGAAAATCCTTCCTTGTATAGAGGTGGGGGCCTCAGGCACAATCTTTCCCCTATTTTCCTTCCTGCTTTGTCTTCTGTGCCTAGGAAGATTAAGACCATTTCGCAAGCTCAACAGCAGCATGGTAATCTTAACGATCCTCCTTTAGATGATAAAGGGACTTAGAAATAACATCTCAAAATAACCATGACCTAGCCCCAGGTGCAAGGTCACACAGCCACCTAGAAACATATTTAAGGATTCCCTTACTAACTTTGCTCAGACTGAAGAAGCTTCTTGGATAAGGAGCGAAACGTTTCCACTGAGAAAATAGAAATCCAGTTGACATGATTCAAGCTACAGACAATTCCACCTGGATGACTGAGAACCTTAATAGACACTTTCAGAGGTTGTACAGCAATGATGAGTATGAATTAAATTTGGAAAAGCAAGGATGTCAGTTTGATGACTAAGTGAAGACTAGTCCGCACTATCATGTTCCCCATAACTACTTATGGCTGTGAAAGTTGGACGATGAAAAAGTTGGCTAGAAGGAAAATTGATTCTTTTGAACTATGGTGTTGGAGGAGGCTCTTGCGAATCCCTTGGACTGCAAAGATAATGAATAAAGAAGTGTTGAAGCACATAAAACCAGACATGTCACTAAAAGGAAAAGTAACAAAACTTAGACTTTGTTACTTCGGTCATGTCATGAGATCAACATCGTTAGAGAAAGATGTTATGCTTGGAACGGTCAGTGGCAAAAGACAACGAGGATGCCAAAGAATGCGCTGGTTGGATGTAATCAAAGCAGACACAAGCCAAAATTTAAAGCAACTGAAAGAAGCTGTACAAGATCGGAAATCATGGAGAGAGCTGGCTTGTGGAATCACCAAGGTTCTGATATGACTGAATGGATAATTCAATTCAAATCCAGAGGTTTCAAAATGCTATATATGTAAATCTGGAAAATTTGCAATATAGGTCACTACCGTGTCCCAGTTCTGCAAGCAGAGAATGCTGAAGGATAGTAATTTGTCAAGCGAGGTGTACTTTAAACCTAAGACTTGCTTATTCATAGTTCAGCCTTATAACCACTATACCATATCACTCTATGCTAGAGGAACCATAATTTTTTCTGTTGAAGTGCCTGTTCTCTGGAACACAATACTGCCCAAGATCCGATTGGCCCCAACACTGATGGCATTTTATAAAGTCTTCATAACATGGCTGTTTTCCTGGGTATGAGGGGAAGTTAATGGGGTCGATAAGATGGATGGTTATTTGTGATTCATGTTATTGTCCTTGACTATTATGTGTGTGTGTGTGTGTGTATAATTATTATTTTGTTTTACTGAGTTTTAAATCAATGTTAGACACCCAAAGTCACTGAATGAAAGAAAGAAATAAAGATATCCTCAGGATACATTCAAGAGAGCCATTGCCAATGAACAACAGTTATGTTCTAGTGGACTAATAAGTCTGATTTGATTTGATATAAAGCAACTACTTGCATACCTATCAGTATAACTCAAATAGCTTATGTTTACTTTCCCTCTACTAAGTCCATGACTGCTGAAGGTATTTCCCATGACTCTTCTTTTTTCCTACCCATCAGGTAGAAGTGATGATATTATGCTGGGTGCAATTCAATGAACTGGGAGGCTGTCCTGCAGATAACTTGCAGTCATCTAATAGTCTTTTCTTTCTTGACTCTAAGGCCTATGGGAGAACAGGCAGATATCTATTAACATGGAAAGGGGGAGCAAACTAGAGTTTAAACTGTGGGATCTAGACCTGTGTAAAGACTTAGAAAGGTTTGCACTTCTATTGTGTATATGGCTTCATTCTTGTCTGCAATAAGGACTAGCCAAGTCATGTCTGAGAGCCTCTTGCTAAGTTATGCCAATTGCTGAATAAAGGTTAACTGACTGGTGAGCTGAGATTTACTGACATGTGAAGCTTGACAGTTACTATATCTGAGAATTATTAGCTGGTTCTTTCAGCACTAGTGAAGTTTCCTGGGTTCCATTTTACTACTGGACTTCTCTTTTCATATACCCATGTTCAACGCTGACTAGCGGTTAAGATACTGGCCTTGAACTGGGAACCTCCAGATTCAAATTCTTCTCAACTATGGAACTCACTGGGTGACTTTTGGCCAGTCTTCCTGCTTCACCCTAACTTATCTTACAGCAGTGCTTTCCAAACTGCTGCCGTTGGTGACACACCAACGGCGGCCATGCAGGGGCACGCATGGTGGCGGGGGCGTGCATGGCGGTGGTGCGGGGGGGTGCGCGGCGGAGGCAGCATGCACAGTGGCGGCCTTGTGCTTTCTGCTAAAATGCGGAAGCGCTGATGGCACACCGCTGCCTAAAAAGTGTCGTGCTAAAGTGTCGTGACACACAGTTTGGAAAGCTATGCCTTACAGCAGGGCTTTCCAAAGTTTTCCCGCGCCGACACACTAACCGCCGTTGGTGTGTGGCCGTGGGAAAACCCGGAAGTGCTGCCGTTGTGGCAGCGCGCAAAAACCCAGAAGCGCTGATGATGATCAGCGCTTCCGGGTTGTGTGGCGACACACCAGACTATGTGTGGTGACACACTTTTGTGTCATGACACACAGTTTGGAAAGCTCTGCCTTACAGAGTAGACTGATATATGCTGCCTTGGGTTCTCAGAGAAAATGTAGCATTTAGATGCAATACATAAATAAACAATATGAGGAGGCAGTCTCAGTAGGGTAGAAGAATTTACAGTTGTGTTACATGTATGAATTATTTCAGTAGGAAATACAAGCAACTGCTTAATTCTTTCCTAATGAAATCACTCAAAACTACATAAATGATAGTTAATGTTTGAGATATCAAATGTAAATTGTCAATAGGTGGACAATACATATGTATGCCTTACAAAGCCTTGCTTCCTGCATGTTCCTTCTTCCTTCCTGAACCTTGGCATACTCGTGAAACAAGATGTGACACTAAAGTGGACTGTCCAACTGCAGAATCAATGCTTTCTCATGTGAAACTTTCAGTCCAAACAGAAGGGAGCATCTGAGAGAAAACAGTTTTATCCAATCCCATTTTTAAAAGATCTGATCTTCTATTTATTGGGATTTCTGCTTGATATTTATATGATGAAAGAACTTTCTTAAAATGTGACTTGTCACCTGTCATTCATCATCATCATTGGCAATCACTCATAGCCGAGTAAGATTGTCTTCCAAGGGTAAAATTTTAACAGTGGATATGTCTATGAAGGTTCTCAGTCATCCAGGTGGAACAGTCTGTGGCTTGAATCATGTCAACTGGATTTCTATTTTCTTAGTGGAAACGTTTCACTCCTTATCCAAGGAGCTTCTTCAGTCTGAGTAAAGTTAGTAAGGGAATCCTTAAATATGTTTCTAGGCTGGCTGTGTGACCTTGCACCTGGGGCTAGGTCATGGTTATTTTTGAGATGTTTGTTTCTAAGTCCCTTTATCATCTAAAGGAGGATCGTTAAGATTACCCTGCTGCTGTTGAGCTTGTGAAATGGTCTTAATCTTCCTAGGCACAGAAGACAAAGCAGGAAGGAAGATAGGGGAAAGGTTATGCCTGAGGCCCCCACCTCTATTCAAGGAAGGATTTTCCAAGTTGGCATGAATGGATTCCTTGACCCCTCTCTCAAACCACCTATCTTCTCTGTCTAAAATGTGAACATTAATGTCCTCAAATGAGTGTCCTTTTTCCTTTAGATGAAGATAAACTGCTGACTCTGGTCCTGTGGTGTTACTTCTCCTGTGTTGGGCCATCCTCCTGTACAAAGGTTGTTTGGTTTCTCCAATGTAGAGTTCAGAGCACTCCTCACTGCACTGGATTGCATACACTACATTGCTTTCCTTGTGTTTTGGAGTTTGATCTTTGGGGTGTACAAGCCTCTGTCTCAGTGTGTTGGTGGGTTTGAAATATACAGGTATGTGGTGTTTGCCAAATATCCGTTTGATCTTTTCAGACACGCCAGCCATGTAAGGAATGACCAGGTTCTTCCGTTTACTCTGAGTCTCAGCCCTATCTGTCGCTGTTTTAGGCCTGGTAGACTTAGATTTGGTGAAGGCCCAATTTGGATATCCACAGGCCTGCAGAGCTGTTCTCAGATGCTGCTTTTCATTCTTTTTGGAATCCATGGAGGTGGGGATGGTTTCTGCTCTGTGTGACAATGTCCTGATGACTCCTAGTTTGTGCTGCAGTGGATGGTGGGAGTCAAACATCAGGTATTGATCTGTGTGTGTGGGTTTCCTGTAGATCCCTATTTCTAGCTTGCCACCGGTACCAATGAGGACTTCACAGTCTAGGAATGCCAGTCTGTTGTCCTTGGTGTCTTCTCTGGTGAAGCTAATGTTGGCATCTATAGTGTTTATATGGTCCGTGAAGGCCTGTACTTCCTGGGCCTTGATTTTGACCCAGGTGTCATCCACATACCTAAACCAGTGGGTGGGCACCGTTCCCTGGAATGTGTTGAGTGCTTTCTTCTCCACTTCTTCCATGTATAAATTGGCCACAATGGGTGACACAGGAGAACCCATGGCACAGCCGTGGTTTTGTCTGTAAAAGTCACCTCTGTATGAGAAATAAGTGGTGTTAAGACACAGGTCCAGAAGATGGCAGATCTGGTTTGGGTTGAGATGGCTTCTCCTTTCCAGGGTGCTGTCCTCTTCTAGTCTCTTCCTGACAGCGGATAGAGTAAGTGGCTGTAAAGGCCAATTCTAGATCCGCACAACCTCCCACAATGAGGGCATAGGTTTCCGGGTGGGAGATGGTGTGAGAGTTGGGCCACGAGGCGGCCCACTTACCTGTCTGCCGCCCGATCCGGAAGAGTCTGATCCGGAAGAGGAGCCAGGCCCCGGAAGCAGCAGGCTTGGTGCAAACCCTGTGGAAGAAATGGAGACGCTGATTGGCAGAGGCTCAGAAGGAAGGACGCCTCCACCAATCAGCGCGCGCCAAAGGAGAGCAGAGAGGCGGGCTGAACAATGCGAAGCCCGATTGGCCCCTGCTTTCCAAAGGCGCGAAAAATGAAATAAAAGACCGGCGCGACTTACCTCCATTGCCGGAGACAACCGTTCTAGCAGCTGGACGCCAAAGCCTCCAGACCCCGTGCCAGACCCTGCTCCCGAGCCTCACCTAGCTACCGCCGTGAACCTCGCTCCACAGCCCTGCCTTGCCGCCACCCCGGACGTCGCCTACGAGCCCAGCCCTGCTGCCGCGCCGGATCCCGATTCTGCACCTTGCCCCGCCGCCACGCCAAGCCTCGGATCGCCACCTTACCTTGCTGCCGCACCAAGCCTCGTGCCCGAATCTCCTCCACTCATCGCGCCTCCGTCCTTGCTCCCTGAGGAAGAAGCCAGCATCGGGGTAAGCGCTGCCGCCTAGCCCGCTCCTCAACCGACTGCCCGAACCACCGATCCTCGGTTGCCCTCCACTCCGGAGCCTACAGACGCCGGCCACCGGTGGGCTGCCTTCATCGGGCCCCGGTCTACCCAGATGGATCCCAGCCCGGGTCAGCAGCCAAGCCCTACCGATGCCGGTCACCAGTGGATGGCTTTTCTCGGGCCCCGGCCTAACCAGACTTCCACCAGCCCAGAGCAGCACCCATGCCCCACCGATGCCGGTCACCAGTGGGTGGCCTTTCTCGGGCCCCGGTCTACCTCCAGCCCCGACAGCCAGGCTAACTCCACACCCGCAGTCACCGCACCTGTTACCTCCAGTTCACTGCCAATAGTCGCTGCTTCCTCAGTGCCTGCACCCTCTCTGGTCTTTCCTGTCGGGCCAGGAGTACCAAAGGGACTTGTTCCTATCCAGCCTGAGGAAGAAGAAGAGGATTGTGTAAACGGGGCATTTTGCGTGTCTGTGTAAATAAAGCTATTTCAGTAACATTTCCGTGTCAGTCTTAGTCGGAACAGGACAGATGGTCATGATGAGGGTTTGCCTGACGTGCCTTCCTTTTAGCTCTTTTCTCCCTTTCGCCCTGTACTCGTGCTTCTTCAAAGTCCATAGCGCCATTAATAAAGGATGACCTCCAATTGAAACGCTCATGAGTTAGGGCTTCCCAGTTCTCAGTGCTGATATTACATTTTTAAAAATTAGCTTTGAGAGTGTCTTTGAATCTCTTTTGCTGTCCACCAATATTCCGTTTTCCATTCTTAAGTTGGGAGTAAAGTAGCTGCTTTGGAAGACGATGGTCAGGCATTGGAACAACATGGCTGGTCCAGCGAAGTTGATGTTGGATGATCATTGTTTCAATGCTGGTGGTTTTCGCTTCTTCTAATACGCTAACATTAGTCCGCCTATCTTCCCAAGTAATTTGCAGAATTTTTCGGAGGCAGCGTTGATGGAATCTTTCAAGAAATTGGAGGTGGCGTTTGTAGAGGGTCCATGTTTCACAGGCGTACAGAAGGGTTGGTAGTACAATGGCTTTGTAAACAAGCATTTTGGTCTCCCTGCGAATGTCCCGATCCTCAAACACTCTACGCTTCATTCGGGAGAAAGCTACACTCGCAGAGCTCAGGCAATGCTGAATTTCAGCGTCGATGTCGGCTTTTGTAGATAGATGGCTGCCAAGATAAGAAAAGTGGTCGACATTTTCTAGTGACACACCTTTAAGCTGGATTGATGGCGCTGTGGAGGGATTGGTTCGAACTTGCTGGTAAAGCACATTGGTTTTTTTAATGTTAATATAGAGGCCGAGCTTTTCATATGCTTCTGCAAAGATGTTTAGGATAGTTTGAAGATCTTCCTCGGAGTGTGCACAGACTACGTTATCATCAGCATATTGAAGTACTATAACAGAAGCTGTAATTACCTTATTTTTTGCTTTCAGCCTACTAAGATTAAAAAGCTTTCCATCTGTTCGATATATAATTTCTACACCAGTAGGAAGTTTCTCTTCAACAAGGTGTATAATCATAGCGATGAAGATAGCGAATAAGGTTGGAGCAATAACACATCCCTGTTTAACGGCGGATTCCACTTTAAATGGATCGCTTTGAGAGCCATTGTTATCCTGGATTGTTGCCATCATGTCGTCATGGAGTAGCCACAAGATGTTCACAAATTTATCAGGGCATCCAATTTTCAGAAGGATGGTCCAGAGAGCGGTACGATTTACAGTAATAAAAACTTTAGTCAGATTAATAAACGCCATGTACAGAGGGCGGTTTTGCTCCTTGCATTTTTCTTGAAGCTGTCGTGCAGTGAAGATCATATCCACTGTTCCCCTGGAAGGGCGGAAGCCATTTTGCGTTTCAGGGAGGATGTCTTCTGATACAGATAGGAGACAGTTTGCAATGATCTTTGCCAGGATTTTGCCTGCTGTGGCTAGAAGGGAGATGCCTCGATAGTTTCCACAGTCTGTTCTATCACCCTTTTTAAGGAGAGTGATAATTATGGAATCCCTAAAGTCTGCTGGAATCTCCTCCCTCATCCAGATTTTTTCAATGAGCTTATGAAGTTGTTGTGTAAGTTCAGGCCCGCCTTCTTTAAAGATTTCAGCAGGAATCCCATCAGGTCCACTAGCTTTGTTATTTTTCATTTGTTTAGTGGCTTTACTGACTTCCTCCAAACTAGGGGGTACTGCAAGCTCATCTCTTATTTGTTTTTGCGGGATTTGCAAGAAGACTTCATCAGCCACAGTAAAGTGACGATTAAGGTGATTGTAGTAATACTCTTTCCAGCGCATTGCAATAGACTCTTTGTCTAGCACCATCTTCTGAGCGTAAGGGATTTGTACCATGGTTTGTTGGTCCATAGATGGCCTTTATGGCATTAAAAAAGCCCCGTGCATCATGAGCATCTGCAAAATGTTGGGTTTCTTGGGCTTTTTTTATCCACCATATGTTCTTAAGTTCTCTAGTTCTTCTTTGGACTTCTGCCTTTGCACTGGCGTAGATTTTTTTCTTAACGGCACAGTTAATATCTTTTTGCCATATCCGGAAGGCTTTCCTTTTCTTGTCAATAATATGTTCAATCTCACTATCGTTCTCATCAAACCAGTCCTGATGTCTCTTAGTCTGGTATCCGATAGTTTGTTCACAGGCTGAAATAATAGAAGTCTTCAATTTAATCCAGTGTTCCTCAACATTTTCAGGGAGTTCCATAGGCAGATGTTCCTTGAGAGTTGATTGAAAGCAAGCTCGTTTAGTAGAATCTTGAAGGGCCAGTGTATTCATTTTATGCCTTGGTTTTCTTCCTTGGAGCCTATGATGAGGGACAATCTTTATGGCCATCGTGGATCGAATTAATCGATGGTCTGTCCAGCAGTCATCGGCGCTCGTCATGGCTCTGGTGAGAAGTACATCACGGCGATCTCTAGCACGGACAATTACATAATCTAAAAGATGTCATTGCTTCGACTGTGGGTGCTTCCATGATGTTTTAAATTTATTTTTCTGGCGAAATAGTGTGTTAGTAACGACAAGGTCATGCTCTGCACATTTAGTCAGAAGTAAGATTCCATTCATGTTGCTATTGTCAACTCCTTCCTTCCCAATGATCCCCGGCCACAAATCAAAGTCACGCCCAACTCTTGCATTGAAATCGCCCAGGATGATATTTTTATCCTCCTTTGGTATCTCTGATAAGATGGTGTCCAGCTGGGTATAGAATTTTTCCTTGATATCCTCATCTGCATCTAGTGTTGGTGCGTAAGCACTTAGGATAGTTGCCTGTAGGTTTTTGGCGAGTTTTATTCGGAGAATTGAGAGTCGTTCGTTAATCCCAGTGGGAACTTCTGACAAGAGCTTCACAAGGTCGTCTTTGATAGCAAAGCCTACCCCATGTATTCGTCGTTCTTGTTCAGGCAGTCCTTTCCAAAAGAAGGTATAACCTCCTTTTTCTTCCTTCAACTGTCCTTCTGCTGCTCTTCAAGTTTCTTGGAGTACTGCTATATGAATATTAAAACGTCTCAGCTCCCTTGCAATAATGGCAGTCCTACGCTCAGGTCGTTCACTATCAATATTGTCTTGCAGTGTCCGTATATTCCATGTTCCAAAATTCATGAGTCTTTTACGACCGCTAGATGGTGACCCCAGTGGTCACGGTAGTCCAGTCAGGGAGAAAATGAGGCAGACTATGTTTAGGGCACCTTTTCTAGCCCCCTCCCCATATGGGGTTAGCAGAGTGGATCCTAAATAGGGCTGCTCAGTCATGGATACAGCTGCCGAACTACTCAACAGCCTCGATCCTTGAGTCAGGGCGACTGAATCTGTATCCACCGCCCATGTGCTGGTCCATGACTAGGAGCTTCCAGATTTCACAGTCCTGCCCCCGTTGCCATTCGTCAGTCGCCATGGGATTTTTGGTTGTTTTGGGTTTGGTGTGGTTGGAAGACACCTGTGCGTGAATTTGTTTTATGTGTGGAGATCGGTGCACAACGATCAGCACACAACCTTCACAGAAAAAGGCTCTAATCCAATGGCATGGATACCATGACGATTGGTGACCTTTTGTCTGCTGCAGCCTTCATCTGCCTTCGCAGCCGTTGTAACAATACACCTTGTTATCTTCCGCCTGTTCTGCCGTTGAGGACTTTCTTGGATGGTTCTTTGTCTGGTTCCTCCCCCTGGACCTTACTGCCATGGGTGACCCTACCAGGAGTACATGACTCCCGACGGCTTCGCTCATAGGGTTCATTGGGAATACACAAGCCCACTCACCACAAAAAGGTGACGATCCAGCGAGGGGTTGTCACCTGTAATGTGAAGTGATTCAACCCATCCTCAGGCTTCAGATTTTTAAGGAAACCTCTGAGCCACATGTTTCATAGAAACCCAGAGAACCAAGGAACAGGGTTTTTCATTAGTAGCATTCATTTTCCAAAACTGACTTCCAAATGGTGTTGGCTAATCTCTTTAATTTTTAGTAACCGTAAAATATACTTCTATTCCAAAAGACTTTTTGGCTGAACGCATATTGGATAATTTTCTCATACTGCTTTTGGAAAAACTGGATTTTTAATCTTTTGTTTAGATTTTTTTTGTTTAGATCTTTTTGTTTAGACCTTTTGTAAGGATGTGTAAACATTTTGTTGCATTACAACTGTTTTCCATTAGGCTTTGTGTTGTCCTGAGATAATGTTGCCTGAAACATATTCAAGTAGAATAGGCAACTGATGAATATCATAAAGTAATCAATCATTTTGACTTAAAAATGCCACTAGGCTCAAAATAGAACACTAGGCAAATTAAGCAAGAAGATTGTGAAATAATCTTCCTTACTGTTGGAGTTAGCTCAATTATTTAGCTCAAGCTTAAACAAAAATCAGTGCTGAATATTTGCATGACATTTTTTATTTCCTTCCTTCCTTCCTTCCTTCCTTCCTTCCTTCCTTCCTTCCTTCCTTCCTTCCTTCCTTCCTTCCTTCCTTCCATTGTGTCTGATTCTCAGAGACTGCCTGGACAAGTCCCTGCAGTTTTCTTGGCAAGGCTTTCCCCCCCCCCCAGAAGTGGTTTTCCATTGCCTCCTTCCTAGGGCTGAGAGACAGTGACTGGCCCAAGGTCACCCAGCTGGCTTCATGACTAAGGTGGGACTAGAACTTACAGTCTCCTGGTTTCTAGCCCGATGCCTTAACCACTACACCAAACTGGCTCTCAACATTTTCATTACAAGTATATAATTTCAGTTATCATTGCCATTTAAGGCTGCAGCTGTTCCTTTTATCCTACCATCTAATCCCACAGGTGAGTATTTAAAAAATTAGTCTTTGTTGTCATTTTCATATGATGAAAGAGGTAAAGGCTCCCCCCGCACATTTGTGCATTTGTGTCCGACTCTAGGGGCCGGTGCTCATCTCCGTTTGTTATCCGAAGAGCCAGCATTGTCCGAAGATGCTTCCATGGTCATGTGGCCAGCATGACGCATGCGGAACGCTGTTACCTACCCACCAAAGTGGTTGTCCTGGTTCAGCCCTTGCCCCAGGACTTCATCCAGGAGTCAGAGGATGAGCTGCCCCTGTCGGACCTCCAGGGGACTGACCCAGAGGCAGCCGCAGAGGCAGTCCCAGAGGCAGCCCCAGAGGCAGGCATGGCCCATGAAGCAGGGAGGCAGGATAGTCAGGAGGCAGCTGCAGCTGAACCAACAGAAGAACAAGCCAGGGATGAGGGTTTGCCCCCACCCTCTGCTCAGCAGCTACCTGTGACCCACACACCTGACAGCGGTTCAGAGTCTCCAAAGAGGCAGCGCCGAAGGAGTGCACGCTTCGTCTTAAAGGAAAAACGCCGGAGCGCAAGATTAGCTGCCAGAAACCTCCGGAGAGCAGAGCTGGAGTCTTTGCAGGATTCGGCTGGCAGCTCTTGAGCTGACCATAAATTAAGCAGCAGGCACACAGATCCCTCTGAGGGAGCAAAGTAGTTTGTGGCTATGTGAACCTCTGCTGGACCTTGTTACCTGCTTCCTGTTACCTTGAACCTTGGTTGGACTATTGGCATTCTACTCTCTGGACTCCTGACTCGGCTTGGATATATCGTGGACCTGCTTGTGCTTACCCTTGGACTTGGCTCTGGACTGGACCCTCTCTGGCATTTGAATCCTCTGGTATGGACTTCTGACTCTCTCTCTCTCTTGCCTGCTCCTACAACTGTTGATTTATTGCCGGCAGCATTCCTCAGCCGGGGAAGTGTTTCTGGCTGCCGGCTTATCTCTGAACTGTGTGAAATCCGATACCCTGGCTGTAGCCCATGACAGGGGTACCTATTCATCTACTTGCATTTGCATGCTTTTGAATTTCTAGGTTGGCAAGAGCTGGGGCTAGTGTGGGAGCTCACTCCGTCATGCAGGACTAGGGACTCGAACCTCCGAACCTACAATCTTCCGATCGACAAGCCTGGTGTCTTACCCACTGAGCCAAAACGCATATTCATATTCATATTCATATTCATATGCTAAGTATTGCTAAATTCTTTGAGGATATGATAGATTTTCAAAAAGTTCAAATGACCATCAGAGAAAGCACAGAAACCAGATTATTTGATTATTTGATGGCAGCCGCAAGTCAACGTGGCCAATTACCGCTCTGAGAGAAAACCGCAAAAGCCCTTTGAAAACCCACCGAAAATCCCCTAAAATTCACCTTTGGGGGTTTGGAGAGGTGGTGTTGCCGGTGGGGTGAGTGGCTTTCTCTGGGGGGAGGCTTCTGTGTCCGGGTCGGAGCCTCTGTGGAACAGCGCAACGAAGAGAGGAGCCCAGTGAGCTGCTGGAGACTGCCGTAGGCTGCCGAAGTCCGCTAGAGGCTGCCGGAGACCGCAGGAGGTTCAAGCTGGGGCCGGTGGAGCTGGCGAGGGCCTGGAGTCCACCGAAGGCCGGAGTCCGGAGTCTGGAACTGCAGGAGGCTACCAGAGGCCACTGAATTTGATCGCTGGAGGCTGGAGGCTGTCGGAGTTCGAGCTGCGCCGGTGGAGCTTGCGGGGGCCGGAGACTACCGAGGGCTGCTGGAGGCTGCTGGAGGCCTCTGAATTCGACTGCTGGAGGCTGGAGGCTGTCGGAGTCCGACCTAGGCTGGTGGAGTTTGCGGGGGCCTAGCACAGCCGGTACGGCACAGAGGGGAGCCCGGCGGGTGCAGCGGAGTCCTCGGAGCTACCGGAGACCGCCGAGGGCTGCCGGAGGCCACGGAACGCGAGCTGGACTTGGCGGAGTTGGTGGGGGCTTGGCGGAGCTGAGTGAGATGGACGAGTCGGCCCCCGCTGCAGACAATCTGGATTTTTTCCCGGGCCGACTTTTGGGGGGGGTCGGATTTCTGAGCCAGTTGGAGTTATTGGTGAACCCTGTGGCCCGGGGAGACGCGGATGGTGCAGAGGCTGGACTGGTAGCCCAGTAGACCAGGGAGTAAGAATAATAACACGGACTAACCCCGAATTACTTTGGCTGAGGCTTGGGGCTTGGCGATTCGACAGCCCCGAATTTGGAACTGAGCATGGCCATAAAATTCTAGATGTCGTCCCATTGAGCTAAGGCAGCAGAGGGTTCGTAGGGGTCCCTTAGTATGAATGTGGACCCCCCTGGGTGAGAGACGAGGAGGGGGGAGCTAAGTTTGTATGGGTGTGTAAGAGTACCCCCCTGGGTGAGAGTCAGGTGGGGTAGGAGTGACTGCTGATGATTGTTGGTACCTCTCCCTGACCAGTGAGAGAAGTTGAGGGGGAGGTACAGAGTCTGAGTGGGGGTAGTGCTAGACCCTACCAGTGCCAAGAGTGAGAGCTGGTGCACTGGGGGATCTTGCCACCACCCGAGATTGTGTGGGATTGGATGATGGATGCATGGGATAAGGGACCCTTGATTAAGCCTAGGAATTCCAGAGGCCTGGGAGTGGAGGCTACTAGGCCAGAGCCAGGAATCTCTGGGGGCTGTGTGGTGGGCTATTCGATTCAGGTGGTGATGGGCAGAGGATGGTATGACGGGAACTGGAGGGCAAGCCATCATCGGGGAAGGCGCCTCCGGTGATTGTTACCGGTGGTGGGTTCCGGCCCCCCGTGTTCACGCCCAGGCCCTGGTAAGCAGATCCTCGTGGTCTCCGGTCTCCGACTGCTGCTGCTGAACGCCAGGTCGGTGAATAACAAGGGCCCCCTTATAGGTGATTTGATCATAGAGGAGGGGGCCGACCTGGTGTGTATTACCGAGACCTGGCTGTGTCCAGAGGGGGGAGTAGCCCTCTCGGAAATGTGCCCAGCCGGGTTTCGGGTGTGGCATCAGCATAGACACCGGGGCAGGGGAGGAAGGGTGGCAGTTGTCATCCGAGAGTGCCTTGTGGCCTTCAGGGGCACTGCTCCACAAGTGGCCGGGTGTGAGACCTTGTTTTTCAAGTTGGGTTCATGAGAACAGTTGGGAGTGTTGCTGCTGTACCAGCTTCCCTGCTGCATAGCAACCTCTCTGCCTGAGCTGCTCGAGGCTGTCTCGGGGTTGGCAGTGGAGTTCCCCAGACTTATGGTTCTGGGGGACTTCAATTTGCTGTCTCTGGGACGGGCCGCGAAGGCGGCCCGGGAGTTCATGGCTACCATGGCAGCTATGGGCCTGTCTCAGATTATTCGTGACCTGACTCGTGACAGTGGCCTCACGCCGGACTTAGTTTTCTTGTCTGAGCAGTGGCAATGTGATCTGAGGGGAGAGTTACATCTTTCCCCGTTGTCATGGTCAGACCACGCCCTGGTGACCCTTAGACTCTCTTGTGCTGCCCCACTCCACAGGGAGGCGGGACCCATTCGATTGGTCCGCCCCCGGCGACTGATGGACCCAGTGAGGTTTCAGAAAGAGCTGGGGGTTATTCCTGAGGACTTGCTTCACGGTCCAGTGGAGGTCCTGGCCACAGCCTGGAATAAGGCAGCGGCCGGAGCCCTGGACAAGATCGTGCCTATGCGACATCTCCAGCCCGGTTCGGTCCGCCACTCTCCGTGGTTTACGGAAGAGTTAAGGGCTTTGAAGAGGGTTAAGGGTCTAGAGTGCCATTGGAGAAAGACGAAGACTGAATCTGACCGAACACAATCTAGAGCCGCAGTTAAGGCCTACCTTGTGGCGGTAAGAGCAGCGAAACGTGAATATTTCTCCGCTCTTATTGCATCCGCAGAATGCCGCCCAACGGCCCTTTTCAAGATTACAAGATCGCTTCTGGGTCGGGAGCAGGGGGAGACCCACTTACAGGGCCGATCGGAAGAGTTTTCTGAGCATCTGCAGGACAAAATCGCTCAGATCCATTCCAAGTTGGACTCCATGTGTGAGGCAAGATCTGGGGAGATGCCAGAGGCTCGTACTTACCATTTTACCTGAGAACAGTTTGATCCTGTTGCGCCTGATGAAGTAGACACGATCCTCCGGATTGTAAACGCCACCACATGCCAGCTTGACCCATGTCCCTCCTGGCTGGTGAAATCAGCCAGTGAGGTGACATGTGGCTGGGTCCAGGCAATGATTAATTCTTCCTTGAGTGAGGGGGTGTTCCAGGCTGCCTTTAAGGAGGTGCTGGTGCACCCCCTCCTCAAGAAACCATCCCTGGACCCCACCAACCAGATTATCTGGACCCCTTCCAGTCAGGCCAGGATATGGGATGGAGACCGCATTGGTCACGCTTATGGATGATCTCTGGCGAGAGAGGGATGGAGGGAGTGCGTCCATCCTTGCTCTCTTAGATCTCTCAGCGGCTTTCGATACCGTCGACCACGGTATACTTTTGGGGCGGCTCAGGGAGTTGGGGGTGGGCGGCGTGGTTTTACACTGGTTCGCCGCCTTCCTCCAGGACCGTTCCCAGTCGGTGTTGATAGGGGAGGAGAGAGCTGACCCGTGACCCCTGACTTGTGGGGTGGCGCAGGGGTCGGTTCTCTCTCCTCTCCTATTCAACATCTATATGAAGCCGCTGGGTGAGATCACCACGGGATGAGGTATCACCAATATGCTGACGATACCCAGTTATACATCTCCATCTCGGGTGAAGTAAGTGATGCGGTCGATGCCTTATCTCAGTGTCTGGAGGCTGTGGGGGTCTGGATGGGGAACAACAGGCTTCAGCTGAACCCTGGTAAAATGGAGTGGCTGTGGATTGATGCCCCCCCTGCATCCGGGAAGTTATCATCTTTGGTTCTGGGTGGGGTTGCACTGCCCCACTCGGATCCAGTGCGGAATCTGGGGGTCCTCCTGGACTCGTGACTCCTGCTCGAAGAGCAGGTGGTAGTCGTGGCAAGGAGGGCCTTTGCACAGCTTCGAGTTGTGCGCCAGTTACGGCCTATCCTGGATCGGGAGGCCCTCCGAACAGTCACTCATGCCCTTGTCATCTCCCACATAGACTATTGTAATGAGCTCTACATGGGGCTACCCTTGAAGAGTATCCGGAAGCTTCAGCTGGTCCAAAATGCAGCCGCTCGAGTGGTTATGGGTGCGAGAAGATTGGCACATGTAACACCACTGGTCCGCAAGCTGCATTGGGTGCCAGTTTGCTTCCGGGTCCAATTCAAGGTGTTGGTGATTACCTTTAAAGCCCTACATGGCATAGGGCCAGGGTATCTGAGGGACCGTCTCATCCCAATAACATCGGCCCGCCCCACCCGTGCATGCAGAGAGGGCCTGCTTCGGACCCCCTCAACAAGAGAATTCCATCTAGCGGGGTCCAGGAGGCATGCCTTCTCTGCGATAGCGCCCGCCTTATGGAATATCTTGCCCCCGTAGGTGAGACTGGCCCCCTCACTCCTGGCCTTTCGGAAGGCTCTTAAGACCTGGCTCTGCCTCCTGGCCTGGGATTATGGAGGTGGCAGTGCCTCTTGGGGTTGGCTGGCCCCACAGCACGATGATCTACTTTGCGGGTTCTAATCCATCTAATCCATCTTGGATTTTATTTATTTTATGCTTGGTGTGTTATTTAGAAATTTTGTATAGTTTTAAATTTTTTACTTGTTGTAACCTGCCCAGAGTCCCTTGTATGGGAGATGGGCGGGGGGATAAATTGAACAAACAAACAAACAAACAAACAAACAATTTATTTGGAAAAGGGTGCAATATACAGATGTTTCTATGTGGGTACTATAAACCTCCAAGACAGGATTAGAGTGCTTGGTTTTAAGGAGTACATAGCTATAATGGAAATCTGAAGGAAAGGAGAAAAGTTACAGTGTTGCACAGGCACTGGAGAGCCAGGTTCAAGTCCAGCCTTAGCCATGAAGCTCACTGGATGATATTGGGCCAGTAACTCTGGTCGGCCCAACCTTTTTCATAGGGTTGTTGTTGTGGAGAAAAATTGGAGAAGAGAGTTTAGTGTATGCCATTGGAAGTGGTATAGCTGAGTCCACAGGATGAAAGGTTGGAGGTCCCAACCTCCTTTCCCAGAAGTTTACCAACCCTAGCCCTGCCTCCTGGCTTGCTATAGTGGCTTGGCAGATCCTGCTTCTTCCATCTATCTTCCAGGGAGCATCTCACTTGGGACCATCCTCCAAAAGCAACTCTGTTGCTTTTCTGCAAATTAAGAGGAAAAAAGAAAAATGAAATCAATTCTACAGCACCACCTCTTGGCCTTATAGCACCATGGCTTGTGGCTGGGAAAGTCAGCCCTTCTTCCCCTCTCCTTTTAGGCGATAAACCTTTCAGCTTTAAGTGGTCAGTGGTGAAGATAAAAATATAGAGCTGGTCAAATTACATACAGCATCTTAAAAGATCCTGTATTAGGGGGAAAATAATGAAAGAAATATAAAGCTCAGAAACACCACAAGATACTGCAGCTTCTAATTAGAGGAACCTCTACTGTAAAGAAATTCCAAGTAACAAAAACACACCGTTATTGAGTTTATACAGAGAAAATACATACAAGAAACAAATTAGTAGACTTAAGCACACACAGTAACAAAAACTAAACTTAATGCATAATTTCTAGCTAAACTTGTTACCTATTTCCTAGGAAGACTTGATGTCTGAAGCTAGAGTCCCTACTTGCTTCTTGATTATTTTTTCCAGCTTCTTATTGATTTTATTTTTATCAGATGTTTAAGAGGATGTCATTTCTCTCTTTTTCCTAGCCCTAGTACTCAGCTTCTGAAACTGATCTTTCTAACAGAAAGGGATTAAGTAATCTCCCTGCCCACATGATCCTAAGCCATGCCTCACTTGGAAAGACCATGCTTAAGACAAAGGAGTAAGTAAGTAAAGTTTATTGTTGTAACCACAGGTCATAACATAAGAATGGTTGCTAACAGTTGGAAACACATCTGCAAGAAGATAAATCAGTTTTTCCAGGTCAGATCCCTTGAGTTCATCTGCCATTAGTAATTTGGCCCTGAACTCATTGTAAATGGGGCAGTGGAGGACATAATGGATAACATCCTCCACTTGACCAACACCACAAGGACAGAGGCGTTGTTTGACAGGGAGATTACTTAGTTGTAGCTTTGGCTCTATCTTGTTGTAACCTTTTTATATTTAATGCTTTTTTATTATTTTATTTTATAATTTCATCATTTTATTGTTATTATATTTTATTGTATTTTATTGCATTCTTATGTTATGACCTGTGGTTACAACAATAAACATTACTTACTTACTTAAGACAAAGGAGTTTGTATTCCCTGTCTGAGAAGCAAGCTGTTATGCTTATGAATAACAAAGTGGCATCATAACAGTCACTTTGAGCATCTCTTATATTGTTTACCCAAGCATAGATGGTTTTTGTTAGCAAGAACTTTACTTCTAGCTCTAGTTGTAGCCAAGGCACAACCATATTGTATCTCTCATAGACAAACAATTAAAGAATATAATAGAAATTGTAGTAGGGAGTGATCAATTTCATAATGGAGAGATGTCAAACTACTGTCTCAAAAGGATCTGAATTTGAAATCAGTGCTTTTAAATTTGCTTATAAATGAACTGGAATATATAAGTGAGCTGTGAAATAAATACACTTATATTCACACTCAATTACTTTGGATGGTTAAAACAAGAAAAAAATAATGTTAAATGCTCCAGAAGACTCCCTCTGCTCTTAATTGTTGCTATGTCTACACAGTATTTTACGTATTTGCCTGGTTAACTTACGTTACCTTGATGGTTTGTCACTGTGGTTGCTCCTTTTTAGTTTTATTGTTGTCTTTGTATTTTCCACTGCATTTTGTTGTTCTCTGAGGTGCCCTGAAAATATTGGGAAGGATGGTGTATTGATCCTCAAGTTATATAAGTAATTTAGTCAATGAAAGTGCCACTTCTTAAGGTCATTATTGTGTTATTTCAATCTTTGTCCAGCACAAAATATCAAGCAGGGATATGTGTCCTTGATTACTGGCTGACCTCAAATATCAATTACTCCCATTTTGCATTACCTTTTCATAACATATCCTTTTTAAGATTGCTTGTCTTTATTTAGCAGCTTCACTGACATGGATGCTGTCTATTTACTACAAGATTTTCCTGAGCTATGGAAGAAATCTGTGAAAACATATAGAAAAGCCTAGCTTCTATAGGACATACGGAGAATGTAAAATAATGTCATCAGCAGGCTAAGGTATTTGTGGTAAAATTACTTTGTTTCCTTAAACATTAACAAAGCAGTGGTTTAAGTAATCTTTGCTAAGAACAATGCAACATTTTAGGCTCCTAAGTTTAATAAGGTGTAGTTATATGTTGATTCCCTGGCCTCTTAGAAAATTGTCTGCCATATCTAGTTAAGCTCTGTTGCAAATTTTGATAGACATATTTCAATTAATGAATGAAAATGTGCTATAAAACTTCTAATATCAAGTGGCTGCTTCCATACTAAAGATAAAGTTTATGACACTGTGAAATAAGCTGCACCCAAATGTCCATTGTGATCTTCCGATTGTATGTCAAACATGCTTTGCATAGCTAATCTTGTTATGTTTTGTTAAGGCAAGGTTGGTTTAAGGGGGTCATAGCATATGCAGCAGTATTGGGCCTCAGAAAAGTGGGGAGGCTGAAGCAGAGCAACAGCAGAGCATCAGATGGATGTGGGCTACCAGCAAATCATCTGAGGGCACAAAAGGCAAGCACCTTTGTCATTCCGCCCCTGAATGGGAAGGGGGAATGAACCAAGGGGGAACTTGGACTACACACTCCCTCCTTGCTTATCTATTACACCTCAAATCCATCACCTCCAGAAAGTGTAATATCCAGCACTGTAGTCAAACATGAAAAATGGAATGCTCAGGACATTTATACTGGAATTATGAACAGAGGCTCTTAAAACTAATTTTTTTGAGAATAGCAATTTCTAGAAACAGATTTCTCCCTCTCTCTCTCTCTCTCTCTCTCTCTCTCTCTCTCTGTGTGTGTGTGTGTGTGTGTGTGTGTGTGTGTGTTCCTTTTTTGAAGGTAAAGTACTACTTCATTACTTGGCTTGACTTAGTTTCCCTTTCATCTTGGTTGAAAGATAAGATAATGAAAAAGAATGATAGCTGCACCTAGTATTGTCCTCTTTCCAGGTAGAAATTAACCTTTTCATTAGGATCAAAGTTAATTTGGTAATGTCCTCAATTCTGCTTTCTGAAGTGGTATAATCCTGGAGAGCTTTGCACAAGACAATTCTGAATGTTTATCTTAGTTTATTAATCTGCAGAAGAAATCTTTCTCCTCAGCAAAATTTAGCATTCTGAAGGCTTTTTTCCATATATATAACATTTTGTTAAGAAAAAAACAATTTAAATTTATTACAAATTATCCCATTACAGAACTTGCTCTTTGGGGAAATTGTATTCAGTCTATCATGGTTTCCATTTAATCTTCTGTATATATAACTGATGTTTTTATTTTTTTTTATAGTAAATTTTATTAAATTTCAAGAGAAGAATAAAAACTACAGAAAAACAAAAAACTACAAAGAAAGAAAAAAACTAAAAAGGTGCAGAAACACAATAATTTTTTTTTCAAAATTACAGAAAGATGTGGCTTCCAACTTTTAACAGCAAGGATATACAAAAATTTCCATAATCAATCTCTTACTCTATATTAAACCAAAACACCACATTATTTCTATAAATCATTCCACTCTAACACATAATAAAAATCACTAAGTACAGTTACTCCTGCCCCTTATATTAAAATAAAGAGAAAAAAGTTCATATAAACCTCCTGAACATCTTTCTCCCCTCCAAAAGATAACACATATTTAATTATTCCCTTCCTACCACTATTCTATACATTTCTGTCTACTATAATAAGAATCAAATTAAAAAGCACATAAGTTGTCTGCTATTATACTTAATAATACAACAATTTTAATAATCCCAATTTTAATAAACCCAAAAAGCAAAGACAATTCAAAGACAATTCAAAACAGTAATTCCATATCTTTAAAAGCAAATAACATCAATCAAATCCTTAAAGCAAACCAGATAAACATTCTTCAACACTTATCCCACTTCAAAATAAACCAGAGCAGTTACATATCCCCACAATGTGCACAGAGCTTTTCTCTTGAAAGAATCAAACAGCCCAACTGCCCCCCTCAAAGATTCTAGGTTCTTTTCATGGCATTCCACCAGAAGATCAATTTTACTTATGGCTTGCAGATCACTCTCTCCTTAGATTTCTCCAACTCCACTATCCAATCTTCATCCAGCATCTCGATAAAAATCCCAATCTTACTCTTAAAAAAGACCTTCCTATCGCTCTTAAATTCCTCAATTTCATCCACCACATCCCCAGCCAGATGATACATTTTAGATCTCATATTTTCCACAATGTCCTGGATATCTTGCATAAAAGTTTGATAGAAGTCAGAAGAAATCTGTTTAAAATCTTGGTGGAAGTCAGAAAGAATCTCTTTGAAATCCTCCATGTCTCATGCAGTAGATTATGGCACCCCCTAGGAGCTTAACCAGCGAAAGTTAAAGATATGGAAGAGTTCTGAAGTGTGTTTACATAAAGTGAAAGTGAGATAGCAGACAGTTCTCAAGGGAAAGTGAAAACAGAAAGCTGAAGTTTCAAATCAGCCAATTCAACATGTAGGAAAATGCTAATATCTTCAAATTTAATACAAAAGTAATAACAGGAAGGCAATTGTTTACTCTCAATCCTCCTTTATATTTGGAAGGAAAACAAAATCCAAAACTTAAAATAACATTTTAAAAAGTAATCCCAAAAATAATGTTAAGCACCAAGAGAACCAGCTTCTCCTTGCTGTAGAAAGCCTCTCTTGGGGTACATATACTTAAAAAAAATACAAATTGGTGATGTTTCTAGAGCAGTATGCATAACTACAATTTAAATAGAAGTAGCCCATGGAGCAAGGGGTGCGGTGGTTCAGTGGGTAAGACGCCAGGCTTGTCGATTGGAAGATCGCAAGTTCGGAGGTTCGAATCCCTAGTCCCGCGTGATGGAATGAGCTCCCGCACTAGCCCCAGCTCTTGCCAAGCTAGCAATTCGAAAGCATGCAAATGCAAGCAAATTAATAGGTACCACTTTGGTGGGTAGGTAACAGCGTTCCGTGTGCATCATGTTGGCCACATGACCGTGGAAGCGTCTTTGGACAACGCTGGCTCTTCGGCTAACAAACGGAGATGAGCACCGGCCCCTAGAGTCGGACACGACTGCACAAATGTGCGGGGGAACCTAGCCCACAGAGCATAAAATCCCATATTACAAAGAAAGTTGTTTCTACTGTAAACAAGTACTTAAATAAATGAGAGTACATGAGAAATATTTGAATCCACATTATTGTACTTTAAGAGGAACAGAGTCAAGGTATAGCAATATGCTTCCATACTGTTTCCCCCAAATACTGACTTGCTAAAAGAGTGAAATTAGATAAAAACTGTGTGATTTATTAGGAGACAGTATGCAAAGTAGCAATAATGATAGCAAATTATTATGAATGCCCTCCATGGACACCCTATTTTCAAAGAAACAGCTCTCTTCTGGTTGTTAGTCAGAAAAGAAGGCCCTTGTAGTGAAATCATGGAAAAAGGTGAGGATTTCGTGTAATGCACCTCCTTTTCTATGTGTTTTTCTTTCTTTAGGTTGTAAACTGTAATTGATGGGTTAATCTTATTTCTTGTGTCTTTTCTTTTTTGGACCGTATATCAACATACAGGATGATGAGATAGATAGATAGATAGATAGATAGATAGATAGATAGATAGATGATAGATAGATAGATAGATAGATAGATAGATGATAGATTGATAGATACACACAGACACACAGACACACACACACACACGTATTTATATATAATCAACATCATGCTACAGTATGTTGATATACGGTCCAAAAAAGAAAAGACATAAGAAATAAGATTAACCCATCAACTAGAGTTTACAGTTTATGGGCATAGCACGTTAAGTGAATGCAGCTATTATGTTCTGTTAACCTGTGTAAATCATGTTGTGTGAATACAGCCATTTAGTAACTTACTGAATATGTACTGTATACATGTGTATCAGCATTGTGGCAGGGCAGGTAAGAGTTTCCTGCACAAGGGAGTGGGCTGCAGCTGATAGGACTAATTTTATATAATTTGTTGTATAACTTTTGCTGATAACTAGCCTCCAAGAAAATTCCAGCCAACACGACCTCATTGTTTCAATCACAAATTACATAATAAAAGAATAATTCATGTTCATCCATGCCTATATAACCATACTGAAATATTGGAAAGTGCATGAAAATCACCATGGCTGAGAAGCTTTCATTTCTTCTCCCAAGCTTCCAGCTAGCTGATATTTGCTCATTATCAAAATCTTCACAAAAACCGAACTTTTTGGCATCACTTTGTACTTCAGCTATTTTTCAGATGCTTATAAAAGTATTAGTGACATTCCTTTTGTTTGGCTAAAAATACAGAGACTGAATTTTAAGACAGACACCATAAATCCAAGAACATCACTGATTTTTTTTTCAGATTTCCAAAAATTAATCTTACATGGTATCCCAGGACATGGTTCCCATCTGTCAGAACTGGACAAGAGGAGGGCAAGGGAGCCTCTGTCTCTAACCTGAGAGAAGCTGGACGTTCAGGGCACTGCTCCTGTGATGAGGTAGCTTCCTAATGTTATTATAGTAGGATAAGCTGATCTAGAAGCTTTACATAGCCTTTTGATTTCAGGAACCAATAAGGCACTCAACCATACTTTCAACTCAGAAACTGTGAGCATCTTAAACCAAGCCAAATCCAAAAATGCTAGAGAATTCCTGGAAGCTTGGCACTCAGACAAAGCAGCCATCAACAGACACATAGAGGTAAACAACTCCCACTCCCTTTTCGCACTGAAGATGTTGCCTAGTCTGGCAATGAAACATCTGCAAGAAAACAGCAAGGCTCAGAGAGCACCAAGGACTTCATAGTTCAACCCTGAGCTACAAATATTCTCTTTGATTGGTACCAATAAGGCACTTCTTTCCTTCCTTCTTTGTCTCTAGAATGCTTTGAGTCTTAAACTAAGGAGTAAGAGTACTTTGTGGATGATGGGAACTAAGCTGGCAGGGACTAGGGACAATTGGAGTTGATTTCTGGAAGTCTCCACACCTTTGGTATAACTTCATATGCACATGCACACCGTTCAGTACAGTATCAGCATGCCTATCCAATATCACTGTTCTGTTTGAACATTTTAACCAACTGCATTCCTACTTGGAAAACAGTGATCTGGCTTGAGTAACACAAGTGCCAATAACCTGAAAAATGGTTTGTTTTAATATGGTCTCCCTGGGGCAGCCTCTGAATATGGTCCAACAATTGTAGCTAGCCCCAAATAATGAATGGTGCCTCCCAAAATTCCCACATAACCTTCATGTTAAAACAGCTTCATAGGATGGTCATTATCTTCCAAGGCCAACTCAAGCTATTTACATTGGTGTATACTGTAAGTCTTACAGTGTCTTACATGGCTACTTACAGTGCTGTTTACTCCCATACAGTCTGCCCCAAGTTTATATCATTGTTGGGAACCTTTGCTGATCTTACCTCAGATGTATTTAACATTTATGTTTAATTATGCTTTCTTTGTAATAGAACTCATGTTGTGCCACTAGAGTTGAAACAAGCTCCTTCCTTATTACAGTTAAAAGAGGGGGCTTGAAACCTACTTATTTATCTATGCTCTTTAGTTGTTTCAGTTCGTTTTAAAATGTACCAGTTTATTACTTTAATTATGTTTTAAGGATTGTTCTTACTATATTTCTGTGGTTTTAATTGTATTGCTGTAAGTTGCCCTGAGTTGATCAGGGAACAAGCCACACATAAATACTCCAAATGAATTAATCAATTCATGCATATGTTAAGGTCTGAGTTATTATATTAGTCCATTCAGTGGTATCTAATTCAATAAAGAATGGGAATTATGTACTATAAGAAGGCCATCCAACCTTAGTAGCAGTTGTATTCTTTGGACTGATTTTTAGCTAATATTAATTTCCCTGAACCCAAGAAGAAGTCAGTTGACATAGAATGTGTACATAAATGACTTACGTCTATGAGGACTCAGTTTCACACACTTCTATGTGAAAAATAATGCATGTATAGTTAAAGCTATGGTTTTTCCAGTAGTAATGTATGGCTGTGAGAGTTGGACCATAAGGAAGGCTGAGCGCCAAAGAATTGATGCTTTCAAGCTGTGGTGCTGGAGAAGACTCTTGAGAGTCCCTTGGACTGCAAGGAGGTCAAACCAGTCAATCCTAAAGGAAATCAACCCTGACTGCTCATTGGAAGGACAGATGCTGAAGCTGAAGCTCAAATACTTTGGCCACCTAATGCGAAGAGAGGACTCACTGGAAAAGACCCTGATGCTGGGAAAGACTGAAGGCAAAAGGAGAAGGGGATGGCAGAGGATGAGATGGTTGGATAGCATCACTGATGTGATGAACATGAACTTGAGTAAACTCTGGGAGGCAGTGGAGGACAGGAAGGCCTGGCGTGCTATGGTCCATGAAGTCACGAAGAGTCGGACACAACTAAATGACTGAACAACAAAAAACACACAAGATACAGTGAAAAGAGCCAGGATCACCCTTACTGATCCTTTCATCATAACTCTATGCATTTGACAAATAAAAGACTGACCTTAAATAGCTTATTTGAAACAGAGCACTATAGACATTCAGTTGTACTAACCACAGATTCTTTTACAGGTTGTGCCAAATGTATAAATTGTGATCCTGCTCCCATTTGATGTCATTGACTGCCAGGTCAGTGTTTAGGCTGTGGCTAGGCAGAAAGCAGCTTAGTAGGCTACTGGCTATGCAAGAAAGATGATAACTTCCTTCTCTGTGACTACAATAAGAAGCCTTCAGTAAGCAGGGATCCAAGGCTTGTGACTGTATATGGAATATTTTTTTGATGGAGTCTGTAGAATGATAGTAATGTCTGTCAAAAACTACAAGATACAAATAGTACCTGGAAAGACTCCAGACTTGCATTTTGAAAATCGTTCTATGCAGAGGCTAAATAAGGTTATGATTCTTTATGGACAGATTTGATAAATTGCTAGTACATTTTTTATTGACCAAATGGGCTGTCTGGCAGTTAGTAAGATGTATGATAAGCAATTCAGTCAAGAGTTTCAGAATAATGTAAATGGTGCACATTTCATTCACTAATCTTGAGATCAAACTCTTTTTCATAGATAATAGATAATTTGAATTAAATAACATGAGCCTGCCTAAGGCAGTCCATTTTGTCCCGACTGGGAAAAGAACATTGTGTTTTCCTTTCAAATCCTTATTGATATGTTCATAGCACCCTTCCCTCTTACAATTTTTTTACATCTTTTTCTTTTATTTCTCTTGAGTCCTATTCTGTAGACCAGTGTTTCTCAACCTTGGCAACTTTAAGATGTGTGGACTACAACTCCCAGAATTCCCCAGCCAGATATGCTGGCTGGAGAATTCTGGGAGTTGAAATTCACACATCTTAAAGTTGCCAAGGTTGAGAAACTCTGTTATTGTCCAAGGGTTTCAGGTTTATGGTCTATTTGTTTTTTTCTAGAGCCATGTTGTCCCCGAACTGGAACTGGAGCCAGATGCAAAACAATACCTGCAGAAGGAAAGAAGGAAGATAAACTTTGAGCAAATCTCACCCCAGGAATTCTTTTTCAGTAGTAGAAAGTAAAAGAAACCTTGGTACAGATCCTTTCATATTCAAATATATTCCCAATTTCCCCAAGCCTACTTGGGCTTCAGCAGTTTAATTTAGGAGGAGGAGGAATGCTTTTGTTGTTACATTATTATGAAGAAGAAACCCTTGCTGAAATTCTACAAATCACTTTAACATCTATCAGTAAAATTTGATCTACTTTCTATTTCTGCTGCTGTAGGCTCTTTAACTGGTAACTAAGACCATGGCAGTTTGTAGTTGTTATGTTGTTTTCATCAGATACCATAGGAAGTGTATTACAGTGTATAAGAAAATCCATCCTTCAAATTATTGCATCATAGTGACTCCCAGAAGAACTTAAATATAGTAAATTGATATTATTTTCAATATCCTTGATCTTTTATAGAAACTTCCCAATTCTGTACTTGCTGCTGCCATACAAATTGGTGACAGTAGCCAACTGTGAAGGGGAAACAGTGCTTAGCAGAAGGATGAGTAACCTTTCTATGGCCTGATGATTACCCTCAAAAGTTTTCCCTCTGCCATTCTTCTTTATTTCATTGGCAAACACATCATGGATCCTGGCTGGAGGAAAAATAGATTGAGAACAGAGGTGTATATTTGGATCTCAATACTGCAGATGTCTAGTTGAGAATACTATCCTCACTCCATTTAACTTTAATGAGTTGTCTCATTGAAGCAACCAACCTTTTCTCCATTTCACATGAAAAAAAAGAGGGGTTGATTTAATGAATAGCAGTGAGGTGTTGTGCTTGCAGTTACACATGGTCCAAAGCATCTCTTTCGAACATGAAATATGATTCTGTTTATGATTGCCTGTGTTGGACCAGGCTGAAGAAAGTAGTACTAAGAACATACTAAAGAGAACATCTAACTTTCCGTGTTCAGAATACCACCATTCATGACCCATAATGCTAATAAAGCATTTCTACCTCCTGTTTGTCTGTTCTCTAGTTCAGACATTAATCATCTCTGTCCCCATCTCCAGCCATGGAGTGACTATTCATAAGAGCAGGAAGAAGGGACTGAACTTTCATATCAGCAAGCCTGATTTGGGGCTTAACTTGACAGCAACACTAAACCTCATGTAAGGGGCAAAATGGGAGGAGAAGCTTCCTGTTGGTTCTCATTCCCACTGCGATTACCAGCACAATAAGGCATGGTGGGGGGAGAATCAGGCTTGGGGGGGGGGTGTTGAAGGAGCATTCAAGGTTCCTGGGATAGAAAGGACAAAAGAGGCTTTTGGTAAGGGTGCTTTGAAGGGTTGGAATAAAATGATATTTGGGAATATCATTGTTTCCCATATACTATTTGTAAACATAGTATTGTTGAAGATTATTGATGATTTTTAGAAATGTTTCTTGTTGCAGTATGAGTCAGAGGTCAACCGTACCAGTGGTGTTGGTCTGCTTTCTGCTTATTCTAATAAGTGCATTGTAGGCATGGTATGCAAATTTTTTTGGCAATAATTCTTTCAATGGTATCTGAAACAGAATGGGTTTGTCCACATGTGCTACATCTGGTCAGAAATGCCATATGCAAAGCAATTCTTTGCTATGATTACTTCGCCACAGCAAGGTATTGCCAACATTCTGGAGTCACTCCTGAAATTGTCTGTGGGAAGGAAGTACAGCTTCACAATTTAGCATCCTCCCACAGAAAAATCTATTGATGAATAATGTATTGCCATTGCTCAGCCTTGCTGATAGAATCTACTTGATGATTAATTACCTTCCCTCAGGCCACTTTTTTTCACTTCCTGACCCTGTCACTCTGGTGAATCCCACTACAGATTAGAACTCAAATAATACAAGCAGAATTTCAAAAATATATCCTTTCTTGTGGTGATGTCCTGCAGCTGGTGCACGTGAATGAGTGTGGGGAAAGTTGATTGCTCCTTAATACTGTGGATAAACATTCCATTTTAATTGGGTCAAGCTTAAAGAACATCCAAAAGACACTGATGAGAAAATTATAATTCTCTTCAGAGTGTTATGAATGTCCTTAAAGGAAAGACAACTGGAAAAGTAAATTTAAACAAGACAATGTATTGTCGAAGGCTTTCACGGCCAGAGTTCGATGGCTGTTGTGGGTCTTCCGGGCTGTGTGGCCGTGTTCTGGAAGTTGTGGTTCCTAAGAAACACAACTTCCAAAACACGGCCACACAGCCCGGAAGACCCACAACAGCCATTAAACTAGACAATAAAAACAAAGAGCAGATACCACATGCAAACAACTGATTCACACTTGTTGGCTTAAGTAGCAAGTGAAGACTTACTTCAGTGAAGACTGCTGTGTCTGAGTTGTAATTTTTCTTGGGTTGTTGATATTGGCCACAACATCTTCATAAGTCTTGTAAAATGAATAAAACAAGAAGAAAGCTTTTCACTCATCTAACCTTCTTTATTTCCTGGAGTATGGACTGGTTTGATCTTCTTGCAGTCCAAGGTACTCTCAGAATTTTCCTCCAACACCACAGTTCAAAAGCATCTATCTTCCTTCGCTCAGCCTTCCTTATGGTCCAGCTCTCACAGTCATAGGTTACTACGGGGAACACCATTGCTTTAACTATGTGGACCTTTGTTGTCAGTGTGATGTCTCTGCTCTTAACTATTTTATCAAGATTTGTCATTGCTCTCCTCCCAAGAAGTAAACGTCTTCTGATTTCCTGGCTGCAGTCAGCGTCTGCAGTAATCTTTGCACCTAGAAATACAAAGTCTGTCACTGCCTCCACTTTTTCTCCCTCTATTTGCCAGTTATCAATCAAGCTGGTTGCCATAATCTTGGTTTTTTTGAGGTTTAACTGCAACCCAGCTTTTGCACTTTCTTCTTTCACCTTCGTCATTAGGCTCCTCAGCTCCTCCTTGCTTTCAGCCATCAAAGTGGTGTCACCTGCATATCTGAGATTGTTAATGTTTCTTCCAGTGATTTTAACTCCAGCCTTGGATTCATCAAGCCCAGCATGTCACATGATGTGTTGTGCGTACAAGTTGAATAGGTAGGGTGAGAGTATACAACCCTACCGTACTCCTTTCCCAAACTTGAACCAGTCCGTTGTTCCGTGATCTGTTCTTACTGTTGCTACTTGGTCGTTACACAGATTCCTCAGGAGGCAGACAAGATGACTTGGTATCCCCATACCACCAAGAACTTGCCAAAATTTATTATGATCCACACAGTCAAAGGCTTTAGAATAGTCAATAAAACAGAAATATATGTTTTTTCTGAAACTCCCTGGCTTTCTCCATTATCCAGCAGATATTGGCAATTTGGTCTCTAGTTCCTCTGCCTTTCCTAAACCCAGCTTGTACATCTGGCAATTCTTGCTCCATGAATTGCTGGAGTCTACCTTGCAAGATCTTGAGCATTACCTTACTGGCATGTGAAATAAGTGCCACTGTTCGATAGTTTGAACATTCTTTAGTGCTTCCCTTTTTTGGTATGGGGATATAAGTTGATTTTTTCCAATCTGATGGCCATTCTTGTGTTTTCCAAATTTGCTGGCATATGGCATGCATCACCTTGAGAGCATCATCTTGCAAGATTTTAAACAGTTCAGCTGGGATACCGTCATCTCCTGCTGCCTTGTTATTAGCAATGCTTCTTAAGGCCCATTCAACCTCACTCTTCAGGATGTCTGGCTCTAACTCACTAACCACAATGTCAAAGCTATCCCTGATATTATTATCCTTCCTATATAGATCTTCCATATATTGTGGAGTCCTTGGTGCTCTCTGAGCCTTGTTGTTTTCTTGCAGACGTTTCATTGCCTGGCTAGGTAACATCTTCAGTGCAAAAAGGGAGTGGGACTTGCTCTCTGTTTATATACCCTAGCTTGTCCTGCCTGTCTTGGTGGGGGTGTTGTACTCTTCCATATATTCTTGCCACCTTTTCTTGATCTCTTCTCCTTCTGTTAGGTCCTTGCCATCTTTGTTTTTGATCATACCCATTTTTGCCTGGAATTTACCTCCGATGTTTCTAATTTTCTGGAAGAGGTCTCTTGTCCTTCCTATTCTATTGTCTTCTTCCACTTCCACACATTGCTTGTTTAAAAATAATTCCTTATCTCTTCTGGCTAACCTCTGGAATTCTGCATTTAATTGGGCATATCTCCCCCTATCACTGTTGCCTTTTGCTTTCCTTCTTTCTTGGGCTACTTCCAGTGTCTCAGCAGACAGCCATCTTGCCTTCTTGGTTTTCTTTTTCTTTGGGACGCTTTTTGTTGCCGCCTCCTGAACAATGTTGCGAACTTATGTCCATAGTTCTTCAGGGACCCTATCTACTAAATCTAGTCCCTTAAATCTATTCTTCACCTCCACTGCATATTCCTTAGGAATATTAGTGAGCTCATATCTAACTGATCTGTGGGTCTTCCCTATTCTCTTTAGTCTGATTCTAAATTTTGAAATAAGAAGTTCGTGATCTGAACTACAGTCAGCTCCAGGTCTTGTTTTTACCAAATGTATAGATGTCCGCCATCTTTGGCTGCAAAGGATGTAGTCAATCTGATTTCGGTGTCGACCATCTGGTGAAGTCCATGTATAAAGTTGTCTTTTAGGTTGTTGGAAGAGAGTGTTTGTTATGCACAGTGAATTGTCTTGGCAAAATTCTATCAGCCTATGTCCTGCTTCGTTTTGTTCTCCCAGACCATGCTTGCCTGTAATTCCAGGTGTCGTCTGACTACCCACCTTAGCATTCCAGTCTCCTGTAATGAAAATAATATCTCTTTTTTGCGTATTATCCAGTAGGAGCTGCAGATCCTCATAGAACTGATCTACTTCTGCTTCTTCAGCATCTGTGGTTGGGGCGTATATTTGGATCACTGTGATGTTAAATGGCTTACCCTGAATTCGAATTGAGATCATTTTGTCATTTTTTGGATTGTATCCAAGCACTGCTTTAGCCACTTTATTATTAATTATGAAGGCTACTCCATTTCTTGTATGTTCTTCTTGTCCACAGTAGTAGATCTGGTGGTCATCTGATGTGAAGTGGCCCATTCCAGTCCATTTCAGTTCACTGACACCCAAAATGTCTATATTTAATCTTGACATCTCACCAATAACCACATCCAATTTGCCCTGGGTCATAGATCTTACATTCCAGGTTCCTATGGTGTGTTGATCTTTAGAACATTGGATTCGTCGTTCACCACCAGCACCGTCGGCCACTAGTCGTCCTTCCGGCTTTGAGCTAGCTGCGTCATCACATCTGGGGCTAGTTGAATCCTCTGTTCCTCCCCAGTAGCATTTTGACCATCTTCCGACCTGGGAGTCCCATCTTCCGATGGGATACCAACATATCTCTGGTTGTACTGATCCATTTAGTTTTCACGGCAAGAATACTGGGGTGGGTTGCTGTTACCTTCCCCAGGGATCACATTTAGTCTGACCTCTCTGCCATGACCTTCCAGTCTTGGGTGTCCCTTCACAGTTTAGCTCATGGCGTCACTGAAGTGCTCAAGCTCCATCACCATGAGAAGGTAATGATCTCCTTTGCAGAGTTTGCCTTTACTACCAGCAGGATATAAAGTTAAGATATAAATCAAAATCATTTCATCTTCATCAACAATGGGCTTGAAAAGTGCTATTTAGATCATCAAATTCTCCCCCCACCTCAGTACAAGAAGCCAAATTTAAGCATCCTCAACAGATGGTGATCTGTGCTCTGAAGATATCCAATAATTGGGGAGCACACCACATCCCTGTCAGGGGCATAGCAAGCATGGAATGGGCCTCTGACAAAGAAATGAAGATGGGGCCCTCATACTATGCAGACTGAGACCATGTACAGAATACAGTAATAACAAGAAGAACATCATTTTAAAAAAAATAAAATAACAGCAGCAGTAACTTATCTACAATGCAGGCAGGAAGGCAGTAGCATGGAGATGTGAGTCCTCCTCTCTTCCTCTTCTTATTCTGTCTGCTGGCTGATAACCATGGTGCATTTTGTGTATTGTGCAGCCTCAGACCCTGTGCACCCTGTGTGATCTAGCCAGCTCACTTAAATATGTTGCTTTGCAAGTAGTTTTTATAGGTTTAAGTTAAGCAGCTGCCATTGTCACAAGTATGATTTTAAAAAAAGCAGACATGCAGTGCAAAAACATGATGACACAGCATGGTTTCCTATCATCAGAAGTTCTGCAACTGCCAATACTGTTGATTTTTTAGCACTATCAGATATCACTAATGACCTCAATGAGAGCAATTGCCCAGGAAGTGTCTGACAAGTCACTATTGATCAAAACTCCAGCTGCCTATAATTCCTCATCAGTTGCTGACACCAGGGTTGATAGTTGTAAGATATAAGATGTAGAAACTATTTTTTCAGGCCTGCAGATCTATTTCTATTTTAATTGGAAAACTGTTATGCCCAATGTTGTCAACAAGACCTTCACTTTTTATTGGGTCTACCTATGTAGATGTTAGCCTTTGAACCTTGCAAAAGTCACCATGAAGTTTCTTCATCCATGGCACATGTTGATCTTGAAATGCCTGGAATGTATCCCAGGACTGAGCCACTGCCCCAGTAATATCACGGGTGATGTCATACAGACATATGATATCTTGAAAATTATTGAAAGAGGTCTAGAGAAGCCCTGCAGCTTTGCTTAGGGCAGTTTGTGATGTCCCCAAGATTTTTGAAATGTGAGTTTCCAAAATTGTTATTAGCAGCTCAAATTAACTAGAACTTCTCAATTTGTGATGTCAGAACTCTTGCTTCAGGTATTTCAGCCCTTTTTCCCAAGAGAATGATGTCAGTTACACCTTGTAGGTATCTGAAGTGGAACTGAATAGGCACAAGAAACTGATAGCATGCTGACCATCTTATTTTTTTATTTATACAATTTATATTTTATATTTTATAATATAATAATAATAATTTATATTTTATAATTTATGTATACAATTTATTAATATTTATACAATTTCTATATTTTATTTATACAATTTCTATATTTTATTTATACAATTTCTATATTTATACAATATATATATACACACACACACACATACATACACACATACAATTTATATATTTATATTGTATATATTTATATAATTATTTATTTATTTTTATTTATTTATTGAATTTATCACCCCCCATCTCCCCCCAAGGAGGGACTCATATATATTTATACAATTTAAATATTTTAAATAATTATATATATATAATATATATAATTATTATATATATATATATATATATATATATATATATATATTTAAAATATTTAAATTGTATAAATATATATGAGTCCCTCCTTGGGGGGAGATGGGGGGTGATAAATTTTTTATAAATAAAAAATTATACATGTTATACATGTTATATACAATGCTATAAAAATATGGAGTATTGTTAGCATTTTAATAAGATTTTAGTAAGGCAGTTTAGAATTAAAGATGTCAACATGTTATTGAAATATATTCCTAACATTTGGAATTTATCTATGAAGAATTTTGGATCTATCCTGTCTGAATTGTTGAAAAAAAAAGATTAAAATGTCTTCTTAAAAGACACTAGTACACTTATTATCAAAGGTTGGTTTGAAGAAATGTAAATTTCACATTCCGGTTTTGAATTTTGATCCCTGGTGATCCCTTACTATCCGGTCGAAGACGCTCGGCCCCTTGGCGGCCCTCTGGTGTAGTGGAGGAAACGGCGGAGTGGCGGAGTATAATCAGGAGCCTGTGGGCCTTGTGGACAAGCACTTTACTATATTTTTGGGAACTTGGGGCCCGGACGGACTTTGACGAACCCCCGCAACTGTTGATGGACCTGGCGAGCCCCAGAGATTTAATATACACTGGAGACTTGCGAGACCTTGGCGCTGCAACAAGACGGGAGAGCAGAGCAGCGGAGCGTGCTAGGTCTTAAGGCACGCCGACTTGGACGAACTCTTGGTGGGCCTGGTGGTCTTTAACTGTGGGGGAGGGGGTCTAAGGGGGGATGACGGGTTCAGGAATGGGGGACCAGCCATAATATCCCCAGGAAATCAACAACTGTTGAAGGTTTTTTATTGGACTTTTAACTTTAGTTTAACAACTAAGAGGAAGCCCCCATCTGCACCCACATTTATTTATAGGCGGCAGAGACTTTTTAGGGTCCCTGTAGTGTGAATGTGGCCCCCCTGGATGTGAGAGAGTCAGGGGGGAGTCCAAGACTGTGTGATAGTATGTATGAGTGCCCACACCTGAGTGGGAGACAGGTGGTGGGCAGGAGTGGATGATATCTCTCTGCGACCAGTGAGAGTGGTTCTGGGGGGACATTGCAGGTGTGGTTGTGGTGGTTAGGCCCTTTCAGTGCCGAGAGCTTAGGCTGGTGCACTGGGGGGGGCCTACCATCACTAGACGTTGACTGAGCTTGAGAGATGTGTGCGTGGGGGAGGGGACCCGTGTTTCAACCTAGGGTCTTTGAAGGTCCGGGAGTGGAGGCATCTGGACCTGGAAGCTCTGGGGGTTACGGAGTGGGCTGCCCTATCGAAGTGGTGACAGGCCGGGGATGTTATGACGGGAACTGGAGGGCAGGCCATCGTTGGGGAAGACGCCCCCGGTGTTTGTTACCGGTGGCGTGTTCTGGCCCTCCACGTTCATACCCAGGTCCTGGTCAACAGATCCTTGAGGGGCCCGGTTTCCAGCTGCTGCTGCTTAATGCCAGGTCTGTTAACAACAAGGGCCCCCTCATATGTGATTTGATCACAGAAGAGGGGGCAGACCTGGCATGTATCACCGAGACCTGGCTGAGCTTGGGGGGGGGGGTAGCCCTCTCTGAAATATGCCCAGCCAGGTTTCAAGTGTGGCACCAGCTGAGACTCCGGGGCAGGGGAGGAGGGGTGGCGGTTGTAATTCGAGAGTCTCTAGTGGCCTTCAGGGGCACTGCTCCGCAAGTGGCCGGTTGTGAGACCCTGTTTTTCAAGTTGGGTTCTCGAGAACAGTTGGGAGTGTTGCTGCTGTACCAGCCTCCCTGCTGCGTAGTGACATCCCTGCCTGAGCTGCTGGAGGCCGTCTCGGGGCTGGCGGTGGAATTCCCTAGGCTTATGGTTCTGGGGGATTTCAATCTGCCATCCCTGGAACGTGCCTCTGAGGCGGCTCGGGAGTTCATGACTACCATGGCAGCCATGGGCCTGTTCCAGATTATTCGAGACCCAACTCGAGACAGTGGACTCACCCCGGACTTAGTTTTCTTGTTGGAGCAGTGGCAGTATGCTCTGAGGGGAGAGTTACATCTTTCCCCTTTGTCATGGTCAGATCATGCCCTGGTGACCTTGAGATTCTCTTATGCCGCCCCACTCCGCAGGGAGGCAGGACCCAGTCGATTGGTCCGCCCCCGGCGAATAATGGACCCAATAGGGTTTCAGAGGGAGCTAGGGGCTGTACCTCAGGATCTACTGCACACTCCAGCAGAGGTCCTGGCCGCAGCCTGGAATAGGGAGGCGGCCGGGGCCTTGGACAGGATCGCGCCTATGCGGCCTCTCTTGCCACACTTGACCCGATACTCCCCTTGGTATACAGAGGAGTTGAGGGTCTTAAAGAGGGTTAAGAGATGCCTAGAGCGCCGCTGGAGAAAGACAAAGACTGAATCTGACCGAACACAAGCTAGAGTCGCTGTTAAGACCTACCTTGTGGCGGTAAGAGCGGCAAAACGTCAATATTTCTCCGCTCTTATTGCGTCCGCAGAATGCCGTCCGACGGCCCTGTTTAAGATAACAAGATCTCTGTTGGGTAAGGTGGAGTCTGTGACCCACCTACAGGGCCGTGCGGAAGAATTTTCTGAGCATCTGCAGGATAAAGTCACTCAGATTCGGTCTAAGTTGGACTCTAAGCGTGTAGCACAGTCTGGGGAGATACTGAGGGAACGTCTTTGCCCGGTTATCTGGGAACAGTTCGATCCTGTTGGACCTAAGGAAGTGGACAGGATCCTTCGGGTTGTAAGGGCCACCACATGTCATCTGGACCCATGCCCTTCCTGGCTGGTACAGGCAGCCCGGGAGGTGACATGTGGTTGGGTCCAGGTGATGGTTAATGCATCTCTGGGGGAGGGGGTGTTCTCAGCTGCTTTTAAAGGGGCTTTGGTGACCCCCTCCTCAAGAAACCATCACTGGACCCTACTAAATTGGACAATTTTCGTCCTGTCTCCCACCTCCCCTTTTTAGGGAAGGTGGTTGAGAAAGCGGTGGCGTTGCAACTCCAGAGGATCCTGGATGATACGGATTATCTGGACCCCTTCCAGTCAGGTTTCAGGCCGGGATATGGGGTGGAAACTGCATTGGTCGTGCTTACAGATGATCTCTGGCAGGAGCGGGATGGAGGGAGTGCATCCATCCTAGCTCTTCTTGACCTCTCAGCGGCATTCGATACCATCGACCATGGTATCTTTTTGGGACAGCTCAGGGAGTTGGGGGTGGGAGGCGTAGTTCTGTGCTGGTTCACCTCCTTCCTCCAGGGCCGTTCCCAATCGGTGGTAATAGGAGAGGAAAGATCCGACCCTCGCCCCCTCGTCTGTGGGGTACCGCAGGGTTCGGTTCTCTCCCCTCTCCTATTTAACATCTACATGAAACCGCTGGGTGAGATCATCCGTCACCATGGGATGAGATACCATCAATATGCAGACGATACTCAATTATATATTTCCATCCCTGGTGAGATAAGTGATGCAGTGGCTACACTTTCTCAGTGCCTGAAGGCTGTGGGGGTCTGGATGGGGAACAACAGGCTTCGGCTGAACCCTGGTAAGACGGAGTGGCTGTGGATTGATGGCTCCCGTGGATCCAGGAAGTTGTCATCTCTAGTTCTGGATGGGGTTGCACTACCCCATTCAGACCAAGTGCGTAATTTGGGGGTTCTTCTGGACTCACGGCTCCTGCTCGAAGAGCAGGTGGTAGCCGTGGCCAGGAGGGCTTTTGCACAACTTCGTGTTGTGCATCAGTTACGCCCTTTCCTGGATCGGGAGGCCCTCCGTACAGTCACTCATGCCCTGGTCATCTCCCATATAGACTATTGCAACGCGCTCTACATGGGGCTACCCTTGAGGAGTATCCGGAAGCTTCAATTGGTCCAGAATGCGGCTGCTCGCGCAGTTATTGGTGCGCCTAGATCAGCTCATGTGACACCTCTGCTGCAACAGCTGCACTGGGTGACTGTGTGCTTCCGGGTCCAATTCAAGGTGTTGGTTATCACCTTTAAAGCCCTACATGGCATGGGGCCAGGTTACCTGAGGGACCGTCTCATCCCCATAACGTCGAACCGTCCCACTCGGTCATTCAGAGAGGGCATGCTGCGGATCCATCCATAAAGGAATGTCACCTGATGGGGTCTAGGAGGCGTGCCTTCTCGGTAACGGCGCCCACCCTTTGGAATATGCTACCCCCGGAGGTGAGGCAGGCCTCATCGCTCCCAGCCTTCAGAAAGAACTTAAAGACCTGGTTCTGCCGCCTTGCGTGGGGGGAGGGGAGGAACAGTTCCTCTTGGGGATGGCTGGTGCCATAGGGCCCTTTTAAACATCTAAACATCAAACCATCGCATCTTGGATTTTTATACTTAATTTTATTATATTAGAGTATTTTATTAGGTTGTTTTAATTGTCGGATTTTAATTGTTGTGTTTTGTAAACCGCCCAGAGTTCCCTTGTGGGGAGATGGAGCGGTATATAAATTGAAACATAAATAAATAAATAAATAAATAAATAAATAAATAAATAAAATTGTCTCTCTATCAAACTAATGGAAAGACTGGACAATACGGTTTTGTGTGGTAAAAGTTTAATCTGTTATTTAAAAACTGAGCTGTAATATTTTCTGCTGTTTTATAAAGCTGTAAATTTACTGTCTTTATTTGCATTTTATCAATTTTGGGGGGTTAGTGGGGTTTGAGGGGGTTGTATCTTGATATTTTATAAGTTTTGTTCCTTATCTGCTATGCTTTCTAAGCAATGAAATCAATAAAAAATGAAGAGAGGGAGCCAAAATCAGTATGACATGGAAAATGCTATCAAGAAGTTGCTTCCAAAGGTTCTGTGTTACTGGGTTTTGTGAAGGCCATTGTTCTAGAATCACACAACACTAGAGGCAGGCATCTGAGGCTTCATGAGGCACAAATTTCCTTTTAAACTGAGCCCAGCTATGAGTTCAAGACATTCAACTCTTCCCTCTGTCCCTGGCTAGACTCTACTTGAAACTGTTGCTTTAATCTTAACCTGGTTGGCTTTCCTCACTTCTGACTTTTTTTAATTCATCAAAACAAGAGGCTTATTCAAACCTCAGAACCTTGAAGGAGGTTCAACTAGTATAGTATGTACCAATTTTCAGTAGAACATGTTTTGTGGTTTAGCAAGTTCTGCAGTCCTAGCTAATTGTGGCTTATTTAATAAGCCATGATTAAAAAAACAATGATGTACTGTGACATGGAAACCCAGCCGTACATTTTAGTGGACATTTATGTTAGATGAAATTATAATGACCAAAGAATGACAAAATCTGTCTATGTGCGGTCTATATGTATATAGTATGTATGCTGTATCATATCTGGGCTGGAAAAATCTAGACAACCATGAGATGGAAGCAAGATTTAGAATTTTCTGTATTTTTGTCTGCCAACTAATTGAGGTCCAGCTCCATTCTAATCTTTAGTTTACTTGATACCTTCAAGAAATTTTTCTTTGGTGACCTGACCTCCTTTCTACCTCTATATGTGTTGTGTTTTGTTTACAGGTCTTCAGTAAGCTTTTTGTGCGGCCATGTTGCCTTCTTCATCTATCTTTTTTATGTGTTTGCTTGTTTCTGCAGACATGCAAACATGCATATTGGAATTGTTTGTAATTGTGCTTTTAAAATCTCCTTTTTAGTAATTCCCATCTACCTTGGGCTTTCTTTCCCATCACCTTTTCTTACAATAAAGTCCTACTTATCATTGTTCTGAGTTTATTAAAATGTATTTGATTTTTTTTAGAAAAGGATATGCATTTCACAACCCACATTTACTTTCCCTTAAAATGAAGAATTTCAGCATTAATTATCATGATTCCACAATATTCTTGTTACTCCCAATTACTCAGCTTAGTATTTTCAAATTGTTTGTATCAAATCAAGCATGGTGAACTTTCTCCAGAGGGTGAAATTGTCAGCAACATGCAAGTGAGAAATTTTATGGAAGGACCATGCAATAACAACAACAAACTTGTGATTGTTGTCCATTGAAACAGTTGCTTTTCTCCTGTAGTTAACATCTCAGATAACTCATTCTTACTCTCTCATATTCCTACTGAACAATAGAAATATGCCCCCAAATCTTAATATTTTGTATTAAGTCTGTCTATTATTAAAAACACAAAGTAAAAACAGTGCATTCTATAATGAATAACATAATCTGCTGTAAGTAATTCAAGACCCAAGGTGTTTAGAAAAACAGAGGAAGTGCAAATGTATCCTGTGAAATCATTTCTGGAAAGAAAATATGTTGGAATACATTGTATAGATAAGTTAAAATGACTATTACTGTTGTCTAACTCCCAAAGCAAAATGCAAAGGTACAACTGCAAATATTATGTCACCACTAACAGAGTAATTTCACTCCTTTTTACAGATTAATCCACTATACTTATTGCTGATACCTTACTTCTGATACCCTATTCCTTCCTTTACTACTTCAGTTCTTCTGTAGTATTTTTGTTAGTGGAACAAGGAAGATAGCCTTCTAGGTTCTGTTCGTACCAGATTTCAAAGAGTGGTGTCTATGCATATTTTATATCAATCTGTGCTTAGTCTGAGTCAAGGATCACTAACTTTGTTATACTCAGGTGGACACTCCATCCTCAGAGTATTGTCCAGAGGCTAGAAACATGTTTTGCTACACTTTCTGATTCAATCGATATTCTGGCCCTGCATAATGTTGCTGCCATCTTGCTTTCAGAAAAGCTTTTGGAGTTATTTTATTTATTTATTTATTTATTTATTCAATTTATTCCCCGCCCATCTCCCATACAAGGGACTCTGGGCGGGTTATAACAATCAAAGTTAAAAACAATACAATAATTTTAAAAAATACAATATAAATAAATAAAATACAAGATGGGGGACGTAGGGAACGTAGCATAGTGTTGCTACGGGGCTAGCCAACCCCAAGAGGCACTCCCGCCTCTGTTGTCCCAGGCCAGGTGGCAGAGCCAGGTCTTAAGGGCCTTCTGAAAGGTCAGGAGGGAGGGGGCCAGTCTCACCTCCGGGGGCAGAATATTCCATAGGGCGGGCGCTATCGCAGAGAAGGCACGCCTCCTGGATCCCGCTAGATGGAATTCTCTTGTTGAGGGGGTCCGAAGCATGCCCTCTCTGCAGGCACGGGTGGGGCGGGCTGACGTTATTGGGACGAGACGGTCCCTCAGGTACCCTGGTCCTATGCCATGTAGGGCTTTAAAGGTGATCACCAACACCTTGAATTGGACCCGGAAGCAAACTGGCACCCAATGCAGCTCGCGAAGCAGAGGTGTTACATGGGCCAATCTCTTGTCCCCCATAACTGCTCGCACCGCCGCATTCTGCACCAGCTGAAGCTTCCGGATACTCTTCAAGGGTAGCCCCATGTAGAGCGCATTACAATAGTCTATACGGGAGATGACAAGGGCGTGAGTGACTGTTCGGAGGGCCTCCCGATCCAGGAAAGGGCGCAACTGGCGCACAACTCGAAGCTGTGCAAAGGCCCTCCTGGCCACGACTGCCACCTGCTCTTCGAGCAGGAGTCGCGAGTCCAGGAGGACCCCCAGATTCCGCACTGGATCCGAGTGGGGTAGTGCAACTCCACCCAGAACCAAAGATGACAACTTCCCGGATCCAGGGGGGCCGTCAATCCACAGCCACTCCGTCTTACCAGGGTTCAGTTGAAGCCTGTTGTTCCCCATCCAGACCCCCACAGCCTCCAGGCACTGAGATAAGGCATTGACTGCATCACTTACTTCACCCGGGATGGAGATGTATACCTGGGTATCATCAGCATATTGGTGATACCTCATCCCGTGGTGACGGATGATCTCGCCCAGCGGCTTGATGTAGATGTTGAATAGGAGAGGAGAGAGAACCGACCCCTGAGGCACCCCACAAGTCAGGGGTCTCGGGTCAGCTCTATCCTCCCCTATCAACACCGACTGGGAACGGCCCTGGAGGAAGGAGGCGAACCAGCGCAAAACCACGCTGCCCGCCCCCAACTCCTCGAGCCGTCCCAAAAGTATACCGTGGTCGACGGTATCGAAAGCCGCTGAGAGATCTAAGAGAGCAAGGATGGACGCACTCCTTCCATCCCGCTCTCGCCAGAGATCATCCATAAGCGCGACCAATGCAGTCTCTGTCCCATGTCCCGGCCTGAAACCTGACTGGAAGGGGTCCAGATAATCCGTTTCCTCCAGAATCCTCTGGAGTTGCAACGCCACCACCTTCTCAACCACCTTTCCCAAAAAGGGAAGGTGGGAGACTGGGCGAAAATTGCCCAGGATGGTAGGGTCCAGGGATGGTTTCTTGAGGAGGGGGTGCACCAGCGCCTCCTTAAAGGCAGCCGGGAACACCCCCTCACTCAAGGACGAATTTATAATCGCCTGGACCCAGCCACATGTCACCTCACTAGCTGATTTTACCATCCAGGAGGGACATGGGTCAAGTTGGCATGTGGTGGCGTTTACAGTCCGGAGGATCCTGTCTACTTCCTCAGGCTCAACAGGATCAAACTGCTCCCAGATAACATGGCAAGTACGGGCCTCTGGCATCTCCCCAGATCTTGTCTCACGCTTGGAGTCCAACTTGGAATGAATCTGAGCGATTTTGTCCTGCAGATGCTCAGAAAACTCTTCCGATCGGCCCTGTAAATGGGTCTCCCCTTGCTCCTGACCCAAAAGTGATCTTGTAATCTTAAACAGGGCCGTCGGGCGGCACTCTGCGGACGCAACAAGAGCGGAGAAATATTATTAATTATTATTAGTTATTAATTGTATATACTGTATGACTGCTTCAAAGCTACTTAGACAAGTTCAACATTTAGATGTAGAGTATTTCAGAGTCTTATAACAATATTTGTCTTCTCTTCTTTAGGTGAATTTATGGACAAACTGTTTATCATGACTTGATTGAAATTTGGTTGAGTCTGAACTTCACATAAGGTAATTTATAGAAAGGTGCATCATTTGGGAAAATAGTTTGGAATGACAACACACACAAGCAATAGAAGTCTAGGCTCACTATTCTCTAAAAATCCATCATGATTACTGATTGATTTTTGAGTGTAACAATGCATTTTTCCTTTTGCAACTGATTAGTGAAAAATTAGTTATTCTTTTCATGTGCTATCTTGTGCTTATTATTTGAGACATTGTTTTTCCATAAATTTATATTAAATAATAGTAATAATAGCAATAATGATAAGGATGGCAATTGCTGCCAGACAAAGGTTTTAAAAAATATTTTAAAAAATAAAATATTTAAGTAGTATACTGGGATGGAGTGAGTCTCGTACATTGTGAGATGCCATGCTACCTCAGAGTAACATTGGACCGAACATTAACCTTTAAAAGACATCATTGCAACTTAGAACAAAAGATTTCCACCCATAATAATCTCCTCAGAAAGTTGGCTGGTACTACTTGGGGTGCTCATCCTACTACTCTACGCATGGCTGCCCTTGCATTGTGCTACTCGGCAGGAGAGTATGCCTGCCCTGTTTGGGGATGCTCTGCACACTCTACGCAGGTGGATAGGGTGCTTAGTGACACATGCCACATCGTTACCGGATGTTCACGCCCCACTCCACTTGCTAAATTATATATCTTGGCGGGAATAGCCCCACCAGGCATTAGAAGGAGTGTGGCACAAGGCGTGGAATATGGAAAGGTGTTACATGATCCGGCACACTCATTATTTGACTGAGTACCTCCTACAAAAAGATTGAAGTCAAGAAGGAGCTTCTTAGACTTCACTGAGGAGATTGCTATTACACCTCAAACAGAATGATTAAAAAGATGGAAATCTCAAGCAAAACATCTTCATAATTGGATAGAACCGCTTGAGGAGCTGCCCGGAGGTTTGGAGGAGGAGTGGATGGTTTGGAGATGTTTAAACAGATTGCGCACTGGTTTGGCCAGAACTAAAGATAATATGGAAAAATGGGGGTTTCTCCCTGAGGGGAAGGATACTTGCTGCGAATGTGGCAATATTCAAACAACTACCCATCTTTTACAGTGCCCTTTGGGACCGACATGCACACAGAGTGACTTATTGGCCAGAAACACCTCTGCCATCAGTGTGGCCCGGCCTTGGGCTAGAATTATATAAATTTTATATTTTTATTAAATGTTTTAACTTTTTAAATTTTAATTAATATTTTTCCCTTTTTTATTTCCTGCATTTCTGACACGAAACGAGATGAGACGAGTATACTAAAGTTCCAATGCACAGATATGGAATATGGAATATTCACAGAATATTCCTTTCACTGCATGAAAAAAGTTGAAGAATAAATAGCTGCAGTATTCTTCAATAAGGGGGCATGATGGCTCAGCAGTTAAGATTCCAGGCTTGTCGATTGGAAGGTCGCAAGTTCAGAGGTTCGAGACCCTAGCCCCGTGTGATGGAGTGAGCTCCCGCACTCGCCCCAGCTCTTGCCAACCTAGCAATTTGAAAGCATGCAAATGCAAGTAGATAAATAGGTATCACTTCGGTGGGAAGGTAACAGCATTCCGCATGCGTCATGCCGGCCACATGACCGCGGAAGCATTTTTGGACAACGCTGGCTCTTCGGCTAAGAAACGGAGATGAGCACCACCCCTGGAGTCAGACACGACTGTGCGGGGGGAACCTTTACCTTTACTATTGTTTAATATTTCCCTTTATCTCTTCTCTGCAACATCCAGTTTATTACTATAACTAGAGAAAGGGAATGGTAGATGCATAATGGCTGCATAGTTTGCTGAAAAACAATTTTATGTATATCTTTCTTCATAACACTTACATTATGTAGGAATGTAGTAAAAAATCTGAGATGGTCTTTCCCTCTCCCAACATACAGTCATATTGTTTAGGTAGTGAATGTGATTAATATTTTGCATGCTGCTTCTCATCTGTATTTCTTGCTGCATGTAGCAAGAGGCACAATGAACATTTGCTGTTAAATAGCACTTCTGTGAGAGTGCCAAAGCCATTTATTTACTCACAGCTGAAATGAGCTGCACCCTCTCCTCCAAGGCACAGGGCCAATAGCATCCTAAGGAGATCTGAAATAGTTCTTGTATATCATCATATTTCTAATCTGCCAAACATACCATTTCATTGACATAAATTGTCTGGGTTCCAAAACATAACTGATCACCTCATGGCAAAATGACCTGAAAAATAAAAATAGTCAAAATTGTTCATCTGAAATCCATTTAATTTTCAGTCTGCCTTCTGCTTAGTTTCCTACTAAAACTTGAAATAATAGCATCTGCTCAAATATATACAGTAATTCTCTTTCTCCCATGACGCCAGCTGATATATGGCTTGTACACCATTGGAAATCTTTCCCAGATTGCTTATTCCAGATGTCCCACTTGGGAGATAGATAAGTGGGGTTATGTGCCTTCTCTACAAACATGGCCAATTAATAGTGACCCAACAGGAAGACATTTTAGAACTTGGGAACATGTGGGCAGAAATGGCCCCAACTGAAGCTTCTGGGCCCAATTCACGGTGCTCATGGTTACCTATAAAACCAGATATGATTTGGACCCTTGTTTATGTAGATATAAATTGGATTAGAACACTTCAGACTGTTAGGGAAAGGCCTTATTCCACAGGAAGTTTACCTATAGATGGAAGTTCTTGACTGTGAAATATCATTCTGGAGGATGGATTGTAGTGAGCAGGCTTGCAATGGACAGTCAGATGCCTGTGGTGCTGTAGAAGTATGGCATCCTATAAGACCTAAACGTGGAGACTATGCTTCTCTGTATTCCTGGAGAGATTCTATAAGGTCTCTGTAGAGGTTATAAAACACAGGGATGCCTATAAAATTAGCAGATAAAATGGATCTAGGACCAAGCAATCCTCAGGAGACCTTAAAGGAGACCTGTCATTGAAACTAAAGGGAGCCCTCAGGTAAGGGATTTATTTATGACACATGTTTTGACTTCTGTGCTAAGAAAGATGATGGCATGTTGCTTTGACTGCATGGAACAAACTCAATAATAAAGTGTTGTGTTGCATGGGCTGTGATTTTGACAACTGTCACATTGAAAATTTTGTGTGCTTGCTGTATTCTAAACTCAATAAATATAGATGATAGATAGATAGATACCGTATTTTCCGGCGTATAAGACGACTTTTTAACCCAGGAAAATCTTCTCAAAAGTCGGGGGTCATCTTATGTGCCTGATGTTGTCTTATAGGGCGGGTGCTGAAACCGGAAGTGCTGATGGCGCACCGCAGGGGTGCAACTTCATTTCCCCGCCGCACAGCTGATCCCCGCCGCACAGCTGATCGGCGCAGAGATTTTCCACCCGGGACCTCCCCCCCCCCCAGAATACATCTCCAAGCTTTAGCAGGAAAAAACGTGAAGGAGGAGGAGGAAGAGGGTGGTGGTGATGATGGGGGGAGGTTTGAAAAAGCAGATCCAAGCACAAAAGTTAGTGAGTCATTTCGGTGGCAGCTGGAACAGTTTTTTTTTACTCCGGCCTCCCTCCCTCTCTCACTCTCTTTCCCCTGGCAATGGATCAGTACAGGGGGAGGGAAGGGAGGAGAAGGCAAGGGAGGGAGCGTTCAAGAGAAGTGGATTTAAAAGAGCGGGGGGGGGCTTTGTATACAGATGCCCGCATGTTAATTCTTCCGGCGGTGATGCGATTCACGCCCCTGATTTATTTTTAAAGCCACCCCCCCCGCTCTTTTAAATCCGCTCCTCTTGAACGCTCCCCCCTCTGGTCCCACCCTCCGCTCCATCCCTCCCTTGCCGTTTCCTCCCTTCCCTCCCGACCCCCCCCCCCCGCACTGATCCATCGCCAGGGAAAGAGAGCAAGAGGGAGGGAGGGAGGCTGGAGTCAATAAAACTGTTCCAGCCGCCGCTGAAATGACTCAGTAACTTTTGCGCTTGGATCTGCTTTTTCAAACTTCCCCCCATTACCCTCCTCCTCCTCCTCCTTCATGGTTTGTTCCGCTAAAGCTTGGAAATGTATTCTTCAACCCTCTGCCTTGCCCAGGTAATTAAAGCTTTCTCCCCCCTCCCCCAATATTCTCCTTCACACACATACCCCGCGCTGCCGCGCTTCGCATTACTATTCGCTTTCTACTCCGCTTCCCTGTTTTCTCCCTGCAGTTTTTTACTTTCTACTCCGCTTCCCAATGCATTGGGAAAGCTTTTTTTTCCTAGTGCGTTGGAAGAGGGATAGTCTTATATGGCGAGTATATCCCAAACTCTATATTTTAACTGGAAAAGTTGGGGGTCGTCTTATATGCCCAGTCGTCTTATACGCCGGAAAATACGGTAGATAGATAGATAGATAGATAGATAGATAGATAGATAGATAGATAGATAGATAGATGATAGATAGATGATAGATAGATGATAGATAGATAGATAGATAGATAGATAGATAGATAGATAGATAGATAGACAGACAGACAGACAGACAGACAGACAGACAGACAGACAGACAGAATGAATTACAGCTGGGAAAACTGAGGGGAAATGCTCTATGTCAGGTTAAAATACAGAATAAAACATGAATTAGATGAGAAGTTACCATATATAGATCTGGAATCAGGCTACTGACATGAAAAAGATGCTATTAGATGAATACAAGCACTTGAAAAGCAGCTCACTCCATGAAGCATAAATCTATGCCAAGACACAATCCTAGATGAATTGGGTTTCCAGGCCAACTATAACCTGCATGCAAAAGTAGGGAGATGAAGGGGATTTGGAAAAAGGTAATTTTAAAAAGCAGCGTGGCAATTGACAAAATGTTTTTAAGAAAGAATTATTATATTGCAGGTCATGAAGAGAAATGGTTAGGTATTAGAAAGGTGCAGATTGTAGAACTTCCCAACTTGCAATTTAAATTCAGCATACTTCAAAGCATGCTTAACTGCTACTTTTGCTGGTTAACCAACCCATAGTTTAGGAATCCTTGGGTGATAAGGCCTTGTCCCTTCTTATTGTGAAATGTGCTATGACACTTACAATGCAGTAATGCATAAGTCCATAGAAAGAAATCCCAGTGCCAAAAAATCACTCACTTTGGTATTCTAAAATTTAAATTGCTGGCCACTTCAACCATTTTGTTAAATGCAAAAGGAGGGGGAAAAATAAATTGAACTATCAAACTTTACTTCTGCATTGCAAACCTTGATACTACCTTGGTTAGTGTTCCATAGCACTCTACATATTGTATTTATTTATTTATTTATTTATTTATTTATTTATTTATTTATTTTTTCAATTTATTCCCCGCCCATCTCCCTTGCAAGGGACTCTGGGCGGGTTACAACAATTGAAGTTTAAAAATACAAAAACAATATCTAAAATACATCTAATAATAAATTACATAAAATCCAAGATGGGGGGACCGTAGGATGGATTGTATTACTACGGGGCCAGCCAACCCCAGGAGGCACTGCCGCCTCTGTCGTCCCAGGCCCGGCGGCAGAGCCAGGTCTTAAGGGCCTTCCGAAAGGCCAGGAGTGAAGGGGCCAGTCTCACCTCTGGGGGCAGGATATTCCATAAGGCGGGCGCTATCGCAGAGAAGGCACGCCTCCTGGACCCCGCTAGATGGAATTCTCTTGTCGAGGGGGTCCGAAGCATGCCCTCTCTGCAGGCACGGGTGGGGCGGGCTGACGTTATCGGGACGAGACGGTCCCTATTACTTTCATCTTGCAATATACATTGTAATATTACATATTTCACCTTTCTTTATGTTTTATTCCAGTTACCACTAATGTAATAAATATCTGTTTCAGCATTCATTATCTTATTTCCTTATGGCTGAACATTCTTTTTTATGTAATGACTGTTAGAAATGGAGATTTTTGCTGAACTCTTTGAAGAGCACCTAATACAAATATCAACAGTGACTGCTAAACATACCTTCCTCCTGCTACTCGTGGGATTGCTTGTCTGCTGTGACAAAATTATAAGATCACCACTGCGACATCTTATGGGTGTACTATATAGTTCTGCCATCAGGATTTTATGAGTCTAACATAATTGATGTACTCAGTCACCCTTCCCTGAGATTACACCAGGGGTGGGCAACATCAGGCCCAGGGGCTGTATAAGGCCTGCGAAAGCAATTGGTCTGGCCTGCGGCAGCAGGGGCGAGCGTAGTGGGCGTGGCGGGGGTGGGCGCAGCAGCGGCCGTGGAGGGGGCAGGAGCAGCAGCGGGCATGATGGACGTGGCGGCGGGCGGGGCAGCAGCAGGCATGGCAGGCGGGGCAGCAGTGGGCACAGCGGCGGGCACAGCAAAAGCAGGCATGCCAGCGGTGGGTGCAGTGGTGGATGTGGTGGGAGCAGACATGGCGGTGGGCATGGTGGACATGGCGGTGGCAGGCAAAGCGGTGGGCGTGATGGCGGCAGGCGCTGCAGCGGCAGGTGCAGTGGCCCCCCAGTGCACACGATTGGCTCATGCCCGCAAACCCTGCCCCCTTTTGCGTGATTGGCTCCTGCCCGCAAACCCTGCCCCCTTCCGCGCAATTGGCTCCTGCCTGCAAACCCCACCCCCTGGCCCTCGAGTGATGTTATAAATATCAAAATGGCCCTTGGCATAAAAAAGATTCCCCACCCCTGGATTACACAATGTTTCTCAAAAATGTTTGTTTTACAGTAGCAATACCCTGAAAATCCACTTTTTTTTCTGGCAGAATTTCTGAGACATCTCTAGGAAGAGAAGACCACTTGGCAGAGTTTTCTCCAAATATTTTCCACTCTGTTTCTGCATCACCACTAAGTTTCTCTACAGTTAGGCTAACCATATTTCCTTGAGGCAAAAACGTAGCCGGACAAAGTGGGCATGCAGGCGCGTGCGTGCAGGGCGGTGCGCGGGTGGTAGGGGGATGCATGTGTGCAGGGGGCCATGAGGGTGTGGCATGCGGGTGTGCATATGCAGGGGGGCGTGCACACACGCTTCGCCAGGAAACTTTCAAAAACGGGACAAAATTGAGATTTTTACTTTAACGACGGGACGCTCCAGAAAGGGTGAAATAATGGGACAGTCCCATTCAAAACGGGACGTATGGTTAGCCTATCTACAGTACTCCAGAACAATGTGAAAGCCAAGCTCTTGGACCAGGATGCAAAATGGTAACTTTGTGGTAAGCACAATAATACAGAGATATAAATCTAGATAGAATCATAGGGGGAAAACTGAACTGTGGAGTTATTTATCCTCTACCTGAAAAAGTTCAGTGAAATGGTCTTCCAAATTTCTCAGCTGAATAATAGCAGTAATTTTGGAAATTACATTTGTGTAGGTTTTGCAGGACTTCACAATGCTTAAGCACACATACATGTGTAGACCAGGAAAGAAATGTGAGGTTGGGCCTGACTGTGCAGATACCTCACCACACAGCAGTGTCCACATGTAAGAATAGAGCAGGGGTGGGCAACATCAGGCCTGCAAACCCCGCCCTTCCACACAATTGGCTCCCGCCCACAAACCCCGCTCCCCAGTGCTTGTGATTGGCTCCTGCCTGCAAACTCTGGCCCCCGGTCCGTGGAAATCCCAGAAACCCTGCCCCCTACCCCCCTGGTCCCCAGTTATAAATATCCAAATGGCCCTTGGCATAAAAAAGGTTCCCCACCCCTGGAATAGAGGAACGCAAACTCCAGGACTGATTACAGCCTTCAGAGGCTTCTAAGTACAAGAGATAGGTGCAACGCAGACTGCAGTGTCTTGGGTCATTTTAAAGCTAGCTTTTGTTATATTTGCAGAGCAGAACTTAATCTACCAAAAGCAACAGCTAGCAAAGGAAGCAGAAGTCAGTATGAAAAAATGTTCAGTTAGGGAGGCAAAAGACAGGATGCCAGCTGTATCACTAGTTCAGCTTTTTTTGGGCACTGGAAATGTTCCTTTAATTCTGATAGTGTGAAGCAAAGGTTGGAGCATTTACACTGTGTGGATATATATGTGGATATATATGACAATCCAATAAGTCTTTTGGGGGGATTCTTATGCAGAATATTGGAGACACGGGTGCCAATCATCAATATTTAGCAGAGAATCTCCTGATATTGTGATATGTGTCCTTAAGAAGTCATTGTATCTCTTTTGTCTGCTGAAAAATACAGCTTATCCTGTGGGCTGATGGAGATCAGGTTTCAACCTTTCCCCCAAACCTCTGGAAGCTGGAAAGCAAAGGGAAAAGGGAAATATTCTTTTGTCTCCTGTGCACTGATCATACTGTATACATAAGTAATTATGAATACTGAATCAAAGGACAATTAAGTTTTTCTAATATGTCTTGATTTAAAAGCAAAGTAAGTAATTGTTCTTTAATTAAATGGATGATAAGAGGGAATAGAATAGAATAGAATAGAATAGAATAGAATAGAATAGAATAGAATAGAATAGAGTAGAGTAGAGTAGAGTAGAATAGAATACAATAGAATACAATAGAATACAATAGAATACAATAGAATAGAGCATAAGGTAAGTTAGGAAAGGGGCGTGGTGGCTCAGTGGGTAAGACGCCAGGCTTGTCGATTGGAAGATCGCAAGTTTGGAGGTTCGAATCCCTAGCCTCGCATGACGAAGTGAGCTCCCTCACTCGCCCCAGCTCTTGCCAACCTAGAAATTCGAAAGCATGCCAATGCAAGTAGATCAATAGGTACCACTTCGGTGGGTAGGTAACAGCGTTCCGCGTGCATCATGCCGGCCACATGACTGTGGAAGTGTCTTCAGACAACGCTGGCTTTTTGGCTAACAAACGGAGATGAGCACCGGCCCCTGGAGTTGGACACGACTACACAAATGTGCGGGGGGAACATTTACTTTACTTAAGTTAGGAAAGGAATGAAGAATAAAAATTTAGGAAGTAGGATTTCAGTGAATTCTGGAAATGGGAGGATTGTACTACTATAACATTTATGAAATGCTGGAGGAGAGTTTATTTGCTGATCAGGAAGTTATAACCAAAGTCCAATGGTTTAGGTAATTGGTCTCATACCCTGTAATAAAATTCTTAAAGGAAGTTTTGAATTACAAAGTAATAGGCAAACTCTCCTTGCATTGATTTAAAATCAAGCCAGTATTTGTCATATTTTTTTAATCAGCAATGCAGAGAGCTATTTCAAGGGTTAATTAGTTAAATGTTGGTATATGCATGCCATGGGTTTAAACTTGCCGATTTCTCTGCTTTCTCTGTCATGGCTCAGTGAAATGGATGGCCCCAACCCTGTTGGCTTTCAGGAAAGTGGTGAAGATCTGGCTTTTCCACCAGGCCGGAATATTGATGGAGCTGGCACAGGGTGATTGGTGTTTGAATGCAAGTATTATTGGAGCATCAACATTGTTTATTGCTTTAAATGATCTTTTTATTGTATTGTGTTTTTATTTTGATTGCTGCCCAGAATTCCTTCTGGTAGATGGGTGGTTATACTGTATAAGTTTGTTCAATCAATCAATCAAATAAATAAATATTTTCCAGGGAGTCATAGCAGGTTGCAGTCAGGTGTCCAAAAATTGTCCATAAAGATGTCCACTTTCATATAGCAACAGAAATGCACTACAATACTTATTTTTAATGCTGTTTGGCAAGCTGAAGATCAGAATAGTGCAAGCAACAGTTTTCCCTGTAATTTATTATGGAAGCAAAAGTTGGACTTTGAAAAAGCAGGATAGAAAATGTATTGATGCTCTTGAAATTTGGTGTTGCAGAAGACACCTGAGAACACCACTGACAGCAACAAACAAGTGACATCAAAGAAATCAACCCAGAGTCCTTACTTAAGGCACAAAGGACCAGGCTCAAATTATCCTATCTCAGACACATTATGCAAAGACCTAGCTCTCTGGAGAAGGCTCTAATGCTGGGAAAGGTGGAAGGAAAGAGAAGAAGAAAACAACCAGCAGCAAGGTGGATGGACTCAGTTACAGTGGTGATGGGTGCATCATTGGAAGACCTCAAGAACCAGGTTGGGGATAGATCATTCTGGAGAAGATCAATGTACAGTATATGGTAACCAAGAGACTACACTGACTTGATGGCACATAATCAATCAAATAGACTTCTTACATTTGGTTTGTAACATGCCTGAGCATTATGAGCTGAGCACAATTGAATTCCAAAAAGGTAATTATGAACTTCAGAAACATTTTTTACTTATAAATAACTACTAGGAATTGTTAGTAATAAAAACCTCCATGATTATATTATCTCAGTAATCTAACATTTGAAATCTACATCCTGAAAATACAAGAAGGATTATTCAAACATTATTTTCATGTTATGATGTGCATAGTATTATTGTATATTCTACAAGTACCTGGCACTTTTTGCTTTTTATAAAACAATGTAAATGTATGGTAATAATATTAATAATGATGTTCTTATTAGGCTTTCAATTACTTTATACCTCTCTTGTAATTATTTTGAAGTGATTATTTTGGTACTCTGAAATGTTTGGTTCCTAATCTGAAATAACTGTATTTGTAAAGGTAGCTGTTATTTTATACAGTCTAATTTCCTTACTGGGTTGTAAGACAGTTACAGATATTGTTTGAGACTCACTATGATGCTTATTAAGCAGAAATGTAGCCAATATCCATTTTTCCTACCAGGTATTACATTGTTTTACCATTGTAGACCACTGTGAAATCCATATGAATATTTATAAATAATATTCATTATGCATAAATACATGAGTATATTATTATGAATAATACTCTTTTTAAAATTGATTTTATTCCCAGCACAAAGCTTTTGGTGATCAAATCTGCTCTGTGGGATCATTGGCAGAAGATTTTGAAACAAGCCCGATATACCAGCTTCAAAATTGATACAGTGCCATGTTATTACTATGGATAGAAAATCACTTATACTATGCAATATTATATTTTGTCTTGTTCTTTACACACAGGCATATAACAAATGGGCAGATTTAATGTAGCTTTTTAGTCCAAGAGGCAAGAGTTAGCAACATGCATAATGGCTCAACATCTTCTAGTATTGGTCAGCTCCATGTAGCCATTTTATCATCTGTCTCTTACACATTTCTCAGGCTGAGAAGATGTCACCGCAGTTACAAAAAGGACACGCACTTCTGCATAGAGAACACAATCTCGTATGCCTGAAATCCATTGTAATCAATAATCTGAAATAGAGACTAAAGTCCCCAATTTATTTATCATTTGTTTGTTTGTTCATTTTTTGGGAATGCCTTCAGTACCAGTATGAACTGCAGAATTACCTTTGCCAATAAACCTGACAATGGAGGCTGGCATTTATCTTTGCAAATTGCCTTCTGCTGCTGCCTCTCTTCTTCCTCCTTCTTGCACACTGAAAAAGTTTTAAAGTGAAATGGGGCAAGGAAACTTAATGGTTGCTAAGGGAAGTGTCTATAGGCTCACTAGTGATCATAATGCTAATGTAACTTTGAGAATTTTAGATATTTCTTTGAGGTTTTGAAGGTTGGAGATGCCAAGGCAGGAAACAAGGAATCTGGGACAGGCAAGACTGTTATGTAAACACGGTACAAGTGCTATCTGCAGGGCAGCATGAGAAACAGGTGACAGGCCATCTGTTATAACAAAAGGATGGATGAAAGAAACTCACATGGATATTGAGATAGATTATTAGAACTTGTAGAAGCTGCCCTTTCCTGTAATTAGGACTGCCTGGTATTTGTAATAAAGTCAATTATCTATCCAAACTTTGTCCCGAATGCCCTGGTAAAGTCTGCATTTCTAGGGGGGTGTATTGCTGTGCTCATAGTGGGACAGCAGACAATGGTGCTACTCTGCCTCAATAAAGTTTTGAGTTGGGCTATATTGCTGGTGACTAATTTCCCTACTTTATTTATTTTTATAACTTAATATGACATGTTGTTTTCTTCTAGATTTTGTTTATTTTCCATAGTAATCTATAGCCTTTGGATTTCTTGGGGGGGGGGGGAAGAGTATCTCCCATCAAAGTACTAACCAGGTCCAATTCTACTTAGCTTTTTTGAGAAAAGCCAAGGTCAGATATGTACTTCTACCTGCTGTGAACATTGTTTGATCTGGTCTTTTTTTACAGTTCTGCCAGGGCTGCATAAGAACAGATACTGTATCTCATAAATGAGAACAGGATTGATAGATAGCAGGAAGGTAAAATATAGGATTGAGCAGTTCTTGAGTTATAACAGGAATTATCTTCCAAAAGGATGTTATATGTCATTAAATCTGTGCTGTCTAGACATGATGTGTGTTGTGATCCTATACGTCCTTCTACTTACAAATATTGAATTCCCTTCCCCTAATAAATTTGAATATTATTATCCAGTATTCCTTATGATATGGGGGTGTGGTGGCTCAGCAGGTAAGACACCAGGCTTGTCGATCGGAAGATCGCAAGTTCGGAGGTTCAAATCCCTAGCCCTGCATGCGGAGTGAGCTCCCGCACTAGCTCCAGCTCTTGCCAACCTAGCAATTCGAAAGCATGCAAATGCAAGTAGATTAATAAGTACCACTTCGGTGGGTAGGTAACAGCGTTCCACGTGTGTCATGCGGCCACATGACTGTGGAAGCGTCTTCGGACAACGCTGCCTCTTCAGCTAACAAACGGAGATGAGCACCGGCCCCTAGAGTCGGACACGGCTGCACAAATGTGCGGGGGGAACCTTTACCTTTTTATTCCTTATGATGTGACAAGGGAAAAAGAGCCTCAATTTAGAACTTTCATATGAACATTTTGTCAAGCATCTCTCCTCTGCTTATATTGCATAGGATTTTTAAAAATTATCTTTGAATGGGAAAATCAAAACACCCCATGGAAAAATGAAAACAAACCTAAGATTTGAAGGCATTCTTTTAGTCCAGGGTTTCCTAACTGTGAGGTGTACCTCCCTTGGGGAGGTGCAGACAGAGTTCAGGGAAGGTGTAAAAGGTGTAAAGAAACTTTTGGTTGTACATTGTTACAATAAATCCGCCTTTCCCAAAGTTTCATTGTATTGTTTTCATTGTTCATTTATGTTCATTTTGGTGTTTGGATTTTTAGGGGAGGTGTGTACATTAAGATTGCACTGAAGGGAGGTGTGATAACAAAAAGTTTAGGAACCCTGCTTTAGCTCATCCCTCTCATGTCTGCACTTAATGGATGCCTTTGGATACTTAACTATTCAACCACTCTTTGCCAGCTAAGCAGCAATATGAGAAGGAGGGAGGGAGGGGAGGAGAAACATCATTATGCAGAACAGAAAGTACAAAAACTGAAGCAGAAATATTACCATGTCTCTCTTTATGACCTGTTATATACTTTTGGCGGCTGTCTTGTAAATTCCAAAAACAACAACAGCAAACTCTGTGGGTTTTAATGATGAATTTTGGATTAATATTAGAGTCTTGTTTCACCACAAATCAGCTTAGATTACTTTCTTCTACAAGGCAAAATCCAGGCTGAATTTGTAGTTCGATACTTCTCCCATTAAGTGGCTTATATGCCATCTGGTGGGGAAGTCGAGAACTCTTCATGTGTATGTGTGTGTACATGCATGCCACTGTGAATAATTTATATGCACGTTACATCTCTCTGAAAATGTCTCCAGTATATTTTTCTCTATTTTGTATGGTTTGGGTTTGAGACTGTAATTACTGTGGGGGGGAAAGGACTGCAAGGGACAAGCATAATACACAGCATTTTGATTGCATAGCATAAAGGTGTTAGTTTACCAGTTCTGATGCACTGGCAAATAGATAAACATAACCCAAATGCCTGATGCGGCACACTTACAAAAAGCCTGCAGTGATTATTTCCACAGGGCAGTGGGTCTGTGGTATGTGAGTCTGTGCATGTCACAGAAAGTTGATTTGACCCAGCAATGATTTTGGGTGTTCCAATGCCCACAGTAGTTTCCTGTTCACACTTAAAGCCTTTCCCATTCATTTATAAAGCAGGCCTGTCCAATGGGGAATGTCACTCATAACATTCTTATTATTATTATTGTCCCTATGTGGTAGGAAGAGAGGCAGTTGTGGTGATGGGCTTCTGAGTAGGCCAATATCAAAATCCAAGGTTGAACAGTGAGTTGCTTTTGTTTAATACCCACCTAGTTAAAAGAAAATGGTCCTTACATGGAGCTTCTGTGCAAAGGCAGCATTCTACATCACAGTGTATATATGTTTACATTTTCTGCCCATGAACAATTCAGAGAAAGGAAAAATATTACAGTCTAAGTGAAACACAATTTTTGGCTTAAAGACAGCCATCCATTATGTTCTGCTGACTGCCTTCATTGGACAGAATGGCCAGACTGGGAAGCATTGGTCAGGGATTGTATTCCACTTTTTAAACCCATACAAATGGGTCAGAGGAACTTTTCCATCTTTAGAAAAACATGCTCAGTCCAGGGATCATTGGAAGATGGAAAATTCTTTCTGCAAACGATTGGATGCTGCTGTAAATGTGCTGGGCTTTTCTAAAGCTTAAGCAAAGCTGGAAGAAACCCTCCTGTACATTTTTTTTAAAAAGTGAATAACAGTTGTTGAGCTCCTCTTAGGGGTTTTATTTCATTTTTTGAGTAAAAGACAAATGGTATGTAGACTTGGTTTATGGCTAGCATTCAATCCGCTATGGATTCCTCTAAGGATGAAGCTCCAAATAACTTTTTATGTTTATGTTTTTATTTATTTATTTATTCATAATTTTTTAAATTTCATAAAATCATAATTTTATGAAATTATGTTCATAATTTTTAAAATTTATTTTATAAATAAATATTTTTTTTGTTTATTTGTCAAATTTGTATGGCCGCCCATCTCACAAAAAATGACTCTGGGTGGCATATCCTCTTTCTTTAGGAGTTCCTGGCAGAATACTTTTACAGTCCTACCTAAAACAACTACTCTTATTGACAGCGAACCAGGTAACAGAGATACAGAAGCAGGATTTGGTAGGAACTTTTTAAATGAATGCTCACTTTTCCTAAAAAGCCTCATTTCCCCTTAATTTTTCTTCCTTCTGCCTGACATTGGGTTGACCTTTTCCTAAAACTAACAATTCCCCAAGTGTATCTACCAGCACCTCAGCTGCCCAAGGAAGTAGCATCCTAATCTTTCAAGCTCCTTTATTCTTAGTTATATATAAGTGAAATCAATCAATTTTTCCAAACTGATTTAAATCCACCTAATTTTCTTATGGGAAAATTACTATGGTAATTTCTAGTTTAATTTGCACCCAACACACTCCCAGTCAATCCCTAGAGTCAGATCACAGCCACCACACCTACCACCCAGTTCAGCCTGCAAACAAGATAGCCTGATCTGTAGCTTGAATCATGTCAACTGGATTTCTATTTTCTCAGTGGAAACGTTTCGCTCCTTATCCAAGAAGCTTCTTCAGTCTGAGCAAAGTTAGTAAGGGAATCCTTAAATATGTTTCTAGGGTGGCTGTGTGACCTTGCACCTGGGGCTAGGTCATGGTTATTTTGAGATGTTTATTTCTAAGTCCCTTTATCATCTAAAGGAGGATCGTTAAGATTACCATGCTGCTATTGAGCTTGTGAAATGGTCTTAATCTTCCTAGGCACAGAAGACAAAGCAGGGAGGAAGATGGGGGAGAGATTGTGCCTGAGGCCCCCACCTCTATTCAAGGAAGGATTTTCCAAGTTGGCATAAATGGATTCCTTGACTCCTCTCTCAAACCACCTATCTTCTCTGTCTAAAATGTGAACATTAATGTCCTCAAATGAGTGTCCTTTTTCCTTTAGATGAAGATAAACTGCTGACTCTGGTCCTGTGGTGTTACTTCTCCTGTGTTGGGCCATCCTCCTGTACAAAAGTTGTTTGGTTTCTCCAATGTAGAGTTCAGAGCACTCCTCACTGCACTGGATTGCATACACTACATTGCTTTTCTTGTGTTTTGGAGTTTGATCTTTGGGGTGTACAAGCCTCTGTCTCAGTGTGTTGGTGGGTTTGAAATATACAGGTGCAAGGTCACACAGCCACCCTAGAAACATATTTAAGGATTCCCTTACTAACTTTGCTCAGACTGAAGAAGCTCCTTGGATAAGGAGCGAAACATTTCCACTGAGAAAATAGAAATCCATTGACATGATTCAAGCTACAGACTGTTCCACCTGGATGACTGAGAACCTTCATCGACAAGATAGCCTGATGTTTACTTATTAAGCATCAACACAGATCTCAAGAGTTAACTGGCAAAATGGGATAGCAAGTGAACAAAGCCAGGATGGAGAAATGTGAACAACAGGCAACAATTTACATTATATCTCTCCATCTCTCTATCAAAAGGACACAACACTTTCCAGAGCCACTGGAAATAACCTTGTGGGTACTTTGCAGAGATAGGTCTAAAGGGGGTGGCCTTTGGTTACTCCAGCCTCAACCCTTTCATGTGCAGAATATCAACAACAGCAGAATAGAGATGGAAAGTAGGATTCTCGGTAACCCTCCTCTATCTATGCTGGATCATAAAGGGAACCATTTGGTGGACAGAGATGATGCCTCCCCCTTCTCATCATCTCCGTGCACTAAACTGTGCACCATACTGGGTTGCACCACCATGCAGCATTTCATGCTCTGAGTGACAATGCTTTTTTCAGCCTGAGGAAGCAGTCATGGGCATGTCCCTTGGTAAGTGCATCTATTACCATCACCTCAGGTGTCAGGAAAGAAATTTTACTTGACCCCTTTCTTGCATGTCCTTCACATAGTACAGTTTCACATTTATGTTTCATGCTGAATCTGGACAGCTGGGTGTCTACGGTTCTTATACACCCCGTGTTGCCCTCAGATAATACATATGGGATTCATTCTTTTATTTTGTAATCTAGTAACAGTTTGTGCAGCCACAAAAGTTCACTGCATGCTTGTTCCACAGCACAGTATTTCAGCCTCTGTCGGTAACAGGGCTGCTACAGTTTCTTGACAGATGTGCCTCCATACAAGAATATGTATCCTGTAGTTGATTTCCTATCAGATTCATCTCCAACCCAACCTGAATCTGTAGAACCAATAGGTTTGGGATTGTTGTAGGCAGCTTTAAATTAAAGTCCATAGTATCTGCCTAATCCAGGGCTTTCCAAAGTTTTCCCGCGGTGACACACCAACCGCTGTTGGTGTGTTGCCGCGGGGAAACCTGGAAGTGCCGCCGTTGCGTCAGCGCGCAAAAACCCGGAAGCGCTGCTGCCACTTTCGGGTTTTTGCGCGCCGCCGTTGGTGTGTCGCCGCGGGAAAACCCGGAAGCGCTGATGATGATCAGCGCTTCCGGGTTGTGTGGCGACACACCAGACTGTGTGTGGCGACACACAGTTTGGAAAGCTCTGGCCTAATCTTTTTTCTGCTGTCCAGTTCTCTTGAGTTGGTTCACTGACCTTCGTGTATAGCAGTCCTACTGCATTGGCTAAATCAGATCTATTCACTGTTGTGATGTACAGTAGCTTTCCCAAAGCTGTCCTGTACTACTCATTATTTGCCAATTTGCTTTGGTTTCCTCCTTTCTTCAGGTACTGTTTCTACCCATCTCATTTGCACAGGAGAGACATGCTGCAGGTCTGGTCAGTTAAGGAGTATCATCTTTCTGGGTGGAGAAAGTGAGCTTTTCTGTTACAGCACCTGCCCTTTGGAATGTCATTCCCCATCCACTCCCAATATCAGACTGATCCCAATCTTGCCACCCTTTCACAAAGCTTTGAAAACCCGGATGTGTTCCTAGGCATGGAGATTGGATTGTTAGTTGGAACCCACCAGGTTGTTGATTTGCAACAAACTGGTTTTCCTTGGTCACTATTACATGTATTTTGGTTTTATGTTACTTTTATTTTTATTTCAAATGCTGTTAGCCCTCCAGAGTTGCTGCAGTGAATGGACAGCAATACAAATTGGATGGCTGGCTGGCTGGCTGGCTGGCTGGCTGGCTGGCTGGATGGATGGATGGATGGATGGATGGATGGATGGAAATAAATCCAACTTCTATGGCTGTACTTGACTCCTTTGCCTCACCGAAACTTAGAACCTTTCTTAGGACTTTTAACTTTTGTTTTTGATTGAACGAATACTCTCCATTTTGTCCCTTTTTTATTTCATTTCCTAGATAGTGACTAATACCACCAAGATGTTACTTCTACTTCTTTATTTAAATTGTTCACTATCGTGAAGCTGCCTCTTTTGTTCTCTGCATATGCAATTAGATCATCAACATAGCAGAAAATGTACAGACATTTTCCATTTTTAATTCTTGTACATAACCATGGATCAGCATTTCCCTGTTTAAAGCCAATGTTTTGCAACATTTGACTGATCAGGCTGCTTGCTTTAGCCCATATGGATTTTGATGTTCTACAGACCAGTTTTTCTTTCCCTTCTTCTTCAAAACCTGGAAATTGGCACATATAAATCTCTTTCAGATTGCCACACAGTGGGGCTATCTTAATATAAAAATGCTGCTACACTTAATAGTATTCTGATGCTTGAATGTTTAACTAGAAGTACAAAAATTTCATCATAATCCTTGTCATATTTTTGTCGGTAGACCTTTGCTACTAACCTAGCTTTGTGGGGCTGCACATTTCCATTTGCTTTTTGTTGTTGTTGTTTTCTTTGTGTGTATTGTAAGCTACCCAGAGTCTTTTGGGAACTGGGCGGTCTCCAAATAGAATAATTAATGAATAAACCCACTTGCAGCCTCTGATCGCTCTGTTAGAAACTATGTTTTGTTTTTGTGCAAGGATTCCATTTCCTCCCATGCAGCTTCCTTCTGTTTCTGAGTCGCAGCTGCTGGCAGTCCCTGTTCTGTACTTCTTTCCATCAACTGGGATCAGGCACACCTCTTGCTCTAGCTGTGCAGCACATTCTCCAGGTGGGATTCATGTATTAGAACTTTGAGATCTCCTTAATTCTAATTCTGGGTCTCGGTCTGACTGTGTGTCACCAGCCCCTTCAGAATGGGATGCTATTTCAGATTCCTCAGACTCAGTTTTTGATAACTCCTTCTGACTGTGCAATGTCATTTTCATTATTATTATTATTGTTACTTGCTGCTTCCCTTTGCGTGCCTCCCACATAAAACCAGGTGCTACTGGTAAAATTAGGCTGCTTTGCACTTATATCTAATTATTGCAATTCATCTGGGGTTGTCCTTTCTTCTTAATTAAATTGAGCAACCTTGCATGTGTTTATTTTTCCACTTTTTAAGTCTAAAACTCAATTGCCTTTTGTTGTTATATGATAGTCCACCATCTAATATGCAATTTAATTTACTTATTTTTTTTCTTTATGGATATATGTATACACTTTGCATCCAAATACCTTTAGGTGTGACAGATTGGGTTTGCTCTCATATGGGGTTTTATCTGCACATTTTGTTGGTAAACTTTTGTTTTTTGTTTTGTTGGTAAATTTTGTTGGAGAGCCAGTTTGGTCTAAGGCAACGGGCTAGAAACCAGGAGTCTGAGAGTTCTAGTCCCACTTTAGGCATGAAAGCCAGTTGGGTGACCTTGGGCCAGTCACTCTCTCTCAGCCCAACTCACCTCACAGGGTTGTTGTGGGGAAAATAGGAGGAGGAAGGAGTATTAGGTATGCTCACCACCTTGAGTTATTTATAAAAATAATAAAGGCAGGGTAGAAAATAAATAAATTAAATAAATAAATAAACTGTTTTGCAGAAAAATTGCTGTGTTAATTACTTCTCCCCCCAAAATAGTTTCCCCCAAAATAGTCTAGTAATCTTGTATCAAGGAGAAGATACCTTATCATGTTTATCAGGCTCCAATTCTTTGTGCAACCCCACTTTCTCATGCACTGAATGGCAGTGCCCATACATACATACAACCATCCAACTTGAAGCATTCTTAAAGCTGCAAGATAGAACAATAATGCTAACATGTGGACCATACCTTGCAAGAAATCCAGACGTCTATTTTGTCCCTTCCCCATTTACACCAACAACACCATCCCAGGCTCCAACAACTTCACACACAAGGTTGGAGGCATCTTCACATAATCTTCCTCTGATGTTATATATACCATCATCTCCAGCAATGTTCTTCTGGATTCTATGTAGGACTAACAGGTCAAACATTGCACAAAAGAGTTAATGTACACACATTTGACATCAGGACACACAAAAAAAGGACAAAGTAGTACTAGAGCATTTTAACTTCCCAGGGCACTCCATTACAGATCTCAGAGCAGCCATTTTGAAAAAAAAGAAAAAGAAACTTACTGTACAAGTGCATTTGAGCAAGAGATTGCTGAATTTGCGTAATCAAAAAGTTTCAGGCTATCTCAGGTTTCAACAAATAATGGGTTTTTAACAACTACAATTGTTAATTGACAAGGTTCTTGTAATCTTCTCACATGTAACCTGCATCTGAATAAACATCTGTCTTCCCCTCCCCCCACCTCCTACCACATCCAGATTTAAATTGTACTTCAGTTTAGGCACTACATGCTCTGATAAAGTAAGCTGTAGCTCATGAAAGCTTAAGCCTTTTAATAAAATTTGTCAGTCTGAAAAGGTACTAGGACCGCTTTTGTTTATTTGTATCCAAAAATCAGTGGTTGAATGTTTAGAGTAGTGAATCTTGGACAAAGAAAACCCCAAAATAGACTTCAATGAAAATTAAATGAGCTACAATTATCAAGGGGTTTGACTCTGATTCCCATGACTTACAGAGAAATTTTTTTTATCACACATTGTATGTGTTAATCTGTTCACCAATGTAAGGATGTTGATGTTCTCATCCACTGACTGCTTTATCAATGGCTGTTGCTAATCCAATAATTATGACTGTCTGTACTTTCTGCATTTTGTTTTAACTTTTATCTTCAGGCCTCTAGTCTATCCTACTCCCAATCATGTTTGTATTTTTTGTTTGTATGTTTGCCTCTAACTCAGGAGAACAATTCATGAATTCAATGTAGTGTGTTGTGGTCTGCAAAGTTTTTAAGGTGCCACCAAATGCAGCTACCCTTCTGGATATTAAGCAGATTTGCAATTTTTACATCCAGTTTCTCTGTTCAGATTATTTAAGGTAGTGACAGCACTGAATAAAAATGAAAAAAATGACTGCTCAATATCTTCTAAAGTCAGTTTGATTCAATGAACCTTCTGCTTGCAACCTTTGCCCTTGGAATAAAAAAAAACAGATTTCAATGTTCATTCTCTAAATTGACAAGTGTTGGGACTCAGACCCATTTACTAAGACGTTCTCTCTCCTTCTTCCCTAACAATGTATGATGTGTTTGAGAGCTGTGCAAATGTTCAAAGATACATTCTCTTTTGAACTTCACATGTTTACACTTCCTGGTAAGTGTCAATTAAATACAGGATAAAAGTCCTCTAGCAGCCACTCAGTAATACAGGCAGATGAGAGATGAAATTATTAAACCAAAATGAAGAGAGAGGATAAGTATTTCTTCTATTGGAGCTTGCTGAGCAAAGCTGGTAAATTCTATTAGCAGCTTCTCTTCATCCTTACTGGGTAGTTTATGATTTGAGCATATATCCAACATTTTCAAGGAGAACATCAGGAATTACTTAGAAGTCCTAAAGCTCATTGATGGGAACCAGAGGAACTGTGGAATGAAATCAAAGAAGTTGTTAAGGATGAATACTACTCATAAGATGGAAACTGAAGAAAGAAAGTCATTGCTTTTACCATCAGGAAGAATATAGTAAAGGCAATACTTGGGTACAATGCAGTCAATAACCAAGTATTATCAATTAGACTTCACAGACAATGCTTTAACACATTAAATGCATAGATAACATTGAAGAAGGTATGTAAGAACAGTTAAGGCGAAATAACAACCCAGTCCTGGGAAAGGAGAAGACACAATAAAAACTCAAAATAATCCCATCCTGAGTCTATTTGGTATAAGAGGTAGCAGAAGGAAACTCTGGCAGGCTTTCAAAATTCTGTTATCATTCTGTAATACAATAATAAAGTAGCATTCCTATAATTCTTGCACTGTCTGTTGGCTGACCTAGTCTACTTTGACAAACATGATTGTTTTTTTATTTATTTGAATTTATATTACCACCCATCTCCCCCGTCAGGGGACTCGAGGCGGTTCACAATAAAACAGTAAAAACATAAATAAAAATTTACAATATTAATAAATAATATAAAATCCAAGCATAAAAGATGTTAATACTGGGGAGCTTCATGGGACCAGCCATCCCCAAGAGGAACTGCTGGCATTACCCTCCCAGGCAAGCCAGCAGAACCAGGTTTTTAAGTCTTTTCAAAAGGTCGGGAGCGAGGAAACCCGTCTCAGCTCTGGGGGTAAGATGTTCCAAAGGGCGGGCGCTACTGCAGAGAAGGCCCGCCTCCTGGACCCCACTAGATGGAACTCTTTAATTGATGGGGTCCACAGCAAGCCCTCTCTGACTGATCGGGTGGGACGGGTCGATGTTCTGGGGTAGATAGTTATCAAAGTTTATGCTACAACTAATAATGAAGAGGAGGTTGATGACTTTTATGGCCAAGTTCAATATGAGATTGACAAAACATATGAGCTAGATGTGCTATTTGTGGTTGGAGACTGGCATGCCAAAACTGGACATATTAAGGAGGAAAGTATAGTTGGATGGTAGGTATGGCTTAGGAAACAGAAATAAAGCAGATGAACAACTTATCAATTCCTGCCAACCCAATGATTTCTTCATTGGTATCTCAGTTTTGAAACAATCAAAATGTTGCCAATATACATGGACATCAATAGATGGAGTACAAAGAAATCAAATTGAATATATTACTGGTACAAGGAGGTGGAAGTGCTCGGCTATAACAGCAAAGACATGGCCAGGGGCTGACTGCAGAACAGATCACTAACTGCTCGTGTGCAAATCCCAAGTCAAGCTAAAATAGAAGTACAAAGCCAACTAATTTCCACAATATGATCTTAAGCATTTACCTACCATCTTCAAGGAGAACATCAGGAATCACTCTGAACTTTATTGATGGGTAACCAGAGGAACTGTGGAATGAAATCAAAGAAGTTGTTAAAGATGAATGTGAAAAGAGGCTGCCAAAGATAAAGAAAGAGAAGAAACCAAACTGGATGTCAAAACAAACAGTGGAAATTGCCAAGAAGAGAACAGAAGCCAAAAGCAAGAAAGACAAAGATCTCAGAAAGGAATTTAAGTTTCAGAGAGCTGTTAGAAGACACAAGAAGCAGTATTACAGCATCTATAAAAATATTAAAAATGGAGACAGACACAGGAAAAAAAGGAAAGTCTTCCAAAAGATCTTCAAACTTAGAAGGAGGTTCCAACTTCAATTTGATAATAACTGATTCAAAGATCAAATAAAGATGGAAAAATATATATACTGAAATCTGTGCAGTTGGTGTGTCAACATCCAGGGTACTTTAGAAAATACTCCCTATCTGGAAGAACCTCTTGAAGATGAAACACAGGGTTGCTGTTGTGGGGAAAATAGGAGGAGGAAGGAGTATTAGGTATGTTCACCGCCTTGAGTTATTTATAAAAATAATAAAGGCGGGATTAAAAATAAATAGATAAGATAAGATAAGATAAGATAAGATAAGATAAGATAAGATAAGATAAGATAAGATAAGATCAGCACTCTGGTTATTACCAAGTCAAAAGGCTACAGGAATCAATGGAACATCTACAGAAATAAGGCGAACTATTGGGAAACTTAACTGAATTTGAAAATCTTGTAACAAACAATCCTGAATGTTTACTGAGTTGAATTTATAAATTATTAGTGAAATATGACTCAGAGTCTCAATTGGTCAAAAATCATACGATTAAATGGATGTAGAATTTGAATACTGTAATAGTAACTTTGGTGTGAGGTTAGCAGAGTCATTATTTCTCAACAAAAACAACACCTCCAAAGCCCTAGTTTCTTCTGTACCTGTAGAAGCTATGGCTAATCCAGAAAATGGGCTAGAGAGTTTCTGCTCAAAATAGTAGAACAGTGGAGGCATCAATTCCAGAATTCACTCATTTCTGCTTAGTTTTTAGCTTGCAACAATTTTGCAGTAGTAGCCTCAAAGGAAGGAAACTCTTCCCATTGGCTGCCAATTATATTCCCACCTCAGGCAGTCATGTGAAAACTAGGCTTCATGCTGTTGTCCTGTTATCCAGAGAACTTATAGCAAGACAAATGTGGCTATCAAGTGGTAGCCAGTTGGAAGAATTCTCTTTGCCACCTGTCTTTCTTGTAAACTCTCCAGTTTCATCCAGACACACTCTAAACTATATACAGTATTCCCAAATATTCTCCACTTCACTGCCTACAAATGTGGTAGTAAAAGTTTGCCTTGGCTCTAGTTGTAGAATACTGGCTATTACATTGATTGTCTTGGGAGGGGAGACAGAACAGTGGTAAATTCAGGTTCCCCTGCAAATCAAAGCATGTTTAAGATGAATCTATGCCTGGACTTGGATCTGGCCATGCTGTATATCTCCAATTTTACAGAAGCTAAGCATTATAAGCTGTGCTGAGATAAGAAAAAAAACTAACAGTAACATATTTTCTTTTTATCAGGATAAAAATATGATATGTTTTACTGAAGAGTAAAAAGGTGAGAGCAAATTCAAAGATCTGGTCTACTTCCCTGTTTCTATTGCAAGGAAAATACATGTCCAATCTAGATAAATAAACCACTGAATAAATTTCAGATTTCAAATTGCAAGTGTCTGAGTGTGTGACTCATTTAAAAAGAAAAAAAATACTTTACTGTCTGTTAGGACTGGATCTGGACTTTGATTTTTACTTTTAAAAATTATGGAACATTTTATAATTCTTCCCATCTATAGATGTATATACTTTCAATCAGTTTTTATGTAAAATTGTTTATACTATGCATGTTTTGTTGTTGAGATTGTAACCCACTGTGAGCCTCTCAGTTGTGGTGGGGAAATGAATAAATAATATAATTCATATTAATCTATGAGAGTGTGTGTGTGTGCGTGTGTGTGTGTGTGTGTATATATATATATAAATAAATACACACATATACATATACATACATACATTCATACATACACATATACACCACACACACAACGTATTAACATTAACATCCTCATTCTTTGCCCAATAACTTTAAAAAAAATCAAATTGTTTTGCTTTTGGTTTTTGACATGTAAATTTCCTTGATTCAAATTATTTCATACAACTTTTTAAAATAGGTGATCATTTGCAGTTTTTTAAATTATTATTTCTCTTGATTGTAATGTGTGTACAAGCATGGTAGAAACAGAATGTAGACTGCTATGTGACCTTTCTATATACGTATATCTTGCCAGGATGTGTTCTGGAGCGTCACAGTGCTTGGGGCTGAGATAGTCCCCCATGGAGTAATTTCAATCCATCTCCAGTTGTGTAAAGTGGGGTTCACCCTCTATGAACTTGCCCTTCGGCTTTGGGTCCCTAACAAGCTACTTGACACCTTGGCAAGGCTTGGGGGTTAAAATGCCTTTCCTAGGTAAATGTTCATCCCTACTTAGAATTTGCTTGCCATCCTGGAGACATATAATCAATTTGAACATTGTCTCTTTTACATACCTAGACATGTTCCAGGCATGGGACAGCCCAGTGGGCCTGGAAGAGTTGCATACCCCTCTAAAGTATGCTATACCATCCAGGGCTTGAAGATTGGTTGTATGACCCCTCTATCATTCCAGTCAATCAGAAGGGGCAGATGGATATAGGCAGCCTAGTGGCTTGCCAGGAAATGTTGCAAGCAGTGAGCGTGGAGGTGAGTAGTATTCTCTTAAGGAAAACCTAAGGACCCCAGTTGGCAGGGAGCATTCCCTGTAACACTACAGAGCTTTAGCTTGCTAGTAGGCTGCAGCAAAAGGGCAAGTTTGTAGATGGATTACATTGCCTCACTTGGGGCAACTGGCGGCAAGACATAGACCACATTAGCACATGAATGAATGTCTTCACTACAGGTCACAGACCCACCAAACCAAACTAGCCTTTTAAAACAAGGGGAAGCATTCAGAGCATGGCTTCTAGAATTCCTTCCCATCCCTTAATAGCAGCAATCTTCTAGACAAGGAGGGAGGGAGCTTAGGAAAGATCTAGTCAGCATCATATAAAGTGAGGCTTTGGCATTTTTTTGTGCATCAGCCCTGAGCTAGATTGGGTGCAGGCTCTCCATTCCCCAAATACAGAAGAAATGTTAAGCCTCTTGCTATACTGTGTGTTGAGATCTATGTTGAAGTCCTGAGCCACAATTTGTTTTCCCTCTGTCTTCCTGAGGTCTGACAGCAAGAGAGACAAGATCTTGTGGTTGGCCTTGAAGCTTTGTAATCATCAAATGGTGATGTCTTTAGAGATGAAAAAGAGCCTCTGCCTCTGCTGGAGGTACCTACTGTATTTGGACTACCTTCCTGATGCCATTCTCATGGTCCTCATGGATGCTGCCTTGCCAAATGACTTTTGCTGTTATGGATAGGCTGGACTTCTAATTTCCTGAAAAATGGCCATTTGTATTTGGCCTTTGGGCAAGGTGCAAGTCTTGGCCAAGTGTAGCACATGTGAAGCCATGTATAAGAAGTTCACAGCCAATTAGTACTTTGGCAGACTCTAGATGTTGTGGTAGAGTTGCACATCATCCATGTTCTTGTACAGGTGGCAGAATTTAGGCACAAGCAGTTTGGACAACAGTCTTGTAGTTTCTTTGCCTCTGGCATTGGTACTATCAGAAGCTGTAGTAGCCTGCTCAACATTTGTATTATACTTGTGCATCCTATCAGAGGTCTGCTTCAGAAAAGCAATGGCTATGATGCAAGGTGATCTCAAAATCAGTTACTGTACCATCCACCAGGTGAATAAAGACTGTTGAAAATGACACACCTTCCTTCTGCCTCATGATGTTATTTCATCCATTTTACATGATTCCCATAGCCAAAGGGTGGCTTTAGTTAGTGGCCCCAAATGTCAGGCAAACTGGGTTGGAATATTAGCTGCTATCCCACAGGAGGTAGCTGTCTGAACTCTCCAAAGATAATAAGTGAACGCCTTCTGAAATCCTCATTAATTTTAAATATGTCTTATAGATTTCTATTGAAGTCATTGATCATATCTGTCCCATGGATATTTCATCAATAATCATCACTGAGTTTTCATCAGTCTAACTGGCAGGATAATGAATACATCTAGTCAAGTCTGTCATTTTTGACACAGCCTGGATGTTTGGAAAGGTGAAGGCTGAGGGCAAGCATGCTGCTTTCACTGTTGGTGCACAAAGCAAGACTCTTACATCAATGCACTCTACATGGGACTGCCCTTAAAGACCACTCAGAAGCTACAGCTACAGTAATGGGCATACCTTGGTATACTTACAGCAGTTACACTGCTACTGTTCAAGTTGCAGTGTTCAACAAATTGGGCTTCTGTGTGCAGTTCAAGGTGCTGGTTTGTCACCTATACAACCCTTCAGTATATTTAAGATCCACCAGGATTGGCATGCCCTAGGTCTGTCTGTTAAGCAGTGCCATCTTATGGGTTCCAAGAAGCCTTCTCTGTAGTTGTGTCTGTCCTGTGGAACAGCATCCCACCCAAGATTTGGAGGGCCCCAACCCTGCTGTCCCTTAGAAAGGCCCTGAAGATCTGGCTTTTCCCTCATGCACTGGGCTAGGATGTTTCATGTAAGTATTTGTTAGTTATGTTATGTGAATTATTGTTTCTGGTGCTATAGACCCTTACTGTATGTATGGCTTTTTAAAATGATGGATGCATTTTTTTTGATGTCTTTAACTGATTAGCTGCCCAGTGTCACATGGCAAGTTGGTAGCCATATAAATCAGATGATAGACAGACAGACAGACAGACAGATAGATAGAGTATTTGAGCACTGTTCCTTGTTATAGTGATGAAGGAATCTTTGGGAGACAGCTTTTATTAACACTGGCTTTTCTGACCCAGAAATGCCAGTAATCAAATGCTTGAGTGGGCCACATACTGATTTTCTAGGGACATTATATGCATAAGTCAATCTTAATTGTTTGTGTTTCATCTTCAGACAAAGTTTGCATAAGCCTCCTTCTCCATTTTGTGAAGGATGGTGAAGGCCAGTGATGCATTTTCCCTGTGCATTTGACCTATCTTGAGGAGAATGCTAGTTCTCATTTCTTCCTGGTCAAACTCATAGTCTGTTCTGAAGAATGTTCTGAGCATCTGTTACTACTATAGTATCCATTGTGTATCTTATATATTCAGGTATTAACATATAAAGAATGAAACACATGAACTCAAAGCTCTTTAGTACCCCTAGTTCATCCAGGCCCCAGTACTCAGCAGATAATAGGCAATAACCCCCAAGGGAGCTTGCCAGTGCTCCGTGATATGATTTGGGGAAGGAACAGTTGTTCATACATGGAATCATTCTCCAGCAGGAACCCACCTAACTAAATAATCATTTCTGAAATTCAGTTTGCTTGCAAGATGATTTGATTTCCAGGGCACATTCACACACACTCTTGACACACCACCTGATATTTTGCTGTTTGTTTGTTTGTTTGTTTGTTTAGCTAGCAGTGGCATTGGTATGGCTCCTGCAAGCTTGGTCATTTCATTTTTCATATATGCACAGAGGAGGTGGCCAGTGCAAGCTGAATAGCAGTGAATTTCTGAATCACAGATATCTGCATATGTCAAGTGAGGAGGTACACACCTTTGTTGCCCACCATAGACGCTGAAGTCAAATTCCTCTGTAGGCTTATCCAAGATTAGAGATAGGAGCATTTTCTTTCATCCAGAGCAAAAGAAGTCCATCAGTTCTTTAGAAATTCATGAATATCTCCTCTTTCCATGCACCGCCTTTCTCATCATCTTCTCCTTCAATTTCTCCCTCTCTTGGACTATTAGTGCTTTCCTCCATTTCTGTGTCTGTGTCTGTTCATATAAGTCTTGTCCCAACCACTCATTTGGCAGCATGATGCCTTCTGAAATGTAATAGTCTTGCTTATTCAAATATTATGCAGTTTCAAATATCTTGTGGAAAACACAGTTTCATACATATTGATTGTAACTGATGCTTTAGCTGGAGAGTCACCATTTATGGGTAGGTTATGGGCTGAAGTGAGTGGGGTGATAACAAAAAGTAGGTGTGGGTGTATCCATCACTTGGGTGGAACCAGGATTCTCTGATTCTTTCCTCCCTATATTATGGTGAGATGAGTTTGGGACTAATTTTATTTTTTGTTTTACTCTCTTAAGCCCAATTTAGAGCTTACATTACAAGATTTTGTGTGTTTCCTGCCTCAAAATGGCAAGAAAATATAGGTCTAGGTGGATTAAAAAAGGGAGGGCTGAGGGCTACATGTAATCTTCGGGTCTTAAGTCAACCAACTCTGTCCTAGAAGATTATTGAACAGTATTTTCTCTCCATATTATAAACCATTAACTAACAATCTAACAGTTAGAACAAAAGAGATGACAAAAGTGAAATTAAGCAAGAGCTGCCTGCTTTTTAATTTTCTAGAAAACAATGGAAAGATCTGTTTCTCATGACTGAGGGGGTTCTTTTAAAACAGTAATTCATAGCTCCAATTGGATTCTTTTATTACAAAATAAGATGAAACTGATGACAAACAACTTAGTATGTATTTTTAATTCTATATGTGTCTGAAAATGGAGTCTATTCTTTGAAAACAGTAGATGGTCTTTTTAAAAAATAGCCTTCATATTCAATCTTATATTAAATACTAACATTAAATCTCTGGTTTCTTTTTAAAAGCCATTTAGATACCTATAGATTTTTGATGCTAACAATAATACCCAGGTTCATAAAATAACAATTTGAAAGTAAGCTCCTTCTCTCACAACTTTAATTTGTTTCGTATCTGAGGTCACCCATACAGCAAATTTCACATATGTTTTTGCAGCTCATTTAGGCTACAGTAGGCTACAATAGTTGAAGCAGCTACCAGATGATTGCCCTCATAGTTTACTGATTAGACTAATTTATTCAATCTGGTATTTTCAGAATTAACTGAGTTTCAACACCCATCAACTTCATCAAATCTAGCCAGCACTGTGGATAATTAGGGAGGCTAATGTCTATCACATCTGAATGATAGCACATTGAGAAAAGGTTTATTAACCCAATAAGCTTTTGCTTTGGAGCCCTGTAAAACACCTCTAGAGCTCTTTGTATATGACAAACCTATCTTGGCTTTGTATCTTTTGTATCCATCTAATGATCCTTTCAGACCTGTACCCCCATCCTAGAATCTATACTTTAATGACCATTCAGATAATTTTGTTAGAGCAATATTTTACAGAATGATAATGTAGGAAATTTACCTCACACTTCAGAAAGTTCTCTGGTTAATAATTTAAAGGCCACTAAGATTGTGACTATTTTCCTCCACTATCTTAAACGGGCAGTTGCATGGTGCTTGTACTTCTATCTGTCCTGTAGTGTAGGAATGAATAAGCGATTTGTTGTTTCCATTTTAATATCAGTTGACCTGATTTTTACTTCTCAATGAATATGCAAACAGGAAAGCAGTGCATTTTCCATTTTTGCACTTGACTTGTCATAGAAATATAGACATTGCTTCAGAATATAGCTACATAACTATGTAGATAGCTAAATGAGTATGAATTTTCATGTGGATTTTTTTTAAATCCCAGAGTAATAAAACTAATGTCTTTTTATGCTTTGAAAAAGTGAGATGTTCTCAACTGACTATTAAGAAATCACTGAGAAATCAGACATTTTAAAGGATTCTTGTTTTAAATCTTACTGGAGGATCAATCTTTGTTTATTCTTGGGCAGCCTAAAGAGACAAAGTACATTGCCATCTTTAATCACTTCAGTTCTAAGCATCATTCAGGCCACAGGTATAAAAGATGGGTCTAGCATATTAGCCTCCAGGCTAGCAGGGTAGCATTCAGTTTAGACCTCACCTGTGTCATATAGGATTTTACTCATAATTTATTCCAGCATTTCTTAAAGTGTGGTCCAAGGACACCTGGAGGCCCCTCAAGATCCTCTCAGGGGTCTGCAAAATCAAAATTATATGCCAGATATGGAAGATATTTGCAAAAATTTAAAACAATGTCACTCTTCTCATTAGTATTTTTATTTGTTAAAAATATAGGATTTTTTCATGAAAAATATTCTGTTTATGTTAATATCTAATGGGTTAAATATTGTTATTTTTACATGGTTCAATAAATATTCTATGAATGCATCATTTTTTAAAATTTTGATATGGTAAATATTGATAAATATAACCCATACAAACAAAAGCTCTTTTGGGGTGCTCCATAACTTTAAAAAGTAGGAAGGGGTCCCAAGAGCAAAATGTTTAAGAAACACTAATGTATTCTAACATATCTTCATTAGAGTCAGCAGTCACTTATCTTCTAAAATGTGGGCAGATATTATAAACATTGGCAGAAGGAACACAATTTCTTTTTCATCTGAAAGTTCCTGAGTATGACTGACTTTATTTATTCATTCCTAAAGTTTTAAAATGTCCTCAGGATGCACACTTTTTCTTATTGGCTAAAGCTAATGACTGGGTCTAACAAAAGATTAACAAATTAAAAGTTTATTTAATTAGATGCAACCAATATTATGAGTCAGTTTATCAAAAATTTGGATAATAACCAATGGTTATTATGATGGATGGATGGGATTCCCATCTAACTCATGTCCATTTCAATTGGCTTCCTTTAAAATGCAAGAATAAGGAGGATGTCTTTCAGATTTCCAAATTTAGTAATCCCCTTCTGAAGCAGTTCTGCAATCTCTGTTGCAATCCTAATAATGTCATTGGGAGAGAAAAGGGACTTTTGTGCTTTCTTTTTTGTAACTTATCAGAAGCAGAGAGCAGAAGAGGTGCAGAATCCCCAACTAAAAGACCATTCATCTTATATGGAAGATGCTTCAGTTTGTACAAGCTAATCCCATACAGACACGCTACCAGATACTAGTTTAGAATTTCTTATTTATTTATCTTCTATCCCACCTTTATTATTTTTATAAATAACTCAAGGTGGTGAACATATCAAGTACTCCTTCCTCCTCCTATTTTCCCCACAACAAGAGCCCTGTGAGGTGAGTTGGGCTGACAGAGAGGGACTGGCCCAAGGTCACCCAGCCGGCTTTCATGCCTAAGGCGGGACTAGAACTCTCAGTCTCCTGGTTTCTAGCCCAGCACCTTAACCACTAGACCAAACTGGCTCTCTAATGGCTCTCTGGGATTCCAAGTTAGAAACTAGATAAGAAATTATCCAATTTACATACTGATCTTTATGGAGCCATGTATCCCAAATACTACAGTGTGAGATGCTCTTTTGCACCACAGTATTCTGGGGGAAAAAACTATTAGAAAGATCTGTAACCACAACAAAATATTCCCTAAATTGTTACTCCTGCGTTGTTTAAATGAGCTGATTGCCTATTCATATCCTCTTTGCATTCTCTGTTGCTGGAAGGTTGAGTGAGATGTGAAGCCCCTGAACTGGAGGATGCATTATCAAAACCATGGTAAGAACACATCCCTTCTGGCAGTAAAGTATGAAAATGCATTATGGTTCTGGGACCCTGAACCAAAAGTTCCAGGACTAGTGTTATCCCTTCTAGGAGGTGGTCAGCTTTCATGCAGGAAGTGGGAACCGTTTGTATGAGAAGCCATGGGGACATAACTGACATACACAATATGGTTACTGCTGGAATAGTTTCCTAGTGACATAGTTATTAGATAATACATTTTGAAAGCAAGAAGCACACATGGCAGCATGAATTATGCAGAAGCAAACTACTTTACTGCCAAAAGCGGGCAAGTGCCTCCCCTGATGGTGAAGAAGAAATAAGGAGCATTACTTTTAGAAGGGATAGTAGGATGAAATCCTGTATTTCTCCTCTACTGTGCTAGTCCCACTGCAATTAATGCAAGCACACAACAAAACATTCTTTAAATAAGAAAAGTTCCAATGAAGCAAACCTTCATTTGTCAAGGAGAGAACATCAGCAATCCTAGATGAAATTTGTCAAGTGACTATTAACTGTAATTTAAACTTTCAAAAGTTGAGACATGGCTAATTGTAGGTGGGTGGCAGCAGAAGATGTGGACAGGCCTTTCCTTGGAAAATGGCAGTCATAATCATGTTTGTGCCAATGTTAAACAATATAAGCACTCCGGATCAGACTAAGCAGCAGGAAAATATGATAGGTACAATGTAATTTGTCAACAGCAGGCTTGGATATATCAGCGTATTTTAGAAAGTCATAAGAAAATGAAATCCAAATATGGAAGATAACCAGTCCAGAGGAACTTCTTATTTTCTTCTTCCTTAAATGTTATTTACCAACCCAGATAAGCTACGGACTGGGAAATAGTATCCAGAGCAAGGCAAGTGGCTTTAGGCATTATATTGTATAAGGATTTATGCATTTAGCAAAGGAAAGAGATTGGGGTGCTGGTAATAGAAAATGTTCAGGTTGAATTTGGTTGTTTACTGGATTTAGAAGTGGGAATTCAATTTCATTGACACCAAATGAGCTGAAAAGGACTTCTTAAACATAAAATTCTTCGGTGATGCCTACCATCTCTCACTTTGTCTTAGTCACCAAAGGAGAGACCAGCAGAGAGCTTCAAAACAGTCTTAACCTGTTTGGGATGGGATTGTATCTCTTCTTAAGAATTGGGATCATATTTTGGGGCATTCCTGAATCTAGTCTGGTTCCTGAACAGCTATCATCAGTGGCTAGAAATGTCTCTTGAAAGCTGTGGGTGGAACACAAGTGGCATGCTTTTCCTCAAAAGCAAGTTCTGCCCTTACAATAAGTTACATCTGAATCCTAAATCTGAATGTAAATTACATTAAGTTTAGTTTTTGTCCTGATCCTATTTTTGGGGAATGTGGTCCACAGCACATCACTCCTTTGATCTAAAGACGTTGTGCAGCTTTGTCCTATCTTCCCTTGAACTGCAAGCTCTTTAATCCCAAATCAATAAGTTTCATAGTTGAGTTTGGCTTGGAGTGATGACAGTTATTGTCTAACATTTTTGGTGGGCCCCAGATTGGGGAAGACCGATCAACTATTTTCAGGGAACTTTTATGCTTTTCTTTTATTATTGCTCTTTGAATACTCAGGTTCTTTTCATTTTTAAAAAATTGAAATTATGAAGATTATAATGTTTTATAGATTTACCAATTTTTTGGTATACATTTACCAGATATATTTTTTAGATAAAAAAGAAGATATGAAATCTAAAAACAAAGCAGAGAAAGAAGCAAGTAGAGAAGAGTGTTACAAGGAGCTGTAAAATCTTGCATGAGAGATTCCTGCGGTCAATTCTAGGCATCTTACTCTCTGTTCCTGTCCCCATTGGAGGCTGGAAGCAGGAGGGACATCTGTAAATACTTTGGTATTATGAAAGGACTGTTCTAATGCTTACTAGTTAGCAAAGCTTGGCCAACAAAAGTCAATCTGGTTTAGCCTGACTCTAGAAAACTTCTGATTTTGGCCTCATTCCATGGTGAGCAACTAGTTTTAGAAAATAAAAATAGAGCTGCTTTCAAGCTGTCCGTCCCCACTTTCTACTTGCTTGTTGTCCAGGATCTGCTTCAATTCCAGACAATTACTTCCAATTCTTATGCCAAAGAAAGAGATTCTGAAACTTCTCAGGTTCTTTTTTTCTTTCTCATTCAAAAAATTAGTGCTTTTTATGGCTGCTTAAGTAAAACACATAAAATATGACAGAGGAGTCTGTGGCAACATTAAAGGATCCACCCTGCAAGCTGTGAACACAATCTGCATTTTCTCTTAACTACAAATTCAAGCATATTTGGCTATTGGCCAGTATACAAGGATTTATCAAGCTGGAAGAAGACTACTGCCCACTGATTCATACTCATTCCATACAATGCACCCTGACTCTCACTGTAAAAGACAAATTATCAAAATGAGCTAGTTATATGCTTTCTCCTCCTCCCTGTCCCCCTCCCCAATATTATTTATTTATTTATTTATTATTCAAATCTATATAGCTGCTCACTTCAAATATATGGCTCTGGGCAGCTTACAAACAATTAAAACAACTATAAAAACATCAAAAAGAACAATACAACAATTTAAAAAGAAAAAATAAATACAAGCATATAAAAACCATCATAAAATACATAAAACTCACAGCCAAGGTAATCCCATTCATTAAAACAATCAGTACAACCACTGCACCACACTCCCTGGTCCCCATGTCTGTCAGCAAAAGCATGTCTTCAGAGCCTTGTGGAAAGCCAGCAGGGCTGGGGCCAATCTAACCTCTTGGGGGATGATGTTCCCCATATGTGTCATATACTATTTAGTGCCTAAATGAACAATGATAGAACATTCACATGCATCTTTAATTATGCAATTGTTCTGTTTTGGCCAAGGGCCAGAGTAGGAGGAACCATAATAATGGTAAATATGGAATAAATAAGCAACTGTATAGAATGAGGGGAGAGGGCATTCTATAGGACCATTTCCATAGTGGAAATAGATAATTTGCATTGGGCATTTCTAAATATGGGAGATTTTTTTGGGGGGGAAGCCCAGGAAATCTGTGACTGGGGTCTTCAGCAGATATTAGAACTCCTGCAGATCTGCATATATCTTTATCAACCTTATTAAGCTATTTGGTATACAAGAAATGCAGTGCTCTGGAAAGACAATTTCTCTGATCCGATCACCCCTCCTCCACATTGCTATTAAGTATGAAAGGAGAAACAGGTTCAAGGCAGCTGTTTTTGAAGCCCTGGAGCAAAGGTGTATGGTGCGTTGCAATAGAATCATATGCAGTCTTTAACCTAATTTCATATGATCTCAGTCCAATTTTCAAAGTTCTTAGGAAGTGATCATTTAGAGGTCTAACAATATTATTATCTTTTTCTTGGCAGAAGGAAAGAATTTCTTAAAAGGGATAAAGGAAAGCAGGCATCAGAGAAAGAGGAAAGAGGAAAGAGGAAAGAGGAAAGAGGAAAGAGGAAAGAGGAAAGAGGAAAGAGGAAAGGAAGGAAGGAAGGAAGGAAGGAAGGAAGGAAGGAAGGAAGGAAGGAAGGAAGGAAGGAAGGAAGGAAGGAAGGAAGGAAAGCCAAACACAGGGAAAATAGCAAGCCTATCCAGTTTTGGCTTTAACCCGATCACTTTCTTCAGCTCTATCCAACAGATTGCTCTTGTTGTATCCTGACCCTAGATTAGTGTTTCTCAACCTTAGCAACTTTAAGAGGGGTGGACTTCAACTCCCTCTTAAAGTCCACCCCTCTTAAAGTTGCCAAGGTTGAGAAACACTGCCTGAGATGATTATCAGAACAAGCAGAGTTTTTAGTAAAACATTGTATCAAAAATTAGACTTTGTGGCTTGATAGAAACATGATATATCTTACAGCTTTTCAGGAAAAAAGCACACTTTAGTTTAAACTATACCTGTAAACAAACATACACATGTAAATTATAAGAAAATAGATAGATATTCCTTCTTGCTTTCTGAAATACTGTGGATTTATTTTTTCAGTGCTTTCAGCAACTCCAGAAATTTTCTTCCCTAGGCCTAGAATCACAATAAGACAGAATTGTTTACACAGAGGTCCCTCAACTGCACAATTTCCCCCAAACCCTGGGGCAGCTGACATAGCCCTTCAAAAACTTGCTGTAGAATTGCGATGTTTAATGTTATGGTAGTAGAATATTGCTAAATTCTTGGACAGTGATCATGTCAACTGTATTTCATTAATGTAATGGTAATGAAATTTAAATAAAATCAAATACAGGTTTTATCCTGCCCCTACCTATTTTTCAGAATGCAGCCTCTTATGCATCATTTGAAGAACAAGGGTAACCCTTGGCATGAAAAAAAGGTGGGCATGCTTTCAATAGGCTATGAAGTACTGATGACAAGCATACAGGTAGTCCTTGCTTACTGACTGCCTCATTCAGCGACTGTTTGAAATTACAACGATGGTGAAAAAATAACTTTATTACCAATGTCTGCATTATGACCTTTGCAGCATCTCTCAGTCACATGATCGCCATTACAGTTAGTACATGTTGTCCTATGACTGACCTGTTGTTTCACTCCCTCCCCGCTTGCAGAGTGGAGAGATTGGAGAGGAAGGGATTACAAGAGAGTAAGGAAGCATACAATGGGGAATACACTGGGCTGTTTGTATAATGCGCTCGCGGCTCCCAGCCCAGAGCACACACACAGCTGCCGGCACCACAGTCACAGTCATATGATTTCCCACTTAGTGACCAATTTGCTTAACAATAGAGCTGCTGGTCCCAATTGTGGTCACTAAAAAGAACTACCTGATTGCCAACAAGAGCACATGTCTAACCATGAGCTCATTCTGATGGTTGAAGATATTTTGGTATATTTTTATCTGAAGATAACATTTCAGAGATCAGAATAAAAGAATGTGACTCAATGACTCTCTCTCAAACAGGGAGTAAAACTATAATAATGTCCAGATTATTATCAAAAACAATATAATGATCTCAGTTCGAATCCAAGGCAAACCATTCAACATCACAGTAATCCAAGTCTATGCCCCAACCACTGATGCTGAAGAAGCTGAAGTTGACCGGTTCTACGAAGACCTACAACACCTAGAACTAACACCAAAAAAATGTCCTTTTCATCATAGGGGATTGGAATGCTAAAGTAGGAAGTCAAGAAATAACCGGAATAACAGGCAAGTCTGGCCTTGGAGTACAAAATGAAGCAAGGCAAAGGCTAATAGGGTTTTGTCAAGAGAACATGCTGGTCATAGCAAACACTCTTTTCCAACAACACAAGATACAACTCTACACATGGACATCACCAGATGGTCAATACCGAAATCAGATTGATTATGTACTTTGCAGCCAAAGATGGAGAAGCTCTATACAGTCAGTAAAAACACGACCTGGAGCTGACTCCAGGCTCAGATCATGAGATTCTTATCGCAAAATTTCAGCTTAAATTGAAGAACGAAGGGAAAACTACTAGACCATGCAGGTATGACCTAAATCATGTTCCTTATGAATATACAGTGGAGGTGATGAATAGATTTAAGGGATTAGATCTGGTAGACAGAGTGCCTGAAGAACTATGGACGGAGGTTTGTAACATAGTACAGGAGGCAGAAATTAAAACCATCCCAAAGAAAAAGAAATGCAAGAAAGCAAAGTGGCTGTCTGATGAGGCTTTACAAATAGCTGAGGAAAGAAGGGAAGCAAAAAGCAAAGGAGAAAGGGAAAGATATAACCAACTGAATGCAGATTTCCAGAGAATAGCAAGGAGAGATAAGAAGGCCTTCTTAAATAAACAATGCAAAGAAATCAAGGAAAACAATGGAATGGGGAAGACTAGAGATCTCTTCAACAAAATAGGAGATATCAAGGGAAGTTTTGTGCAAAGATGGGCATGAAAGAAGGCAGGGACCTAACATAAGCAGAAGAGATTTAGAAGCGGTGGAAAGAATACACAGAAGAACTATACAATAAAGATCTTAATGTCCCTGCTAATCAGGATGGTGTGGTCACTGACCTTGAGCTGGACATCCTAGAGAGTGAAGTCAAGTGGGCCTTAAGAAGCATTACTAACAACAAAGCTAGCGGAGATGACAGTATTCCAGCTGAGCTATTAAAATCCTAAAAGATGATGCTATTAAAGTGCTGCACTCAAAATGCCAACGAATTTGGAAAACTCAACAGTGGCCACAGGATTGGAAAAGGTCAGTTTACGTTCCAATTCCAAAGAAGGGCAATGCCAAAGAATGTTCAAACCACCATACAATTGCACTCATTTCACATGCTAGCAAGGTTATGCTCAAAATCCTACAAGCTAGGCTTCAGCAGTATGTGAACCGAGAACTACCAGAAGTGCAAGCTGGGTTTCGAAGAGGCAGAGGAACTAGAGATCAGATTGCCAACATTCACTGGATCATGGAGAAAGCAAGAGAGTTCCAGAAAAACATCTACTTCTGCTTCATTGACTACGCTAAAGCCTTTGATTGTGTGGATCACAACAAACTGTGGCAAATTCTTAAAGCGATGGGAGTACCAGACCACTTTACCTGTCTCCTGAGAAACCTGTATGCAGGTCAAGAAGCAAGAGTTAGAACCGGACATGGAACAACCGACTGGTTCAAAATTGGGAAAGGAGTACGACTAGGCTGTATATTATCACCCTTATTTAACTTATATGCAGAGTACATCATGAGAAATGCCAGGCTGGATGAATCACAAGCCGGAGTTAAGATTGCCGGGAGAAATATCAACAACCTCAGATATGCAGACGATACCCCCCTAATGGCAGAAAGTGAAGAGGAACTAAAGAGCCTCTTGATGAGGGTGAAAGAGGAGAGTGCAAAAGCTGGCTTGAAACTCAACATTAAAAAAACTCAGATTATGGCATCTGGTCCCACCACTTCCTGGCAAATAGAAGGGGAAGAAATAGAAGCAGTGACAGATTTTATTTTTTGGGGCTCCAAGATCACCGCAGACGGTGACTGCAGCCATGAAATTAAAAGACGCTTGCTCCTTGGGAGGAAAGCTATGGCAAACCTAGACAGCATATTAAAAAGCAGAGACATCACCTTGCCAACAAAGGTCCGTATAATTAAAGGTATGGTTTTCCCAGTAGTAATGTATGGCTGTGAGAGTTGGACCATAAGGAAGGCTGAGCGCCGAAGAATTGATGCTTTTGAACTGTGGTGCTGGAGAAGACTGTTAAGAGTCCCTTGGACTGCAAGGAGGTCAAATCAGTCAATCCTTAGGAAATCAACCCTAACTGCTCATTAGAAGGACAGATACTGAAGCTGAAGCTCAAATACTTTGGCCACCTAATGCGAAGAGAGGACTCACTGGAAAAGACCCTGATGCTGGGAAAGACTGAAGGCAAAAGGAGAAGGGGGTGGCAGAGGATGAGATGGTTAGATAGCATCACTGATGTAATGAACATGAATTTGAGTAAACTCCGGGAGACAGTGGAGGACAGGAAGGCCTGGCGTGTTATGGTCCATGAGGTTACGAAAAGTCGGACACAACTAAATGACTGAACAACAACAAATACGTTCTTTTGTTTGTAGCCACAATTCTTTTATCTGTCCATTTACCATTCTGTCCCCTTTCTCCTCACCACCACAGCAGCTCCTGTATATGTATATATGGGAATACTCCATATATATACTTTATGGCCCAAGAAAGCTTATGCAATAATATATATGTTAGTTTTTTAGGTGCCACAAAATTATTTTTGGCAGGTGTCCCTCTAGAAATTATGTGTGCAAAGTCTTTAAACTTAAAGGGGAACAATCATTTCATAAGGAATTGAGAGAAACAAATATGTGCAAAGAAGTGACTTAAAACTTTCCTCACTCATGTAAGGTAGTTTACAGCAAGTAACCCATTATTTTTTATTTATTAACAAAATGCCCATCACTGTGGTATCTCCATCTTAATAGAAGGAGAATCTTTACTCTGCAAAGACCTCTATAGCAGCCTTTCTCAACTTTTTGACCTTGGAGGAACCCTTGGAATATTTTTCAGGCCTTAGGGAACCCCTGCATATTCAGGCTCAAATATAGGCCAGAGGTTACAAAATTATTATATTCATTTTATGTGTAGGCCTGTCGATATGCATTAACAATGTTTTTAAACTAAAAATAAAGAATGAAACTTACCTCTTTAATGTGAAGTTGCCTGAATTTGAAACAGGTTTTTAAATAAATTGTGATCTCCCAGGGAACCCCTAGTGACCTCTCATGGAACCCTAGGATTCCATGGAACTCTGGTTGAAGAACCCTGGCCTAGAGCAAGCACTATATCTGGGTGTACTTCATGCATATAAGCAGCACTGTACTGGCAGTACTTCTGTTGATTAAGAATGGACCACAAAGGTCTTTCAGCAGATGTCCAACCTCTCATTCTCAAAGTTGCTTTTAAAATTGTCACAAATATAACCAAAAAGTGAAGAGAGAAAGCTATTAGATTTAATTCTTGCCATGTTCCCTGGTTATTCCAGAGTTATCACTGCTATTAGTGACCTTTTGTCCATTTTGGCAGGCAAGCTTACACCCTGTTATTTCATATCTAGAAGATGCTGTTATATTTCATAGCTGCTGTGCAGAAGTAGCCCTATGTCCCAATAGAAACCATCTGACTTTGGTGACCCATCTCTCACCCCATTGTGTTTTGTAGATCAATTTGGGTTTCTTTAACAGGGTAACTATTTTTTTTAATGGACAAATGCATGTTTATATCTTATGGAGTCAAAACAAGGGCTAGAAAATAAGTGATGCATTAATTATGAACTCTAATTAGCAAAATCAAATTATAAGAGCAAGCATCATTACATAAAAATAGAGTGCAGTAACTTTCCTCTCAGAATGTGGTGGAGAACTGTGTGTGTGTGTGGGGGGGGGAATGCAGAGATAACCAGATTTTACATGCCATTCCCTACCCACGGAGTGTCTCAGTGTCTCTATCACATGCTCGCCCGATCTAAAGAGCTGTCTGCTACCTGGCTGGCGGCGAGTGCGAGTGCTCTGCCAGATCTACAGTAGGCAGGCTAGGGAAGCTTTGGGAAACGGCCTTCTGCTGTGGGAAAAGAAAGGCTCAGCCTCGTAGCGGCGGCAGACAAAGCGTTTTCTCTCCATGCTCCGCTCCATCTCCCCAAGCTCCAAGAAGTGACCTCCATCCCTCCACTTCTTTGGTTTGGTACCTCGAAGAGGACTTGAAAATATCAAGAGAAAGTCTTGGGCACTTTGTGTACCCTGACAGATCCGGCGAGAATGTACGACTTTTACCCCAAAGGTGACAACCGGTGAGCAGAGGGAGATCGTGGGGGAGAGGAAGACCAGCAAGAGCTTATTTACAACTGGCGCCTGGGACTAAGGGGAGTCTGGAAGTGCAAGATGGTTGTGGTTCTCCGCGCTGGCTGCAGAGCGTCCCTCTTCCTGTGGATTTTCAGCGGCATCAGCGGCAGAGCTTGGGCAGCCCTTCCGTCCTCGCGTAAGTACCGCGCTTCCATGTTAAGTTATCCACGGGTAGCCCTTGCTGGGGCAGATCGGTAAGGGGCATCCTGTGAGGGCTCAGAGTTGCTTTGGGGGAGTTATTTTGGGACAATCGCTGCCTCGACTGCTGGAGAGCGAAGCTGGTGCCGATTTCTATTGGAAGGAAGATGCTGGTGGCATTTAGTTGGATCGAGGGGAATGGCTGCCGGTTGCTGATTGGCTTTCTTGCAAATACTTGCTTTGCTCACTCTTCAAGGGATTTTCTGGAGTTTGAGTTCTAAAAAGCAAAGTAAGCACACTGGAGAATGAGGCGTTGGGTGACAGCAAGCGACTTTGTGGATAATTCGGTTGAAGGAGGCATGATTCTTAGAAAAGGAAAAATTTGCTTGGTGAAGCAAAATCAATAAAGTATAATCCTCAGCTGTTCAGTGGATTTCACTTGGGGTGGTATCCCTTTGTTCCTTGCGAAGTTTTAATCTAGTTGCCAAATCCACTGAGCTACGTGCAGTCCACTGGAGTTGGGCAGCCAATCAATATTAATAAATAAATAAGCAAGCAAGCAAGCAAGCCTAACACGTTTAAACCATTAAGCAAAAATTTACCATGGGTTGGCTGACATCAGAATAAAGTATACAATCGCTTGTCCAATGCCTATAGAAACTTGCTGGGGGGGGGGTTTGCAAACGTTTACGGCATTCCCTCCAAACAGCAGTACTTTTAAATGAAATTGGCAAGCATAAGAGTTAAAAAATAAGTCAATGCATTAATTATACATCCAATTAACCAAATTCAAATTATAACAACAAGCATTACATCCTAAGAGGTAGAACGCGGTAAGTCTCATCGGAGACTGTTGTGGAAACAGAACGAGTGGGAGAGGAGAGAAAAAGAGAGAAGTGGATTTTTGGATGCAGTTACCTACAAAACTTACAATAGTGGCTGATTGCATTACAACTTCACTTCCCATTACTTTAGCACAGCTTTTCTTCCTTGCCTCCATCTATGTGTGTATTTTTAATTGCAGAATAGGGGGGGGGACTCATACACACACATCAGCAATGGAACCTTCCGCAGTCCTCCTTGCTTGTTTTATAGGCAAGATGCTGAGCAACTAATTTGAGTGCTTAGGACCGCTCGGAAGACTTGCTGGCTGGACTGCTTCGTTTGTAGCTGGATCCCGGGAGGCTGGAGCAGAGAGCCTATACCATCTCAGTTTTGGGGGGGGGAGCTTCGGGGGAGAAGAGAAATAGGCAAAAGACAGGAGGCGATTGGTTATTTTTCGGTTCTGAGCAAAAATAAGGGGAGAAAAGAAACGCCCTGCAAGGTTACGAAGGAGAGGCTTCCAAATTCAGTACCATGGACAGCAGCATCGCTGTTGAGCAGGTTGTGAGAGCGGCGCCTCCCCATTCTCCTGTAGGCACTCCTGCACCGCCCTTTGAGGAAGGCCGGGGGTGTTCCTTTACCTTCCTTTCGGTTTGAAACTAGGCGAGTTCGCTAGGCGGTCCAGCTAGCGGGGAGTATACGGAAGAGGAGGAGGAGCCGGCGAAAAGGCAGAGAAGCCGGAGGGGAGGATTTTCTCCTCCCCGCTCCCCCCCGCCCCGCCACCTTTAGATTGTTGGTTATACTGCCACTGCTGCTAGTCATGGTGGCGGCGACAGTATTTCCTTCTGCTGGCGAATGATGAATAAAGGAAGAGAGAGCCTATTAAGCAGTTCCTCTGCGGCGGGAGTGTCTCTAAAGCTTGCCGGCCTGATCTAAATGCGTGTCTTCTCCCTGGCTGGCTGTGCATGTGCGCTTCACGTACCTCTACAGAAGCAGCAGAGCAGTCAGGCTGGGGAAAGCAGCCCTCTGCTGTATGGAAAGAAGGACTCGGCCGCAGCGGTTTTGGCACGGGGCAGCAGGCAAAGCATTTTCTCCCAATATCCCGCTCCATCTCTCCAAGCCTTTCTCCCCGCGAAGTGACATCCGTCTTTCATACTTCGTTGGCTTGGTACCTCGAAGAAGGCTTGCATATATCAAGAGAAAAGGAACATCAGTCAAAGTATTTGGGACTTCGTGTTAACCAATAAAATAGGCAACAGTGTGTGACTTTTACCCCAAAAGTGACAGCTGGAGAGGGGAAGACCCAGCAGAAGCTTATTTACAACTGACGCCTGGGACTAACGGGGTGGGGGGGTCTGGAGGTGCAGGATGGTTGTGGTTCTCCGCGCTGGCAGCAGAGCCGCTCTCTTCCTGTGGATTTTCAGCAACATCAGCGGCAGAACCCAGACAGCCCTCCCGTCCTCCCGTAAGTACCTCCACAGTAAGCCATCAACGGGTAGTGTTTGGTGGGGCAGGTAGGTAAGCGAAGTCATATAAGGGTTCCGAGTTGGTGTTTGGACTGCTGTTGGGAGACTCTTCCTGATTGCCCTAGTGTTAGAAAATAGAGCTGGTGCCGATTCTGTGGAATGAAGATGCTGGTGGCAGCTTTGTAGAACTGAGAATGCTGGTAGCTAGTTTCTGGTTGGCTTTCTTGCAAGTTCTTGCTTCGCTCACTCTTTGTGGGGTTTTCTGGAGTTTGACTTCTAAAAAGCAAAGTGCTCTTGAGAGAGTGATTCCTTGTGGCAATAATAGATTTTGCAGCTGGTTCAGTTGAAGATGGCAGACTTCTGGGAAGAGAATAAAGTTTTGTTTCTTAAAGCAAAATTAAGATTAGCCCTGTTATAGAAGTGATTAGTGACCAGCTGATGGGTCAGTGGATTTCACAGGGGGTGGTAATCCTTGAGAAGATATGATCCTGTTGCCAGATCCACTGAGCTAGGTGCAGACTTCTTAGGCTTGTAAGTTTAAACCATTAAGCAAAATGTTAGCATTTGTTGGCTGATATCATATGCAATGGCGTGTCCAATCCCTACAGAAACCTGCTGTTTCAGGTTTTCTTCCAAATATATACGGAATTTCCTCCAAACAGCAGCACTTTTATTTTTCCCTTCTAAATGAAGTGGGAAGTATTAGAGTTAAAAATTAGTGAATGCATTAATTATACATTCAAATAACCCAAATCAAATTATAACAACAAGCATTATATCCTAAGAGGTAGAGCGCAGTAACTCTCACCTGAGACTATTGTGGGGACGGAGCGAGTGGAGAAACAGGGAGAAGTGGATTTTTGGATGCAGTTTCCTACAAAACCTACAATAGCGCCTGATTGCATTACAAATTCGCGTCCCGTTACTTTAGCGCAGCTTTTTTTCCTTGCCTCCTTCCACATGTGTATTTTTAATCTCAGAATGGGGGAAACACACACACATCCGCAATGGAGCCTTCCGCAATCCTCCTTGCTTGTTTTACAGGCAGGATACTGAGCAACTAATTTGAGTGCTTAGGACCGCTCGGAAGACTTGCTGGCTGGACTGCTTCGTTTGTAGCTGGATCCCAGGGGGCTGGAGCACAGAGAGGCTGTACCATCTCCGTTTGAAGGGGAAGCGAAGAGAAGTAGGGAAAAGAGGAATGCCGGTTTGTCGGCGACCTCTTTTTAGGTCCCGAGAAAGCGAAAAGGGAGAAAACAAATCCCCTGCCAAGATTACGAAGGAAAGGTTCCCAAGTTCAGTACCATGGATAGCGACACCGGCGTTGCTCCGCTGCTCGGGGCAGCCGCTCGCTGCTCTCTAGCCTCTCCTGCGGGGCCCACTGCGCAAGGCTTTATCTTCCTTTAGGTTTAAAAGTATGTTAAGTGGGGGAGACTTGGGGAGGCGGCTCTTTCAGCGAGCGGGGACTACACGGAAGAGGAGGAGCCGCCGAAAAGACCGAGAGGAGCGGGAGGGACGGGTAGGATTCTCTCTCCTCCCTCGCCGCCTCTAGGTTGCTGGTTACGATGCTGCCACGGTTAGTCGCGGCGGCGACCGCAGTGTTTCCTCCTGCTGGCGAATGATGAATGCGGGAGGAGAGAGGCTGTGAGGTTGCTGCTCTGCGGCGGGAGCGTTTCGCTCGCTCGCTCGCTCTGAACGCGTGCCTGCTCTCTGGCTGGCTGTGGTGTGCGTGTGAGTCCCGCGGATCTATCCAGCGGCAGCCGAGCTAGGGGAAGCTTTTGGAAGCATCCCTTCTCTGTACAGAAAAAGGCTCAGTAGCTGCGGTTCCGGCCAGGCGGCTGGAGGAGTGTTTGCTCCCGATACTTGCTCCCTCTCTCCAAGACCTTGTCCCCGAGAAGTGACATCCGTTCCTCACACTTTATTGCTCTGATATTCCGAAGAGGAGTTGCGTATACCAAGAGAAAAAGGACGCCAAAGTCTCGGGAACTTCGTGGAACCCGACAGAATAGACGAGAGTGCGTGGCTTTTACCCTCAAGGTGACGAGCAGCAGAGAAAGATCGAAGGAGAGAGGAAGACCCAGCAAGAGCTTATTTCCAACTGATACCTGGGACTAACGGGCGGCCGGAGGTGCAGGATGGTTGTGGTTCTCCGCGCTGGCTGCAGAGCAGCTCTCTTCCTGTGGATTTTCAGCGGCGTCAGCGGCAGAGTCCGGACAGCCCCTCCGTCCTCGCGTAAGTACGGCGCTTCCACATTAAGCCAAAGACAGGTTGTGCTTGGTAGGGCAGGTTAGTAAGGGAAGTCATATAAAGGCTCGGAGATTGTTTGGAATTGCTGCAGGGAGGCTCGCTGGTGCCGATTTTTCTTGGAAGGGAAGTACTGGCGGCACTCAATTGAACCGGGGGAACAGGCTGCGGTTGCTGATTGGCTTTCTTGGAAGTTTGTTTTGACCATTCCTGGTGGGATTGTCTGGAGTTTGACTTCTAAAAAGCAAGGTGCTCCTGAGCACACTAGAGAGTGAGTCCCTGGAGCGACAACAGGGGATTTTGCGGCCGATTCTATTGAAGAAGGAAGTTTCGCTTCTTGAAGCAAAATCAGTAAAATGTAACCCTCAGCTTTCTGAAGAGGTGTTACGGGAACGATTTGCATCTAGCCGATGAATCAGTGAGATTTCGCGTTGAGTGGTATCCCTAGGTCCCCTAAGGAGATACAGTCCTTTGGCCAAATCCACTGAGCTACTTGCAGATAAGTCTAGCAAGTTTAAACTACTATGCACATTTGTAGTGTTGGTTGTCTGATTTCAGAGTGAAGTATACTGTTGTTTGTCTAATACTTAAGGAGACCTGCTGTTCTGGTTTGTGGAACCATTAACAGCATTCCCGTCAAAGACTGGCAGTTTGACTTTTCTAAATGACCTGGAAAGCATACTCTGCATGCTTGTGATACAGTGTGCTAACTATACTGCTTTTTGGGAACACAGGTATTGCATGCTGTTTTCTTATAATCAGTCCTGCTGAAGATTTAATAGCCAAAGCTGGTGGTATTTGACTCAGCAGATTTCCATCTACTACCTATAATGGGGTGACTTGTTTAATTTGTCAAAGAGGAAACAGTGATGCCAGGGCTCAACCATGTCTTGAAGGAAATCTTGCTTGCTGTTCTTTGGGTCAAATACTTTTGTGAGAAAGTATTTGACAGCTACAGTATCAGGGGCTAAGGAGGTGAATTAGGGCTTGATTAGAGGAATTCTCATGAATACTTATTTGATAAAACTCCAAGTTTGGTATAAGGAGGTATGCTGGCAAGTTGTGTCACAAGTTAAAGAAGCTTGTTCTGCAAATGTCTGTGGTATTCTCTAAATATTCTCTGTGTGACACCAAGAAGAATGTGGCTTGGCACATCAAGAAAAATATGGCTTGGCATGTAAACCAAATTGTCCCAAGCCCATTAGTTTCTGTCCCTCTTTTAGAAATAACCTAATGTTCAGCTTTTTGCTCAGTGCTGTTGGATTATCCCATTTATATTTTTAATATTAATTTCATCCCAGTTAATAATAGGCAATGACACTGAATGTACAGAGGAGAAAGTCAGGAAAGACTCTGTCATTCCTTGCTCTGCAGAATCAAAGTTTTATGTCCAATGTGTTGAAATCCAAATCTTGTATAGTTTTCTTCAGGTTGCCTTAAAGTTACATGTTAGTTTTAAAGTGTATCCTTACACACAAGCACACATACATTGTTATACTACTGGTGTACAGGATGGCTTGTTTATGATACTTCCTAGCACTGCATGTATGTGTATGTATGTACAGTATATGTTTGTGTGTGTGTGTGTGTATATGTATGTGTGTGTGTGTTTGTATGTATGTATGTGTATGTATGTATGTATGTATGTGTGTGTGTGTGTGTGTATATATATATATATATATATATATATATATATATATATATATATATACATACACACACACACACACACACACACACACACACTTTAAAACTAGTTTTAATGGAACTCGAATTTGGATTCAGGTATAAATCAATCAAAAAGTTAGCCAACATACTTTTGTAAAGAAAATGTTCAGAGGATGTCTTTTTTCAGAAGCCTGAAAAAATGCAGTATGTAAATAGGCTTTCATATAGTTATATATTTTTTTTAATTTCTGAGAGTTTCTGTTTTTCCCTCCTCCTCCTCCTCCTTTCCTTCCCTTCCCTTCCTTCCTTCCCTAGTACCTACTGGCTGCTTCCTGTTAAACACAGAGTTGTATTATTGCCACTTCATTAATATAGTGGAAGTGGGATTGACTGATAGCAGATGAATACAGGCAGAGAAAAACCCCAAACAATATAATCAGGTCTGTTTTCTTGAACAACTACATCAAACCAAATTATATAATAACATATCAGAAATTCATCAAATGCAGTTGTGCAGGAAAGCATAAAAGTCCAGGCTTCCTTTGCTATATGCTAAGGTTATGTTCCCCCCAAACCTCATATTAAGTGAATTTGCATAAAGTGATACTCTGAACAAAAAGCGGGTTGTGGGATATGGTGTCCAATTTTGTAATCCAAATGCTCTGGCAAATATACTCATCACCAGCTTTGCTGCAACATAATACATCAAACTTTTTTTTTCTAGCATTAGGTCCTTTTCCAATCGCAAAATAGTGAATTCACATAAAACAAGGGAAACCTCTTTATCTACCTCAAGTGACAGTGAAAAGAGCAGGAGAGTATTTAAAACAAAAAACTTTAAAATGTGGTAATGCATGCAAATGCAAGTAGATGAATAGGTACCACTTCGGTGGGATGGTAACAGTGTTCTGCACGTGTCATGCGGCCACATGACCGTGGAAGCATCTTCGGACAACGCTAGCTCTTTGGCTAACAAACGGAGATGAGCACCGGCCCCTAGAGTCGGACACGACTGCACAAATGTGCAGGGGGAAACTTTACCTTTTTACCTTTTAATGCTACCTGCATGCTCTTATGTTTTGGCTGATGAGCCTATTTTGCAGATATTTATATTCCTTGGCAAGAAGTTATATACTAGATTGACATCTTTTTTTATCACTTGCCTGTTTTGGCACAGAAAGAAACTAAGTAGTTCGAGGGTGGGAGAACATTTTTGGAAAGAACAGTCTGAATGTAATGCATATAGACGTATGGGTGTGATCCAGGTCACTACAGAATCAGTTACAGAACTCTCAAAAGTATAATGCAGCTCAATGGTACCACCCACTAATATTATTTAATAGGGGCATGTAATGGTTCAGATTCCATTCTGAAAAGGTAGTCTGGGATATGTGGGTGTGTGAATATAGCACCTGTCTACACCTCTTTAAAGCAGCCCTGCTTCTGCTCCCCCTCCCCCCAGTATTGCCTTCTTCTGCACCTTCCATGGCATGTAGGGCTTTAAAGGTGATAACCAACACCTTGAATTGGACCCGGAAGCAAACTGGCACCCAGTGCAGCTCGTGCAGCAAAGGTGTTATGTGTGCTCTCTTTGGGGCTCCTAAAACTGCTTGTGCAGCCACATTCTGCACCAGCTGTAGCTTTCGGATACTCTTTAAGGGTAGCCCCATGTAGAGTGCATCGCAATAGTCTATGCGGGAGATGGCTAGCGCATGAGTGAGTGATCTGAGAGCCTCCCAATTAAGGGAAGAACTAACTAAACTACTAAGTAGTCCCATGTAAGGCTAGGATTAGGGTAAACATGTATTAACTTTGAATCTCATATATGTTCCCATACAAATAAATTGTAGAACACACATTTAATCCTATGCAAATGATCTGACATTACAAATACAGTTTCTTAAATAATTCTAAAGAGCTAAAACTACCAATGGACTCAAAAGATTTAAAAGTGATGAATTGAAGATTCTAACTATTTACATCAAAGATAATGAACAGCTTAGCCAGGAGAGGTCATCAGAAGACAAAAAGTAAAAGAAAACATTTAAATCTCTCTGCTATTTTTTTATTTTCACATTTAAGAAATAAGAAAATGGAATGTAAACATGGTTTTTTTGGGGGGGAGGAGGAAATTAGGCAAAATATCATGACTACACAATAAATGTAGCCTGATGAGCATTCTTTGAGTCTTCTATGAATAGAATAAAATAACTTGGTTCTTACAGGAAAACAATATGACTGCTATTGCAGAAAGACCCGTTACTATTCCCTAGATGATGCTGGTTGAAATGACATGATAAAGAAAAGTAATTTTATGTGCATACAGATGCTTTCTCCAAAAAGTTAAACAAATTGCTGGGTGCATAACACCAGTGACCTGGTAGACTCACCCATATGTGCATACAGAATATGGGCCCAAACTGAACAGGCAATGAAGCACATTGCCTAATAAGAATGCAAAAATCTTCATCTGATATTGGAGAATACATAGTAGTGGATAATGACAACTTTATAGAGTGTATGTTAGCCCCTCAACACTCATATTTTCTGCCTGGTACCATGCATTTTGCTCAGACAATGCACAGAATGTCCTTGGGAGCTATTCAAATTAACACATAGGTAGAATGCATCTGTGATCAATTTGCATTGTCTAGCATCAGCATCATTCATAATGAATGGGTGCTGTTAGAAATCCTATCTGGAGACTGCTAATGTATGCATATTCTTCATATTCTTCTTATCTTCAGAGACGTGCACAATTCCACATAACACTGCCTTTCTCAAATCTGAAGAATAATCTATAGTGACTACATTAGAAGCATAGCTTCCATTTATTCCTTCTGGTCAAGGAATAATAGCGAGGGTGTCACATTTATATTGTTGTCATGCATTCTTTTATGTTTATAAAGATGAACTTATAATGGAGGACTAGTTTTTGAAGAATAAAACCATTGGTTTTACTGGTAAATGCCAAGTCCCATGGCAAATAATATAGATTGGCTTCCAGTTGCTCAGTTGTTTATCTTACTCTTTGCAGCCTGATTGTCTTTGGTATAGATTTTAGTGTTTTGTTCATATATCACACAAGACCACTGAATGTAGATGCACTAGTCACAAAATATAGTTACAGCGAACAGCGAAGGCATCAGGAGAACCCCAAAATGCAAGGCTTTAGAAACACAAGCATGGCTGGCTTTCAAATGTTACATTTTATGTTACGATCCAGCAACCGCATCCTCATTTACTCAATATGCAGCAGGCAATGACTTTTATTGACTTCCCATGCTACCCTGTACAAATGCAGTTGTTATCCATAACAACTGACAGAGCGTAAACAATGATTTGTCAGGGAAAGCCAATTTGGTTTATACCACTTGTCCTCAATATTTCAAAGAGCTGTTGGCCTCCTGTGTTTTGGTTTCTAAAAAACATGTCAAGCTTCTTCTGGTGGCCTTCTTGTTTAGGCTTTTATCCTTTTAACACATTTAATTCCAGATAACCATCTTTCAACTACTGCAGCTGTGATAGGGACTAATGTAACTTTCTTCAGTGTTCTAATTAGAAGCCAAAAACTAAACTACCCTTGGCTACCTTGATAAATTATTTAGCTTTTTCAGTCCAGATCTTGGAGAATCCTTTGAAAGATCATGTGACATGCTCAGTTCCTGGGAAATGCTTAAAACTATTCCAAATCTGGCACTGTTCTAAGAAGGTAATAGACAGGCTATGTCGATCGTCTTCCTGTTTTGGGAAAAGCATAGGTTATTTTGCAATTATTTATTTATTTTCCAAAAGTAATCTAACAAGTTCCTTATTTCCCTAACAGCAATATGCATCTATTCATTGCTAGCTCAAATTAACACAGAAAGATATCTTAGGCAAGTACTGAGTCAGAAAATCCACAGTTCAGTAACAATCTGTGTTGACTGCAGGTTCTATCTGTTGGTAATGTTGAAAACCTAAGCTAAGTTAGTTCGTTACTTTCCTGGCTAAGTCTTGGATGGGAGACCACTAGGAAACCCCTGTTCTGTAGACTAGGAAGTAAAGGAAAGTCCTAGAAGAAGAAAATAGCAAACATCTTTCATAATATTGCCAAGAAAATTGTATAGATTTGTTCAGGAAGTCACCAGGAGTTGAGATTAATTTGAAGAAACCTTGAGAAAGGGTTTCTGTTCTCAGCCTTGTTGGCCTGTGTCCATTTTATTGAAAAATGTCAGTGATTAAACTTGGGAGCTTCTGAGTGCTTATTGACAGAGCCTGGTGCTGTCTTAATTTGTTCTCTCTCAAATACCTGCTTGGTATAGCTAAATTAAGATGCTTTTCATGCTGCACCCTGGCATGTGTCTTGCAAATGTGCAGAAATGCATCTGAATTTCATTCTCTGAAAAGAATCCTTCAATGAGCCCTGGTCATGTCCTCTGTCTTTTTGAACTGATGATAATCTGGGGGTGGGAGGGGGTGAAGAGTGGGGCAGAGAGGAAGTGCTAATTTCTTTAGATAACTGGATCTGACAAAGAATGAAAACAGAGTTCTTGAAGTGATCAAGAGTGTCACTAGCTTCCCTTTTTCTTTCCCCTAAAAACAGTCTTGTTAGGGGTAATATTGAGGTTGGTAACCATAATGAAATTGGGGAAGGAAAATGAAAATGCTCATAGCTTTAAGAAAAAAATTAAAAAGAATACAGTGCTGAGTTGGATTGAGAATTCCTGCCATCAGTGAAGTATTCCAACCTGCAAGAAGACAGAAGGTGATTTTTACTGATGTTTTCTACCTCTGCAGCTCCCAAGGCTACTTACCATGCTTTTCTGGACACTCTTGCAAATCCCACAAACATAATTTTTGGATAAGTGGGGATTAGGACACAGGACTGGAATGAGAGAATTCCTCTCCTCCCATTTCACTGAAGGAAATATTGCTCTGGATAAGAATTCTACCTTCCCAGCTAGGAGAGGCATTCCTGAATCCACCTATTATGTTTCGTATTAACATTAATACTTATTTCCACAGGGCAACCGTATAAATCACGGCAATGGTCTGATTGGAACAACAGTTATTTGTTGTTGTTATTCCAAAAACAGCTCATTTGGTTGTTCCATTCTCAGAACTATATCATAAATAAACACTTCGGCACACATAGCTGTGATTATTTCAGGCACCTGATAGATAAAACTGCTTGGAACTGGCGTTTCTTTTTTAGTAATAAAAACAACTATACAGATTATTTTTATTACATAAAGGCTCTACACCTTTCTTCCAAATTTCTACCATGGGAGGTCATTAAGTTAGTAGCCATGCTTTTGGGGATCATTTTTCATCTGCTTTCATAACCAATATTTTTCTGCTAATATAAAGGACTTTAAATGCTGGAGGCCTACATACTGTAGTTCAAAACTGTTGTTTATTGTGTTTGTATTCAACTGTGAGTAGTGGCCAGTTCCTGATTATTCAGAATGATTAGAACAACATCACAACTTCTAATGTATCAAACAAGAGTTTGACTTTATAGTAAAATATGGCTCACAATTTATTCATGGAAATATCAAATGTCAGAGGTAAAAACAATAGTTAGGCTCAGTAATAAAATACAAGTCACAGTGTATTTGTGTTTATTACCAAATGTCATGTTTAAAAATATCCAACATGATTCCTCCCATTCTGTCTGAACATCTAGAGTGGGCTTTATGGAAATTCCATTTCTGTAATAACAATGCTATGATTACAGTCTCAGCAGCTTTATCAGTGAATGGCAAGCTCAAATACCCCTTCTTGAAAGTGTTGAAGGAGAGATTCAGCAACATCCCTTTTAAAGAAGATCTTTGCATCTGCTTGGGTTCAGAGGCTAAGAAACCATACATATTCTCTGGAACTGCCCTCTGTACCACTTAAAACTAATTTCTCAACAGATGCTCGGACTGGCTGCAATCAGTAATCATTTTTTTCTTTTGAGCGATCAGCCAAAATGATGATCTTGGGTTTGACATGAATGACTTTTGGTACTTCTAGTGGCTAAAATAAGATGAGTTATGTTTGTTTCCCTCTTTCTTTCTTGTTTCTCTTTATCCATTGTGATTTTGCTAGTTTTTAACCTTTTTTAAATGTATGACAGTATAGCCAATAAATAAATAAAATAAAATGTATTTTCAACTTCACGGTATACAAAACAGGATCAATATATAGCCATTATAGCTGAACAAAACTGGAAGGCATTACCCCTCACTCCTTTACCAGCTATAATATTGGTGGGGGGGGGGCAATTCCATATAAATAGGAGGCAAACTTGTTAATTCATACAGAGTAATATCACTCATTGGTCCAGACTCTGATGCAAACATGTCACAATGTGTCTCTAGAAAGAGTCATCAGAATTATTGAGCACCACACATTATGGTACCATTTCACATAACCACCCAAGAATGTAAGATGTTTGTATAATCCCATGATATTTCAACAAGGTCTCATGCGATGCTACCATCCAAGATGTCAGTATGATTTGCACCAGATTTGGGCATATAAAAAACTTGATTATGGAGGAAAATGTGACCTCTTGAGAACCCAGCAGGTGTCCTGCCCAAATTGCCCTGATATATTTCTTCAGAATTAATCTCATAGGTAATTAAGTCCAAGGGACCTCACGCCAACAAAAAAATTAAAATAGAACAACATCAGTGACGATCACCCAGCTTGGATGGTAGCACTTGACTGATTCTGACCTTGAAAAAAGCTAAGCAGGGTTATATCTGGTTAGTATTTGAATGGGAAACCAAAAGATGTAGGTTAGATTGTGAAGTTGAAAAAACATCCCAAAAAGAGGCAATGGCAACTATTTTCATATACTTTCATATACAAAAACTATATGTATGTTTATTACTGCTATTTCTTTTTCTTATTCCTCCTCTTCATCCTCCTTCTTGGTGAAATGACTTCCATAACTAATGAAATGTCAATTCATATTCATTATCTCACACAGTATTATCCAGAAGTCATTTTAACAATAAATAGCAGCCTTCACCACTACCATCACCACTGTTTTCTTCCTCTTCCTTCTCATCATTACATTATTATTATTTGTTCAACAATAAAAAATAGGCATAGTACTTTACTCAGTAAAAGCAAGAAGACAGTCCAAATCACCAAGAGTTTAAAGTCTAAAATCAGATTTCTTTTTGTTAGGTAGACAGCCCTTCCATCAAAAGTTTGAATTTAGCTTGAAGTTAAAATACTTCATTATCAGTATTTTAATTATCTTTTTTTTAACCGTTTATTATATATTTTCTCTTTTGTTTTGAATTATAAGTTACTTGGAGTTCCAATTTAAATGAAAAGGATAGAAAGGCAACATTTGAAGGGCAGCATATAAACCAAGTAAATAAATAAATACTATTGATCAAGATTAAATTCTCATATTGTTGCCTAGCCATGGAGACACCAGAACATCCTTGCACTGTTCTTAGAGAAACGTTATTAAGGCAAACACTTTACAACATTTTATCTGTTTAAGTAAGAAGCACTTTCCAAACTTTATGAAGGTCTTAGATCAGGTTACAGTCAAAATGTCAGTTATTAAAATAAAAATAGTTTCTCTCCTCAATTTTTGTTCTTATTTCCTTATGTGTTTGCTTCCTTCTGCTTTTGGTAACTGCTTTTATACTTACATGTTTTATGTATTTATAGTTATATTTACTTGCTTTCTGTAATATATATATATAGATAGATATAGATATAGATATAGATATAGATATAGATATAGATATAGATATAGATATAGATATATATACACACACACACACAGTGTGTATGTGTATATGTATATGTATATGTATATGTATGTGTGTGTATATGTGTGTGTGTGTATATATATATATATATATATATATACACATACACATACAGTATATATAAATTTTATAAATATATAAAAATATAAATTTTAACCATATTTTAATTTTATTCTTACTTAGTCCTAGATTCCCTATGATAGGTCCTGTGTGCCTGTTTTCCCCATATTTTATCATTCTTTGCTTTTTATATTATAATTTTATATTTCGATACCTTTTTATATTTTATTGTTTTATGCTGGTCTTTGACCGTAATAATTTTTTTGTGATTTGTGAAAATTAAAATGATAAACAATGAATATATAATAATAATAATGAGTAAAAATTTACACATACTCTCAAAGAGATGTCTTATGTTCATACGGTAGAACTGCAAACATGTAATGAATCCTTGTCTCTAGGAAATGACATTTTGCCAATAAAAATGTAATCTTAAAATCACTATTTGTAAAAGGATATAGGATTCAACTGAGTGAACTGTTTTTTTAAAAAAAAATAAAGGCTGAACTAAGTTTAACTGACAATCCAAGTCAAATTAGCAGCATAATATTTGATGCATTCTCACCCAAACTGCACATGCAGAATCTCTAAAGACCTGGAATTTTTCAGAATCTGCCTTCTAAGAGTGCCAAGGGTAGAAACATTGATGTTAGCATTAGAGAATGCTCATCAATATTTGGGACTGGTAGGTAAATTACAGGTAAACCACTGAAACTGATTTTTGGAATTCTCTGAGAGGTCTATAGATCATTGAGGTTCAGTTAAATCATTCTGAATCTCTGTGTACTTTGTTTAATAACCTCTTTAGGCTTTTCTGATCCCAGAGATAATACATATTCATGTGAAAGGCTATAGGAATGCAATTTGTTTGTGATGCTGTTGCACCATGTGAAACTAGAGTTATCCAATGATATTGATGGAAACAACCCACTTTGGTACCGGCTTAAGCTTTAGCCAATCTTTCCAGATATTTGACTAAACTTTGGCTTCAGTTTTGGGCAACCTGACCTCTGGCCTGCATTAGGAGTGTATCTGGGAGATTTATTTATTTTATTTTTATCCCTTTATTATTTTTATAAATAACTCAAGGTGGCTAACATACAGGGGGCCTGGATGGGGAACAACAGGCTTCGGCTGATCCCTAGTAAGACGGAGTGGCTGTGGATTGATGGCCTCTTGGGATCTAGGAAGTTGTCATCTTTGGTTCTAGATGGGGTGGCACTAACCCATTCGGAGCCAGTGCGAAATTTGGGGGTTCTCCTGGACTCACGACTCCTGCTTGAAGAGCAGGTGGCAGCCGTAGCCAGGAGGGCCTTTGCGCAGCTTCTGCTTGTGCGCCAATTACACCCTTTCCTGGACCGGGATGCCCTCCAAACAGTCACTCACGCCCTTGTCATCTCCCATATAGACTATTGTAACGCGCTATACATGGGGCTACCCTTGAGGAATATCCAGAAGCTTCAACTGGTCCAGAATGCAGCTGCACCGACAGTTACTGGGGCCAGAAGATCGGCCCATGTGACACCGCTGTTGTGTGAGCTGCATTGGGTACCGGTTTGTTTCCAGGTCCAATTCAAGGTGTTGGTTATCACCTTTAAAGCCCTACATGGCATAGGGCCAGGCTACCTGAGGGACCGCTTCACCCCCATTACATCGACCCGTCCCACCCGATCAGTCAGAGAGGGCATGCTACGGACCCTGTCCATGAGAGACTGTCGATTGGCAGGGTCCAGGAGGCGGGCCTTCTCTGCAGTTGCGCCCGCCCTTTGGAATAGCTTACCCCCGGGGCTGAGGCTGGTTTCCTCGCTCCCAACCTTCCGGAAAGGCTTAAAGACCTGGTTCTGCCGCCTTGCCTGGGAGGGAAATGCCAACAGTTCCTCTTGGGGATGGCTGGTCCCATGAAGCCTCCCAGTACTCCATTTTTAATCATTGTTTATACTTGGATTCTATATTATTTATTTATTTATTCTAATTTTATATTTATCTTTTTTAATTATGTTTTATTGTGAACCACCCAGGGTCCCCGACAGGGGAGATGGGCGGTAATATAAATTTAATAAAATAAATAAATAAATAAATACCTAATACTCCTTCCTCCTCCTATTTCCCCCACAACAACAACCCTGTGAGGTGAGTTGGGCTGAGAGAGAGGGACTGGCCCAAGATCACCCAGCCGGCTTTCATGCCTACGGCGGGACTAGAACTCACAGACTCCTGGTTTCTATCCCAGCACCTTAACCACTAGACCAAACGGAATCTTAAAAAATCTGGTTGGGTTTTTTTCAAGGAGTCTCTGGTTGGAAAAACATCCTGTCTGCACCCCATACAAATTGATACTGTGACAAAAAGTTTACTAGCTAGTGGGCTAAAATTTCTTCCCTGCTTTCTCTGAAATCTTAATGTTGTCATGGCACTTTTTTGGACTCCCAGGGAAGGGATTGTTAGTGGGAGTAGTTTCCCCCTGGAAGCTAGAAAAATAACTCCTAGATATTTAAAACGTTTTATTTGTTCCACATTATGGCTGTCTGTATGACACCTATCTTAATATGATTGGGGGAAAAAAAACATAACTTCTGCTTAATGACTAACTGATTGTCTTGGCAATGATGAACAAGAGCCTTCAGACAGTGTCATCTGCATAAAGCACAGCAGAAAGATGTTTGTCGGCCAGTTTCAAGATATGTGGCTCATTCCCCTACAGAGATTTGATGAGGAATTTATGTAATTATTAAAAAAGGAGGCAAGATACAATCTTGTTTTACCCCTTTGGCCATTTTAACTGGGTCTGAGGGCTGTCCAGCACAGCTACATCTTACTCTGATTTCAAAATCCAAACTACAAGTACAACTCTTCTACCCAGTGAAATGTGAATAAGGTAAATTGAGCCTTGGACTTTTTTATTTTTTATTTTTTAGAAAAGTAGCATGGCAGCAATTGAGAACAAAATCACAAAGATGATTGAGTAACTAACACAATACTTCCCTGTTGAATCTGCAGCCCCCAAATTGGATTTCATCAGTAAATCTTACACTCCTTTCCTGTTACAGCTTTTCTTGTAGCAACTCCCCAAATGAAGATTGAGGTACTTTGAGGGAAATATTATTTTTATCTTTGCACCTGTATTAAAATTATATATTTAATTTAAAGTGAGCTTATGTGATGGGAGTCAATATGTAGGGAAGCAACAAAATAAATGACAACTTTGTTTCTAGAAATTATACTTAACTTGGTAAACACATTCCAGCACTGATTTTCTTTCCTTCCCTTCTTCCTTCTCACATCTTCCATTTAAGTAAATAACCAGCAGAGAAAGAAATACAATGAATAATTATAATATGAACAGAGCAAAATTTAGCTAAAAATTATTCAATAATTTTAAGAGCTGTTTCATCCAAAGTCCAATTCAGCCACCCACTCAGGACTTGCTGAACAGTTAAGGTCATTTTTTCCCCTTCTAGACTATGAGCAGGAGATGCTTACACAGATTTTGATACAGAATGGGTTTTCTTATAATGTTCTGGTGGAATATATGTGAGTTACAGAATATTTTCAGTTTGTTATAAGTATGTACAGGTTAATCTACATCCAATTTTGTCTCTATGGCATACATTCAAGTATTAGTCCATTCCATCAATTCTGTAAAATAACTTTATACCTTTCAATACCTTTCATTAACTGAGGTACTATCAGGGAAATATTCTTTTTATCTTTGCACCTGTATTAAAATTATATATTTAATTTAAATTTCATTAACGTTATGCAATAGATTTATATTTATTAGATTTATATTCCACCTTTTGAACAGGATTTCAAGAATATGTACCTAGAGCTCCCTCCTCCTATTTTTCCCACAACAATTCTGGGAAATAACTTGAGCTAAGGGAGAGTGCGTGGCCCAAAGTCACCTAGCAAACTTTTGTGGCTGAGGAGGGACTAGAACCTGGGTCTGCCTGCTTCTGGTCTAACACCTTAACCCAGAGCTTTCCAAACTTTTCATGTTGGTGACACACCTTTTAGACATGCATCATTTCATGACACAGTAATAACAGGGCTCCCCGCCCCCCGGCCCACGCGATTGGCTCCTGCCTGCAAACCCTGCCCCCCGGCCCACGTGATTGGCTCCTGCCTGCAAACCCCGCCCCAGCCCACGTGACTGCCTCCCATCTGCAAACCCCACCCCAGCCCACGCGACTGGCTCCCGCCTGCAAACCCCGCCCCCCAGCACAAATGATTGGCTCCCGGCTGCAAACCCCGCCCCCAGCCCATGTGATTGGCTCCTGCCTGTAAACCACTTGGCAAGTTCCCCCCTCTTGCAGCTTTCAGGACAGCCTGGGAACAGCTCAAATGCAGCAGTAGACCCGGGCATCTGAAACCGCCCCTTTCCACCCACCCGGAACATGAATTTTGCCACTTTGTGGTCTTTTATTGGGGCGCCTGCTGCCTCTCCCATGGTTGGGGGACCCCCTGAGGATGAGGGACACCCGTTTCCACCACCACCCCACCCTCCCCGGAGCACCAGAAGACTTTTTTCGGCAGCCGCACCCGTTTATTTTTCGGCGCAGTTTGCCTTTCAGGAGCTCAGCTGAGCCCCACTGACCTCCCAGCCGCCAATCAGCTGTTTTTGCTGCATTTTCCAGGGCTTTTTGGCCATTTTCATGCCCAGCCCCACCTTCTCCAGCGTCAGGAGAGCTTCCACAGAGCCTCCAGACCCTCGAATTCAGCTGCCCAATGTAGTCAGAGCCTTCAGAGGAGAGGGACAAGCCCTTTTTAGTCCCACGCTGAACAGCTGAGCAGCGCTGAGGGCAACGCCCCCACCTTGGAACTTGTAGCCACACCCAGCAGAGTTCTCTCCAGCTGAGGGTGGAGAGGCAAGGCAGCGCCACTTACCGGCACACGCTGATTGGTGGGGGTGCCTCTTCTTCTGGCTTCCCCCCACTCAGCACTTCCGGGTCATCTGGTGACACACCCAGACACTGACGGCGACCCAGTAGTGTGTCGCGACACACAGTTTGGAAAGCTATGCCTTAACCACTACGCTACAGTGGCTCTCTATCATAACTGTAAGCAAGATGAATGTATTTTTTTATACAGTACTTCCAAAGACTGTTTTTTACTCAATTTTTTGAATTAGACACTTTTAATGTACCTAATTTTCAAGCTGAGAAATATTTTAAGATAGATGATACTAGGCTATGTGAATTACATGCTTGCCCATTCCATGATGGAATAGATTTTAGCACTCATGCCAATTTGTTTATGTCCATGGACATCTGCAGGGGAAAACGGGGGGAAGTGACATCATGTGTGTCATGAAGTTATTGTGCAGTTGATTATGTAATTTGCATGCTGCCATCATAACTTCTTCCTGACGGTTTATCTCCCAGAATCCCTAGGTCAGAAGAACATTTACAGAAAATAAATGCCATTTCTCAACAACATGCAGGTGGGGCGAAGCTTATCTGGGGTTTTGAAGACCAAAATATATATAAATTGATAAATTAGACAAGAAATGTTTTTGTATGTTATATATAGAGCTAGCATGTAAGAATTTTTTTTTAATTACTAAGACCAGAGATAAATCGGAAGTTGACTAATTTCTATGTTCTATCTTTTTCTTTTTTTTTCTTTACTTTTCTATACACTTTTACTTTTTTCTTTGATTTGTATTTCTATTTATTTGTTTGTTTGTTTGTTTGTTTAATTTATATGACCGCCCATCTCCCCTCATGGGGAACTCTGGGCGGTTCACAATAAATAAGTTAAAACAGAATCTAAAAATATTTAAAAAACCACAATAGTACAATACAATAAATAATTATAAAATCCAGATGGATTAAGGCATTCATTAAAAGAAGGACATTAAAATTAGGGGATTAGCCACTATTTACTTTTCATTTTCACCCTTTTAACTATGTATATCTAAAACTCTAATAAAATTTGGAAAAAAATAAAATAAAATAAAATAAATGCCATTTCTTCTCACTTTCACTGTATCACTCAGGTGTTATGGCCTTAAATGAAGTGCTTCAGGCTTGCTGCTCCCTATGCCACTGATGTGGCTGATAAGTTGAATCAAGAATTAGCCCATTGAGCACTTTCATTCACTCTAAATCTTTTGCAGTCCTCCAGAGCTTGCCCTCTAAATTGCCACCAAATATTTTCACTTTCACGTGGCATTTTGTGGTTTGCAACAACATTTCTGTAGCAATTCAAGGTGTTGGTTATCACCTTTAAAGCCCTACATGGCATGGGGCCAGAATACCTGAGGGACCGTCTTATCCCCATATTATCGACCCGCCCCACCCGGTCATTCAGAGAGGGCCTGCTACGAACCCCATCAATCAAAGAATGTCATCTGATGGGGTCTAGGAGGCGGGCCTTCTCTGTGACAGCGCCCACTCTATGGAACATCTTGCCCCCAGAGTTGAGACAGATCTCCTCCCTCCCGACCTTTAGGAAAGAGCTGAAGACCTGGTTCTGCCACCTGGCATGGGAAGGAGGAAGGGATAGCTCCTCATGGGGGTGGCTAATCCCCTAATTTTATAACTGTCCTTCTTTTAACTATTCCATTACCATCTGGATTTTCAATTTAATTTATATTTATTGTATAATTGAGATTTTAAACCTTATTTTAACTTGTTTATTGTGAACCACCCAGAGTTCCCCATGGGGGGAGATGGGCGGTTATATAAATTAAATAAATAAATGTCAGTCTGCCCAACATCAATATACCTGCCTGGTGCTGAGTTGTTGAACCATCCACCAAACCATTTAAGTGCTCCATGTGATTTTGTGTGCTTTTTTTCAGCTTCTGGATACTTCACTTCTGGATTTTCCAAAGTTTTGTTGGCATATCATTGTTAATGGTTTACTGCCAAGTACCTGTGCTAACCCCACTATTTGACACTGAACAAGCACATACCTTTGTGAATCTATATGTGTGATATGCATCATACACATAACCATACTATTCCTTATGCCACACCCATTTGCCACCATTCACATGCCTACTCCACCTTGCCTGATTCAAATCTTTCTAAGTGAGGCAGGTTGTTCCTTCCTGCTTTCTTTGGTAGCATGTCCAGCTTCCAGAAGAAGGCACTATCTGTCCTGGAAGCTCAGAGCTGTATTATCTTCCAAAATGGACATGGGGAGATGAATAAGAGTGGCTCAGTTGCATTCAAGACACTCAGACAGCTTCTTTGCAATGAGTGACTAAACTAAATAGACTGAAGGACAGAAGAAAGGCATATTCCCCAAAGTAGTTACCCTCACTGTGATGATGGTTACAATAATAATCACTAAGAACCTCATTAATTTAATTATGAACCTTATTTTGTTGGGACTGGAGGGAATGTTCTGGGAAAAAAGTTTTTTAAAGTTTCAAGTTTTAAACTATTGATTATGCATAATTTAAATTGTTGGTTTTATACAGAAAGAGGGATATGAGAGAGGTTTATAATGTAGAAGCATGTTGGGTTCTCAACTGAGTTTCATGTAAGTAATCATGATGGCTTATAAAGTTTACATGAGCAATGGTAAGAGATACTCGGATAGCACAGTCACTTAGGTGTAATGAAATCAAAGATATTCATTTTATTGTGGAATAATTCTATTTCTTATAGTTTGTATAAATGAAAATATAGCCATATAATTTACCCTACCATTATTTTAAAAAAAATGCTTTGGTTTTGGAACTTGCTTGCAAGTATCAGACCAAAGGCATCTGCCCCCATGCTGCTCATGTCCGGCGTGAATCAAACCAGACGCCTGTTCAGAAAGTCTGCAAACCTTCCTGGTGGTGGCAGAAAAATTTTATGGAGTAATATAGCCTCTAAGGCCAGAATCAAGCGTGAAGACAGGATAGTTGTAAATCAATAGTGTATATTATGTAAAGTGAACTAGTTAGCATGCAGAAGAAGGCTCACTCTGCATTGAGCGGCTTCATCTGAGGAGTCTGTTTTGCAAAACATCTCCTAGGAATTTGCCCTAAACCAATATACTGCATATTAAAATGTAAATCAATTTTCTGTGATGAATATAAATGATATGACTATTTAATAATCTTTATATTTGCCAAAAATCCTGGAAGAACTAGTGCCATGAAGAAAAATTCTCCTGCATTTTCCCCTACCAGTTCTCATTCAAGTAGCTTTAAGACTACCTAATCTAGACATCAAAAATCTGGAGAACCACTAGATGGGAAGAAAAAGTTTTGGGTGGATGTATCTCGTTGTGGCTCCCTTGAGAAGTCTATAATGCTGGGAAAGATAGAAGGAAAGAGAGGAATTGGACAACCAGCAGCATGATGGATGGACTAAAGTAAAGCAGTGATGGTTGTACTGTTGGAAGACCTGATGATCTGGGTTGGGATAGGGGGTCATCCTGGACAAGATCTATCTATGTGGTCACTAAGAGGCAACACCGACTTGATGGTACATAATCAATCAATCAATCAATCAATATTTTTGCTACCATCTACTGGTGTATGGATTTTTCTATCTGAAAAATCTATCTGATAGCTGTGACTTCTTATACATTATAGTAAGACCAGAACATGTAAAACAGATATGTAAAGTACAGGTTACCCATGGTGTGAAAGGCAGAACTCTTGGGTAAAGGGTTCAAGGGCAGAGTCAAATTGCCAAGAAACTCATATGGCCTGAATACAAATCAGATGCTATATCATCTTTCTGTGTGGACGACTCTGATTATGTGGCAAGTTTATGCACCATATTGGTCATCACTTTAACTTGCCTTTTACTTAGAATGAAATCACCTGCCATATACAATAACGTTACTACAATTAGGCACTGTTTTAAAATGCAGTAAACATAAAATACAGACTGTATATTTTGATATAGCTATGGTTGCCTCAATAATTTCTGCTTAATACTTATAGGCTGGAGTGAAACTAAATTAATTGTGAGATCCATGGAATTTATAATTAATATATGTCTCTGCATTTAATAGAAACTAAATTCAAATAAGTTAATATGTTTTAGCCCTATGTGCTTTGACTGCAGAAGGAAGCAATCAAAATGTAAATAATTTCCTATCTCTAAGGAATCCCTGTTAAAGTAAGGCAGAGGATTACACACTACGGAGAAGGTAGTTTCATCCAGCTTTTTTGCTTCCCCAATAGTTAACCAGCAACCATTCTATTGCACTATAGAAGAGGGACAGTCAGGAAGTAACTCTCCCTCTTTTATGTTCCTACCATTCATTACTCGCTTCAAAGAGAGAAAGAGCCAAAAACTGCTAGTGCCATGGTTAATCCATTGGATTAACCATGACACTAGCAGTTTTTGGCTCTTTCTCTCTTTGAAGCGAGTAATGAATGATAAGAAGACCGACAGTGTGTAAGAGAGGAAACACCATCTGCACAGTTTTATTTGGATGAGAATATTCATAAATCAAACAGAAAACCTGCAAGAAAAAGCATTTGATTACACAGGCCAATGAAACAAAAATAATTTTAGGAAGAAACTGAGAACCTAATTTCATAGTACTTGCTTTTGAGACCATATTAATAGAACTGAAAGCTAGGAGGACCATAAAATATAGAGTGCAAACATCATACATTCCTTGTTCAATTCCTAAATAGGCAGATCTCTAGAAAGTGACAAAAAAGTTGGTAAGGCACAACTTGGATATTCCAGATATTAAGCGTATCTTTTTTGTGAATGTAAATCTGCCTTGGGAATATAAAATTTAATAAAGATGATTAAATAGGTCATTATTTGGCAGAAAAGGTAGTCTTATCTCAGGTTTATAAATACCTGCCAACTGTGAAGTATGAATGATGAAGTATATTATACAAAGGGAAGTGTTTTGCCATTGTCTTCTGGGATATTTCTTTTGATACACAAGTCAAGCCTGAAACTCTAGGATTTTCCAATGGTCTCTGATTTAAGCACTAACCTGATATCACCCTCCTTTACTTTTCAAGATCAGCCAAGAGAGCTGGGCAATATTAGATCAGGAAGAATATAAAAGTCTCTCCTGGACTTTAGAAGAAACCTAAATACCTGGTTTTGCCACCATGCTTGGGGAAGGGAGGGGAACAGCCAGACTTGGGGTTGGCTGGTCTCTTAGATCTGCCTTGACCAGCCTTACCAGCCCATGGGATAAGTAAGATCTACCATTGCTTGGATTGGACTGTAATTAGGTATTTTTACTGATTATTCGTGTTATTTATGTTTTTTTATTGATTTTAAATTTTTTATTGTGAACCGTCCAGGGTCCCTCCTTGTGAGGGAGATGGGCAGGATATAAATGTGATAAATAAATAAATAAATAAATAAATAAATAAAATGCTACAGTTAGCTAAGTCAGCTGTCTGTGATGGAAAACTCTATTTTGTCTGGTTAATTTATGGCTGAGACCTGTTAAACAATTACTTTAGAAGTCTTGATGTAGAAAATGATTGGATTGTGTTAATGCAACACCATACTAAATTATCTTTGTACTCTTTTGATCTTATATGCAGGAAAAAATGTGACTCTTTTTTGCTTCAGATAAAATACTGCCTTAGAATAAAGCTTGGATAAAATACTCTGCAGGAAGACATGTCTTCATGAAATTTGAGGGTGTACTTTTCAAACATTTAACTGCTCTTCCAACTCTATGATTCTATGAAGTATGACTGGCAATGGTTAAACTAATGGCTTAATTTAAACAGAAACATACAATCAGATTTTTGAATACAGAGCAGTTGTTCAAAGACATCTGACTGTACTGCAGTGGATCAGCTCTCTAACATCTAGTCATGAAGTAACATTAAGAATCAGTGCCAGAGATTTCTCCATTTTCTTTTCCCACTCCAGCCTTTTAACTTTTGTGCTGTGTCTTTCTAGATTGCAAGGCCAACAGAAGATGCTATCTTATTTGTATTGACATGTAAACCACTCTGGAGGTCTATCTGATGAAAGGCCAAGTTATATACAGTATGTTTAAAACTGATGCATGGGTCAATCAGTGAAAGAATCAATGAAGCCATCTTAATAGTTGCTCCATTACTACAACTTTAGTTTCATTTTCATCATCAAGCTTCCGATAGTCAGTTTAGGTTTTGGCTTAATTAGGTGTTTATTTGTTTTACTTTGCATTGATTTGTAAACTGTTTAAACAAAACAAAAAACAAGGACCCTTCCCTTCAAAGCAAACAGAAAATGAGATGGGAAGCCATGCTTGATGATTACTATAGAAATTTCTGGGCTGAATAGAAGGTCTTTCTATTCTTATTGTCTAGAAATGAAACTTAAAAGCAGAGGATAGACATCACATTGCCAAGACCAACAGACTGTTAATAAGGATCCAGGGTAACTCAAAATGATTAAGGAGACATTTTTTTTCTGCCAGATTTGAGCATTTCTATAGTGAATATTGTTTTCATGAATAAAGTTTACAAATCCAAATTTAGTGATGAATTGCGCAGCAAAATAGAAAAACCATTATCACAGATTTCAAACATATTGTTCTTGCAGAAAACATGACTGGTAAGCAGCATCTTCATTATGAAGGATGTTCAGATGTGGCATTTAATTTGGTCCTACTGTCCTGGCCAGGAACGGAAATTGTTTAAAAACAATTAAGTTTTCTATTAAGCCTCAAACGGTATAACTCAGTCTACGTACTTCTTGATATTATGTGATGCTGCATTCTCAGACGTTGGTTGTTTTTCCTCTCAGCCACCAGCATTTATCTTTTCTGAATTGGTGGATGGATTCTGGTAAGAATACGACACTATCATCTCTAATACGAAGTACAGGCTTATTTTAGGTAACCATCCATCTCCAGATTTATCCTAGAAAATGAAACATTCCCCAAGATAATAGAATAGAATAATTTTATGAGGAAGACTGAGGCTAAGTTGAAGTTACAATTCACTTCAGCAATGTATTGCCAATGCCAGGAATTAACTCTACCTTAGCAAATATTTCATTATTTACATGGATTTATGTATTGTCCTGCTACCAGGTAATTTATTAAAAAGTTAAAAGCTAGAGTTTTATAACTATAAAATGTTCTATCACTGCATTTTTTTTCCTGGTGCATTTCTAAAGAATTTTCCAAGTCTCCTTCTAGCACATAAATTCCTGAAATTTGCACCTGATTTCCTGAAGAATTTCGTCTTACCTCAGTGTTTTGGTGTATTTTTGTTACACCTTCCCATGGCCCGCAACAAGCATGCGGTCTCCAACTGCAAAAAGTTTGATTGCTTTTGGTCCATCTACCGCAAGACACCATCATTACAGTTTGGTACTTTTTAATGGAGAGCTATATTATCTTGAGAGTTTCCAGCCACAAATGTCTTTTTTTCTATCTTTCTGCCACTATTTTTTCTGTTTGTTTCTGCTACCATCTTCTTTTCTTCTTCTTTTTTTCCCCTTCCTCTCATGTAGCTGGCTTTCTTGCTTGATCTTGCCAGAGATCTGAAATAATTCCTTGTAAAGAACCTTTGAATTGAATCTGAGTTGAATGTGTGGCCTTGAGTCATATGGTGCCCATCCTAATTTGCAAGGTTGGCAGTTGCTCTCCAGATTGCAAGAGGGTGTCAGAGAACTTTCTGCATGTAACGTGAGACTTTCTATATGTAACAAACATGAAGAGGGACTCACTTCTTTCAGCTCTCCCACCTGAAGATATTTTGTTTCTCACCAAGCACATAACCCAGATTAATTTCAATTCCTATTCTCCTCTGATGATGGAGTGTTTGTTAAATACGTTCTAAAGGGGCATGCTTTTGTGAGTAAGAGTGTCTCACCCATTATAATTCATTAAAAAAAACTTTGGAAAACTAATCCACACTTTTTCCTATATGAAGTCCTTTTAGGACATTCATTAATATTGCGGAAGCCACAGGACTACAAAAATAGGAGGAGGAAGGAGTATTAGGTATGTTCGCCGCCTTGAGTTATTTATAAAAATAATAAAGACAGGATAAAAATAAAATAACCAGAAATATATTAAATTATCAGATAAGTCAAAAACAAGTATCAGTTACTTCAAAAAGAGCAAGGCAAGATGTAGGAAATAAACAGAATCTCTTTGCTGAATATTTGTTTGAACAAACCCACAAAGACAAGGACAGCACTCAGTACTTTTCAGACAATGGCAAGACTTAATGGCATGTTGGCATTTTGCTGTAATTCAAAAGGTGACAGAAAGAGAGAGAGAGAGAGAGAGAGAGAGAGAGAGAAATTGATTGCTTCCCAAAGGAGAGCAATACTATTTACAAATGTAGTCTATTATTTATGCAGCTGAACCTGAATTTTCAAGGATTTTCTTTCTTTCTTCCTTTAAAAGTTCTGGTTAAAGTGAGAGATTAATTTGTAGTAATGAAAGATTTCATGGCAGTTTGGAAATATAAAGAACTGGAAGCATCTAATAATCTGGCATATATAAAGACATCAAACTGACACTGTACTGCTGTCAACTTTAATGAGAATGTAGTTTTGTGTCAGCTCATCTGCTTTGGGATTAATGCACATAAAACTTTCTGCTTAAAAAGCACTTTTTTTAAATAAATAGAAAATTATGAGAGCACTCTAGAGATATGTAAGCATAAGGAAAGAAAGGAAAAAAACCCAGAAAATGTTTCTCCCCAGCCATTTTTGTTCTGTTTACTTTTGTTTTCTGAAAAAATTGAAACACTGTAAAAAAAGGGCAATGAAATATTTCCTAACATTTTTTAAAAAGATACATAAAATGGTTAAGATAATTGTATATATTGCCACCCAGCTATTAGTTTGCAAAATAACTTTTAAACTGGGGATGCTAACATTTGTTTTCAGAAGAGGAGGAAGACTCAGCAATTCTTTGTTATATGTTGACTTTTGATCTAGAGGTTGGTGGATTTGTTCCTCTCTTCCTTTGTCTTAAAGCATTTGGAATGGATAAACAATGACAGCAGAACCCATGTATTCATATCTGTAGGGTGCTAAAAATAAGAATTGCTTTATTTTGGAACTGTCTTCTATGACGTTTTAGGATATTCCTAGCAGACAAAAGACAATTTTATTTTCCAGGCCTTTGGGTGGGTGGGGAAGGTAGGTTGGGCTGGGTGGGAAAATGTTTTCTAGTTAAATAGTACTTTAAAGTTTAAATAGCACTTTAATTCTATTATTATGTTTTAATGTATGTATTTAGTTTCTACTTTTTTATTACTGAGCATCATTTGTTGGTGAAAGATCAACTAAATACAAAGAGACAATAATGGTAAGAGTTCTGCTACTTTGTAATCCTGACACGTCAAATGTCACCAATGGGGTAATTTAAAACATACCTCTCCTGCATCATATATTAATAGGATATTTATTTATTTTATTTATTTATTGGATTTATCACCGCCCAACTCCCCCGAGGTCATATGAGGTCATCCATCAAAGGCAGTTGTTTTTTTAGAAAACAGTTAACATATACTGTAGATTTAACTATTACCAAACCAATTTAAATGCTTCTTGAAGGGTATAGACATACTGTAGGTTGTTATTAAGGATGATAGCTAATACTACCTTCATTAACAACTAATGAATATTGGAGAGCTAATGTAAACTTTAGAATTAAAGGCCTTAAGTATTAATCATTTTGGCCCTGCTTCTGAACTTCTATGATATATTTTTTCTGTTGTTGTTGTTGTTGTTGTTATTTTTCCTTTATGTTGTTTTATTGTACAGGTAGTCCTCATTTAGTGGCTGACTCATTTAGTGACTGTTCACAGTTATGACAGTGATGAAAAGGTAACTTTGCAACCAGTCCTCACATTTACGACCTTTGCAGGTCTGAAAAGGAAAGGAAAGCTGAAGTAAGATCATAAGCACAGTTGTGGTTTCACTTAGCAACCGCTACGCTTAATCACCAAGTTGATGGTCATTAAGCGAAGTTATATATCAATATTAATAAAATGTTAATGCTGATAAGCATAAAGTTGTTTAAATTTTACATTTAAAGCTAAATGTGGCATTAATAGACAATTGCAACATACATTTATTTATATATATATTTAGGGGACTCTGGGTGGTTAAATTGTTATATAATATACGTTTCTATTTTAAGCTTAATACTTAATACTAAGGTCTCCACTGTATTGTTACTTATTATTGTTCCTGCATATTTAAAAAAAGAAAAAAGAAAAGGGGAACAAAAACAAATAAAGAAAAACAACAAGAAAAAGAAAACGTTTTTTTAAAAAGCATATTTGGTTTGTAACTTCCCCCTTTTTGTGCCTCTACCAATTTGTGGTGTTTCTAAGCATTTAGGCCCCTTTAGAAATACTTTATATACTTTGTATATATGGAATTTATATAAGAAATATTTATATACTTTGTATATATGGAACCATCCTTGCTTGAATTTGGTTAAATTTCTGTTGTGAATATATGATGTTAATTTTGCCATTACTGCATATTCTCCAAATTTAAGATCCAAATCAGATATTGTTGGAACTGTATCTTTCTTCCAATGTTGGGCAAAATTAATTCTTGGTGCCGTAACCAGGTATCTAAGTAAATTATGATATTTCTTGTTGATATATTCTGGGATTATATCTAGTAAAAAAAGTTTTGATTTCATTTCAAATTTCATTTCCAAAATTTTCTGCATTGTACTATGCACAGTATATCTTTCAAGTACTTTTGAGGTTTTTTTGCATGTCCACCACATGTGGTAAAGTGTTCCTTCTGTTTCATGGCATTTCCAACATTTATTACTATATGATTTATCTATCTTGGAGATTATTGATGGAGTTGTGTACTATCTGTATAAAACATTTTGTAACAATTTTTTTTTAGATTGTAGCTTGGATAAATTTTATGGATTTGGTCCATAATTCTTGCCATTGTTGTGTTGTGACTGTTTCTTTAAAATTTTGTATCAGACTTCCGGTGGGGACATGGCCAACTGAGCAGCTGTGCCCGTGGGTTTAGCAGGCAGAGCTGACAATGTGGCAATTTTTTTCGGGCTCAGGCAGGTTTTCCTGAAGCCCAGAAACATTCTCTGGATAAAGGAGAACAGCTGCTTGCAGCCAGAAGATCGCAAACAGCATTTTGCATTTGACTGGTAATAGCTAGCTGGGAGGCGGGACTGTCATCATTTTCCAAGACACACAGTAGCCTTAAAGGGACACTAAGACCTGCCACCCCATTTCTAAATCACGAAATTTATGTTTCTTTTTAAGTATGCATAACCTAAGAGAGGCTTTCTACAGTAAGGAGAAGCTGGCTCTCTTGGTGCTTATTGTTATTTTTGGGATTACTTTTTTGGACTTCATTTTCCTCCCAAATATAAAGGAGGATTGAGAGTAAACAATTGTCTTCCTGATATTATTTTTGTACTAACTTTGAAGATATTAGCATTTTCCTACACATTGAATTGGCTGTTTTGAACCTTCAGCTTTCTGGGAACTGTCAACCTATCTCATTCTTGCTTGTGTAAATACATTCCGGAACTTTTCCATATGTTCGACTTTCGCTGGTTAAGCTCCTAGGGCAGGGCTTTCCAAAGTGCTACTGCTGGCGACACACCAGCGGTGGCGGCGGCACGGGGGGGTGCATGCACGGCGGCGGCGCGGGGGGCATGCGGCGGCACACGTGTGCACGGTGGCGGCACGGGGGGCATGCGGCGGCGCGCGCGTGCACAGTGGCGGCGGTAGCCTCCGCTATAACGTGGAAACACTGATACCGTGCTGCTGCCGCCGCCGCCGTGCACACATGCGCTGCTGCTTCCGGGTGGTGTGGCGACACACCACGCTGTGTGTGGCGACACACTTTTGTGTCGCGACACACAGTTTGGAAAGCTCTGTCCTAGGGAGTGTTATAATCTACTGCGTGAGACATGGAAGATTATAAACAGATTTGTTTCTGACTTCTACGAAGCTTTTATGCAAGCTATTCAGGACATCACAGAAAATATGAGGTCTAAAATATGCCATCAGGTTGGGGATGTGGTGGATGAAATTGAGGAATTCAACAGTGGTAGAAATGTTTCTTCTAAGAGATTGGGATTTCTATTGAGTTGCTGGATGAAGATAGTGGAGTTGGAGAAATTTAATGGAGAGAGAGAGAACTTCAAGCAATAAGTGAAATTGACTTTCTGGTGGAATGTCATGAAAAAGAAAGGGTCATTATGTGTGGGAGGTTTTTGAAGAGAAGCTGGAATTTTTGAAGGGGACAGTTGGGCTGTTTGATTTTTTCAAGAGAAAAGCTCTATGCACATTGTGGGGATATGTAAATGCTCTGGTTTATTTTGAAGTGGGATAAGGGTGAAATAATGTTTATCTGGTTTGCTTTACGGGTTCAACTGATGTTATTTGCTTTTAATGATTTGGATTAAGATTATTAGGGTATAAAATATTTATTTGGATTGTTTTAAGGATTTGATTTAAGGCCACTGTTTTGAATTGTTTTTGTTTTTTGGGTTTATTAAGATTAAGATTATTAAAACTGTTGTGCTGTTAACTATAATGGCAGACAATTTATGTGCTTTTTAGTTTGATTCTTATTTATTTTATTTTATTTTTATTTTATTATTCAAATTTATCACTCCCCCTATGGGGGACTCTGGGCGGTTTACAAGACACTCAACAATTAAAACCTATAAAAATAAAATACAATCAACCCATCTAATAAGATAAATAGATAAAAATCCAAGTGATGGTAAAATCTCATTGAAAAGGGAGGACACTATGGGGCCAGCCATCCCAAGGAGGAACTATTACCTGCCTTGTCTGGGATGACAAGTCTTTAGAGTCTTCTGGAAGGTCAGGAGTGAAGAGGCCTGTCTCACCTCTGGGGGCAAGATATTCCATAGGGCGGGCGCTATCGCAGAGAAGGCTCACTTCCTGGACCCCGCTAGATGGAATTCTCTTGTTGATGGGGTCTGAAGCATGCCCTCTCTGCATGACCGAGTGGGGCGGGTGGATGTTATCAGGATGAGACAGTCCCTCAGGTAACCTTATTATAGTAGACAGAAATGTATAAAATAGTAGTAGGAAGAGAATAATTAAATAAGTGCTATCTTTTGCAGGGGAAAAAGTTGTTTAGGGGGTTTATATGATTTTTTAAATTTTAATATAAGGGGGGAGTAACTGTACTTAGTGATTTTTATAATGTGCTAAATTGGAATGATTTATAGAAATAATGTGGTTTTGGTTTAATATTGAGTAAGTGATTGATTATGGATATTTTTGTATATCCTTGCTGTTAAAAGTTGGAAGTCACATCTTTCTGTAATTTTGAAAAAAAAATTCTCTTGAGTTTTCACACCTTTTTAGTTCTTTTTTCTTTTTTTGTAGTTTTTTGTTTCTTCGTAGCTTTTATCCTTCTCTCAAAACTTAATATTTTTTTTAAAAAAAATAAAATTTTGTATCCATTTTATCAAACAGTATGATGTATTTTTTTTTTTTTGGTCACAGACTGCTGGGCTACAGGGGCTTTAGGTCTGATATATATATTTATCAATCAAACAATACTTTTATCAATTAAAATTTCACTGATCCTTTCGGTATATAAAGCACAAAAATGTCTTCTACCAGGTACCTATTTACCATCCCAATTTACACATCCAGATTTTCTTTGGAAGAAATCCGTATACACTCCTAAAATTTCTTACAACTGCAAATTTCAACCAAATCCCAATTTTGTAGGCAGAAAATTCCAGCATACTCCCAATGAATTGCAAATTTCAAATCCATTCCCAATTCTATTTTTGGGTAGCATTTTTATTTAAAATATATTCTTTCTTTGTCAGGCAGAATTTATTCCAATTTTTTATTGTTTAGTCATGTCCGACTCTTTGTGACCTCATAGACCATAGCACGCCAGGCCTTCCTGTCCTCCACTGTCTCCCAGAGTTTACTCAAATTCACGTTCATTACATCGGTGATGCTATCTAACCATCTCATCCTCTGCCGTCCCCTTCTCCTTTTGCCTTCAGTCTTTCCCAGCATCACGGTCTTTTCCAGTGAGTCCTCTCTTCGCATTAGGTGGCCAAAGTATTTGAGCTTCAGCTTCAGCATCTGTCCTTCCAATGAGCAGTCAGGGTTGATTTCCTTTAGGATTGACTGATTTGACCTCCTTGCAGTCCAAGGGACTCTTAAGAGTCTTCTCCAGCACCACAGCTCGAAAGCATCAATTCTTCTGTGCTCAGCCTTCCTTATACTCCCAACTCTCACAGCCATACGTTACTACTGGGAAAACCATATTTATTTATTTATTTATTCCAATAAGTTATTGTAAAAATAACTTATTATTATTAATACAATAAAAATATTGTAAAAATAAGTTATTGTAAAAGCAAAGTGTCTTAGATGAAGGAATTAAATTTTATGCTTTGGGCAAAGATTATACCTGGGCTTTGAAACCTCATGGATGAACTTCTATAATTATCATATTATAGACAATGTTGCAGTTTGGTTCAACCTTTTCTCTGATCTGGGGATGTTACCTGAATATGTGGAAGGAAAGCAACATAGGTACACTAGAAGAATTTTAACATATTTATTAGAATCTGATAGAACAGTTAAGATTAATATAACATAGTATCATCATCTTTAACATTCCAAATCAGTTCCAAGCATTTGCTAGCAAATGGGTGCCCTCAGTCTCCAGCTGGGTGGTAAAAGACCCTGCATCTTAGTCAGAGAGGAACTACAGTTTTTTTGTCATCACTGCTGGGTTCAGATATGGAGGAAGAGAAGGAGGAGGAGGAGGAGGAATAATGATTGTCATAATCATAATTTCAAGGTACAGTATAGTAATTATATTATATTATAATATATATAATAGGTTACCTGAGGGACTGCCTCGTCCCCAATACATCTACCCATCCCACCTGATCATGAAGAGAGGGTATGCTACAGACCCCATCTGCAAGAGAGTTCCATCTGGCGGGGTCCAGGAGGCGTGCCTTCTCTGCAGTAGCTTCCGTCCTTTGGAACAACTTGCCCCCGGAGGTGAGATTAGCCCCTTCGCTCCTGACCTTCCGGAGGAACCTGAAAACTTGGTTCTGCGGCCTTGCTTGGGGCCAAGGAAGAAATAGTCACTCTTGGGGATGGCTAATACCTTAGAGAGCCCCTCTCCTACATCGGATTGAGTTAGATCTTTTTACTATTCTTGCCTCTTGGATTTTAATTTTGTTTTACAATTATTTAATAATGATATTTTATATATTGTATGTATATTTTATGTTTCTTGTTTTTATTATCTTATTGTAAACTGCCCAGAGTCCCTCCAGAGGAGGGAGATGGGTGGTGATAGAAATCTGATAAATAAATAAATAAATAAATAAATAAATATTATATTATATTATATTACATTATATTATATGTATAAGTTTTATTAAATTCTATTTTAACTTATTTATTGTTGTCTTAATTAATTATATTTTACTGTAAACCGCCCAGAGTCCCCCTTGGGGGGAGTGGGCGGTGATAAATCTAATAAATAAATAAATAAATAAATACATACATACATACAGTACATACATACATACATACATACATTCTGGCAATACTCTGGAGACTTCATTTGAAAAGAAATGTAGTTGTGCATGACTTTGCTTGCTCTTATACTTATCAAAGTAGATAAGTAGCTCTGCAAGTTTTCTGTCTCTCAGAATGATTTCTTCTAAAATTGTGCTTATTTCCAAATTATTTGGATAATTGGCATTTGTTACCTGTCCATATTAAATATATTATCTATGAATCCCATCATATCCTTCCCAGAGTCTATAAATCTGTTTAGAAAACCAGTATTTGTTCACTGTCAATAAACATTGTCAACATTAATTTTAGAATAATGTTCCTTCATATGATGCAACATTCTTATTTTGCCAAAGATTCTCAGTATTTGATCTCTATGAATGTGATTTAAGAAACAATAAAAGTGGTAAGGTGATAAAGGATGAACAGATTTAAGCACTATCATTTGAAATAATAGCCGAAATGATGGTGTTTCTAAAGTACTTGGGCAGATGGTTTGACAATACTTAGCTGATACTGTGCTATGTTTCTTTGACACAATTCAGTATGTTTGCAACAAGCACTGTGTGTTCAGTTTTAGAACGGAAGTTGATGTCATTTTATCATGTTTTCTGAAACAAATCTGTTCTTGGTGTCAAATTAATTAAGCTGCAAATTAAATTCAGTTTTTCCCCTAATAGAGTGCTAAGTATGCCATGTTGTATAAGCCTGGAATAAATATACAATACAAATAATAGGGGCTGAGATTGAAATTCATGATTATTTCTAGATAAGCCTTCCCTTGGCAAGCTTTTGATTATGGATGAAAAACCTGCAAAGTATTTACCCTCACTCATTGTTCTCCTCATTGATCTTTATCTTAAAACAGACTTGGATGGAATAGTCCTTCAAACAGAAGATGTCTTAGATAAAGGGGTATGCCTTGTTAAGTAGGGAGGAGGTTCAAAATTTGGTTGACTGTTACTATGTGGATTTCAGCTTTGTAGTCTTGTAGTCATTATTTAGTTTGAATTATTTTTAGTGGAATCACAACTCAGTAATTTCTAGGAAAAGGAAGGGTGCTGGGTCTATTGTCTGTTTGAAAACTTGTCTCTCTAATTTGGCAGTGCTTACCCCTTGCCCCAATTCCAACATGGAGAGTTCACTATAATTGGTAAGGAACATGTATTGTGCCTACACACCTAGAGTTTCTTTAAGTTTGCATGTATTGTGGTTGAATGAACCATTCCAAATCCTTGAAGAGTTCATTAATTCATTCTGGTTTATTACGGTCACTGACCAGTACAACCTTGAAGAGTTGGATCCCAGCCAAAGTAGACAACTCTACTGCAGCCTTCCATTATGGAAACCCCTTCTGGATTTAGTGAGATCTTATTTAGAATAGGTCAGTTCCTTGTTAATCAGCAATGGAGATCGTTGTATTGGATATCCACATCTACAGGAAAATTCCAATTTTCCTGGAATGTGATATTAATCCTAATTTTGTCTCTTGTTTTCTATTTATAGGACCTCTGTTTCCCTCACCTAATGCTCGCTGAGGCCACAGCATGACCAAAAAATTCATGTGGTTGTTAGCCTTAATTTGGGCATTCTGCAGGATTTTCCCATTAAAGCTTATCTTAATGATAAGAAACAAGTTTGCCTTCCTAGGATAAATTAAAATGAACACAGCATTAGGAATATATACTCTGCTCATCTTATTTCTTCCTCCCAAGACAAAAGGGAATGTATGATTTTGAATTTGGGATGTCAAAATGCAAAGGCACTTTCACAACCTATCTCCTTGAATAGGTGACAATGCTAATGCTTTTGACATAAACCGGGAGAGATGATGCAGTGCCCTGAAGAACTAAAACTGTCACTTGATATTCTGTGGAGAAGATACCAACAGGAATTTCAATCACATTGTCAGCACTTTGCAGGACTTGTTAATTCCCCTTAAGGTGGAGGCAATGATAGCTTTCAAGCCAAGCTGCTTTCTTAATGTTGGGGAAAACAAACTTATCTTTCATGGTCTTCTGATGGAAAATGTGGAGACAGAGGATTTTAGATGTTAACTGTACTTAATGCATTTATTTATTCCAGTTCATCTCTTGTTTACATGTCCAGGTGCATCTCCAGTTGCTTTTTTTAAACAGGTGCAATCAATTAGAAACAGTTGTCTAATTAACAACCATGCTGTATTGTAAGGTCAGCAAATACTAGCCTATATTTGATCTGCCCCGACAATACCGCCTGTCAAAATGGTATTCCCTTTGCTGCATTTTCTTTAGCCAAACAGCTCTGGTTTATTTAATCTTCTGGGATTAATATTTTCTGGGAAGAAGAAGCAGAGGAGGATGAGCACATATTTTGTTGTTGTCTTGATTTTGTCTCAGTGGAGTCAGCATTGATGGCCCTATTTAAAACTCATTGCCAGTTAAAAACTGAAGCTAGTGCAATTGCTAATACAAAGCCCAGGAGTGAAAAGAAGGACAATATGGGAGATATAAATTGTTCATGGGTTGGTAATTCTGGGAAACTGTAGTCCCAGCATAAGTGGTGGGCATTAGGTTGAGAAAGGCTGGTTTAGATGTACATAAAAGGCATAGCTATTAGCATGCAAAGGTACCCAGAAGCCTTGCAAGATATTATGTTCTTTCCTTAGTTTTCCTCCTTTTCCATAAATTATTTGTAGTTGACCCAGAGAACTGAAGCATTCTGGTACAGATTAAAAAAACCTTCACTGTGAGTTTCTTATGCAAATTATTCCATACTTTTCATACTAAATCAATCTCTGAAATTGTTTCTTTATTACAGGCTTTGAGGTTGACCCTGAGATTGAGTAGCAATTGGAAAAAAATGTAAATTAATTTTTGAAAGGCCACAACTTAGTGAATCAAATAATGATCTAGCTGGATGAAATTCTCGAAAGCTTGATAGCGCATGCTCTTGTTTTCATGTTTCAATGTTCATATTATAAAGAACAGAGTTTAATTTATATCAGATCCTGGGCAACTCTAGCATGCTGTAATTTCTACCTGTGTCACATTGTACATTAGGTACAATCACTGCTTTGAAGGCATAAATATTATTTATTTGCTTAGAAAATTAATTAAAATTAACCAATTTCTCAGGTATAGCAGTCTAACTTTGCAGTTATATTGCTAAACCAGAATTGTTTTGGGAATTGGTCAGACATTTGACCCTACAGATGTGACTGCTGAAGAACAGTTTTATATTCACTGCTGGCGAATGAGCTCTACTGAATTCAATAGGGATTATTTCTATATAAGCACATGTAGCTCATTAAATTAGCTGTTTCATCTAGAATCAAGTCCCACTACAGACACTTTCGACTGGCATAATCTCTCCAACATATGATAGAAGAGGATGATTCCTAGCTGTCACACTGCTTAGAGATTTTTAATTAGTGGTGTTGGATGTGGCTCTAGAGCCTGAGGAATGCCAGTCTTGGATTCTACAAATATGCTATGCCCCTTCATGTCTTACAGGTTGCAACACAAAGAATCTTACCTTTACTTTAATCATATTTTGTTTTATGTATTTGTATTTTTTGAAATAAACATTCAGAATGCTTTGTTTAAGCAAGATTACAATTTTAAAAATAAGTAACAAGCTATAGAAAGAGAAAAAAACAGAAGTGTCTATGTCCACAAGCAAAAGTAGAAAGTCCATACAGGGTTCAACAGTAGAAATAAGTTAATTCCACTGGATCAAGTACAAACAATTGATTATATATCCCAAGCTTTTATACCCTTTAGCATCTTTTATGAATTATGTATGTTATTTCCAGGTCTGAGTCAGCATATTTCAGAAAATGTGCTAATGTCAATGACCAAAATCTGTGCAAAGGTATTTGCATGCAAAGCTCCTTTCTCCTCCCCTCCTTCCCCATCACAGCTATTTGGAGACAAAAATTCCACCTGTATGTACTTATGTGGAAATGCTGAAACTATTGTACAGTAGCTGTTACACTCAGTGAAATTTCTAAAAGGCCCAGAGGTTTTTTACTATCAAATTCTTATTCATGAAGCCAACAATTCCTCCTTCTAGAGGAACTCCAGAAGAAGAATTGGGAAGGAATTTCTCTGCTCATACAATTTATCATAATACTGCCAGGATAACTACTTTTTCAGGGACAGAACCCCTTCAAGTCAAGAGCTTTTAAAAAATATCTGGTATGCTCTGGTGATCGATCTATCTATCTATCATCTATCTATCTATCTATCATCTATCTATCTATCTATCTATCTATCTATCTATCTATCTATCTATCTATCAATCATCTATCTATCTATCTATCTCACCAGAGCATACCAGATATATATGTAAATCACCAGAGAATACCAGATAGTTTTTAAAAGCTCTTGACATGAAGGGGTTCTGTCCCTGAAAAGGCAGATAGACAGACAGACAGGTATTAGAGATATAGATAATAGAGTTCAGCCTCATACTTTTCATATTCATGAAAATACATGAAAATACATGCTGAAATGTGTCAGTGATAATGTACTTTTGGAAGACTCCTAGGGTGGGGCAGAGTTGCTATCAAAGTATCTTTTTACAAGTGTGTAAATAAAGGCCTGTCTGAAATCAAAAACTGAATTGTGATGATGATTTTCCCATGGAATAGAAACATGCTATTTCAATATTTTATTGTGTGCTTGTTCTCCATACAATTCTAGGACTGGCTTTTGATTGGCTCCAGGAATAGTATCTCTTGATGTTTTACTCACATCCTCAGTCTTTTGTTAAGAGAGAACTTTGGGTTAATTTCTTCTCTCCTTGGAATAAAAGATACAGGTGTGGAATTATTCATTTTTATATAACCAATATTTCTTTTGCCTTTCACCTGCTCTGCTATATTGGGACTTTTATTTTGTAAGGGGAAAGTCAAAGGAACCCATGGGGCAGAAAATATTGCAAGTACATTTTTTAAATGCTACTTTGGACCTTCCAAATTATAGAGAGAAACTCTATTGATTTTATATCTGTTACTGCTGTATGCTTTGACTTTGAAGATGACAAGAGAAAGGGATTTTAACCTGCCTTGCCCTTAACCAGCGGCACACACTGTTGCTTGCTTCTCTGAAAGCTGAATCAATCTTTTTTTTTTTTCTTCCTGTGAAGTATCTCAACTGTGTTTGATAAATCAGAAAAATCTTTCAACATCAGGTTCAATGATATTAAATAGAGCAACAATTTATTGGCTTGGGAAAAAGAATGAAAGGAAAATGACATTCTAAACAGAGATCATAAACATACAGTTCTAATCAGAACTCACATAATTGCTTCCAACTCAGATATCATATTGAATTTGACTAACTTTCTATACTGTGCATACATCGTTGCAGTTTCTAGAGAAATGCTAAATTCACATACCGACCCAAGCTTGTGCTAAAATGATAATTTTTATACTAAGCTACCATTCTAATTATGTAGCCCAGCTGAATTGCGGGAAGAATGAAGAGAAGGAGAAATTAATACTATTTATCTATCTCTAACTCTCCTATCCTGTAGCTAAGAAAGCAGTGAACATTGGGTGTTTCTTAAATTTTACTTGCAAGATAATGAATTTTGTTTCAAACTTTCCCCAAGCTGCAGGTCTTGGTCTCCCAGATTCAGTCAAAATCATTTGCCTCCATCTCTGGACCGAAAGAGCTGCTTCTCTCCATCCATGCAAGGAAAAGTTATGAAGCTTAAGATGTACTTGTGTCTTAGATCTGCTTGATCCATGTGTGTGTGTGTGTGTGTGTAGTTCAATGCTGCTATGTTAAAATGAGGCATAGTTAGATCCAATGAGAATATGCAAATACATGTGCTTATGTTACAACCACTTTAATGAGCATTTCAAGAAGATTCTTTTCTTTTTAAAAAATATGCATCTGAATTCCATCAGCCCTCTCAACTAGTAAATTATTAATAAGATGATAGTTGTGTTAATGGAGCTGACTAATTGGTGACTTTCATTAAAAATACAGGTTAAAGATCCATAGGAATAGAATATGTCAAGAAATACATGCTGTATTAGGGAAAAATAATTTAATAATAATTTGTTTTAGCCTTTATATTTCCAATGTGTCTTGATGAAAGACTTCCATGTAATATTAATTTGGAATAGATGCACAATGTATCAGCTTAAGATGGGGTCATATATGCTTGATTCAAGATTCTTTATCATGACATTTGTTGTCATTTTGATAAAACTTTGGGAGGGTTCTTTCTTCCAAATAGAATTCTTTTCTCCTCTTTCCACTCCTTCACATATTCACCTTTTAGGGAATTAGCATGATTCACATATTGACAGATCATGCTATGGTAGGCTGACCATACATCCCGTTTTGAATGGGACAGTCCCGTTATTTAAGCATTTTTCAACCGTCCCGTCGTTTTGATCAAAATCTCAATTTTGTCCCTTTTTTAAACTGGGTGGGAAGGAGGACAGGAAGACAGGAAGGAGGACTGGAGCCGGACTTGCCATTGGAGGCAGCCCGGAAGAGGCCCCATCAGCGCGGCAACTGGAAGCCCAGTTGCCACGTGCGAGCCCAGCAACAGACACAGCACCACAGTCCACTCGGTTCCTGCCTCCTTACCTGATCCTACCGGTGCCGCTTGCTCTGAAGCTGAGATTGTCTGCCCAGCAGTGGTGAGGCCAGGGAAAGCAGGCATGGGAAGGTTGTGGAAACAGGGTGCAGGGTGCGTGTTTGTGTGATTACTTGCTTAGAGTAATCGCACACACACGCTCCCCACACTCTCTTTCTCCAGCCTCCCTGCAACAGGTGCCGGTGCATTTGGTCACGGGGAGGCTAGGGAAAGAGAGTGTGGGGTGCGTGTGTGTGTGCGCATGCATGATTACTTGCTCAGAGTAATCGCACACACACGCTCCCCACACTCTCTTTCTCCAGCCTCCCTGCAACAGGTGCCGGTGCATTTGGTCACGGGGAGGCTAGGGAAAGAGAGTGTGGGGTGCGCACGTGTGTGTGATTACTTGCTCAGAGTAATCACACACACACGCTCCCCACACTCTCTTTCTCCAGCCTCCCTGCAACAGGTGCCGGTGCATTTGGTCACGGGGAGGCTAGGGAAAGAGAGTGTGGGAAGCGTGTGTGTTTGATTACTCTGAGCAAGTAATCAATTTTTCCATGGAGGGGGGGATTTGCAGGCGGGAGCCAATCACGTGGACTGGGGGGCGGGGTTTGCAAGCGGGAGCCACTTGGGTGGACCGGGGCAGGGTTTGCTGGCGGGAGCCAATTGCACAGGCGGGGGCGGAGTTTGCAGGCGGGAGCCAATCACGTGGACTGGTGGGTGGGGTTTGCAGGCGGGAGCCAATTGCGTGGACCGTGGGGCGGGGTTTGCAGGTGGGAGCCAATCACATGGACCAGGGGGCGGAGTTTGCAGGCGCGAGCCAATCACGTGGACCCGGGGGGTAGGGACCCCTGTCCCGTTTTTTCCATCCCAATGTCCCGTTTTTGTCTCAAGGAAATATGGTCAGCAACATCTCCAACTTATGTTGGAAATGTATAAAACAAGAAGGGTCTTTTTACCATATGTGGTGGACTTGCAATATTGCAAAAGAATTTTGGACTGAGATACATTCATTGATGCAAAATATACTACAGATACGAATACCATTTAAACCAGAATTTTTTTTACTTGGAATTTGGGATGTAGAAATAGAAAAACATCTTTTTAGAATAATACAATACATGACCACAGCAGCAAGACTTTTATATGCACAAAACTGGAAAAACCAAAGTGTACCAACAATACAGGAATGGATGTTGAAATTATTAGAGATGGCAGAAAACGATAAATTGACTTGCTTATTAAAAGACAATTCAAATTGTTACTTTCTTAAAGAGTGGAAACCTTTGATGGATTATTTGCAAAAAGCAGGAGGAGTAAAGCTAATATGGGGTTTTGATGATTAGATTATATATAAATAGTATATAATAGACAAGAAAAATATATGAATGTTATATGAATAGCCAGCATGTAAAAACAAACTATTTTATTCTTATGACCATAGATGGATCGGAGGTTATCCAACTTCTATGTTTGTCTTTTTCTTTTCTTTTTTTTCTTTACTGCACTTTTCTTTTCTTTTCTTTTTAATTTGTATTTCTATTTCCGTTTCATTCTTAACTTTTAGCTTTGTATATTTAAAAATCTAATAAAATTAAAAAAAAAAAGGAAATATGGTCAGCCTATGCTATGGTAAGATTTAGTTCACCTGTTGCTTGTAGCAAAAGTTTGTATTTCAACTGATAATAGTGTGATGACAGTTTTCTCTGTAGTGATTAATCTGTAATGTAATCTTTCTCATATTACAGCCAGTGAATAATGTGGCCGCATCTCAAAATTAATCTAGAATCCAGTTTCAGTTAGCTAATGTTTGTAACACCGATGATAAGGGATTGCAGGTGCTTGCTTAACTCATCTTTAATTATCCAGCTCTTGGTTATTTAGCCCACATGGGAAAGGACATCCCCGTTCATGAAGGAGAAATGGAGAGTCAAAGAGAAGGCAAGTAATTTTTATATAGGTTGAAATGTAGTAAAAAATAAAAGCCATTATTTTTCACATTCTGTTGCCCCATTTCACAACAGGATAATCTCTCAATTGATACAGGAAAGGGTTTGTGAGATGAAAGAATTGCATGAGTGAATCCTTCTGTGAAGTCTCCTCAGTTTGTACTGACATTTCTACTCCTTAGTTACAGCAGATTCAAAATTCTTTTATATCTCCTGCTAAGATTTCTGTCAGGTCTCCTACAGCTGTCACTGTATCTGAGGCAGGCTTTTAGCCTTTTGACCACAGTCCCCTGATGCCAGACACCTGAAATGATCCTTTGTCTCTTTGCTCTTGAGTGACAAGTGTATGGATGCCCTCTTTTACATGAATTCCTTTTTCACATGAGTTTCTATAAACAATTGCTTCTAGAAACCATCATCCTGGACCATAACAAAAACAAGCAACATATTACTGTGGCTAGTTTGGATTTTCTTTGCTCATAGTTGCCTCATTGATTTATACTATCTTCCCAAAGCTACTTTAGGCAAATGGAGGCTTATGTCCTAGTGAAGACTGTTGTGTTGATGCAGATATTTTATGTACTACATGGTCCCTACTCACTTGGTGGCTATGTTCTTGTATCTCCTCTGTTCAGTCACCATGGCTATACATAGGAACTTCCCAGGGAGACACTACTTCAGACAATTAGGAATTCCATCTTATCCTTGGTTGGCTGGCTCACAGTTGGAAAACCTATCAGTTCACGATCCTCCAGCCCATCATGTGGCTCCAGCCCATAATGCAGAGCTTTCCAAAGTTTTTCCCGCAGTGACACACCAACCGGCGTTGGTGTGTCGCCGTGGGAAAACCCGGAAGTGCGGCAGCGCACAAAAACCCGGAAGCACTGCTGCACTTTCGGGTTTTTCACACTGCAGTTGGTGTGTCGCCGCGGGAAAACCCGGAAGTGCTGATGATGATCAGCGCTTCCGGGTTGTGTGGTGACACACCAGACTGTGTGCGGCGACACACTTTTGTGTCACGACACACAGTTTGGAAAGCTCTGCCATAATGAGTATATTCCTCTCCCACATGTGACAAATAGATATCAATGACTGTGAATCAAGCAATATTATAAAAATAGGAGAAAAAAGCAAATCCTTAACTATACCAAACTATACAGGCTTATTTTGAATATGAATATATATATACACACACACACACACACACACACACACACACAGTATATATACATACACACACATATACACATATGTCTATGAAGGTTCTCAGTCATCCAGGTGGAATTGTCTGTAGCTTGAATCATGTCAACTGGATTTCTATTTTCTTAGTGGAAACGTTTCACTCCTTATCCAAGGAGCTTCTTCAGTCTGAGTAAAGTTAGTAAGGGAATCCTTAAATATGTTTCTAGGCTGGCTGTGTGACCTTGCACCTGGGGCTAGGTCATGGTTATTTTGAGATGTTTGTTTCTAAGTCCCTTTATCATCTAAAGGAGGATCGTTAAGATTACCCTGCTGCTGTTGAGCTTGTGAAATGGTCTTAATCTTCCTAGGCACAGAAGACAAAGCAGGAAGGTAGGGGAAAGGTTATGCCTGAGGCCCCCACCTCTATTCAAGGAAGGATTTTCCAAGTTGGCATGAATGGATTCCTTGACCCCTCTCTCAAACCACCTATCTTCTCTGTCTAAAATGTGAACATTAATGTCCTCAAATGAGTGTCCTTTTTCCTTTAGATGAAGATAAACTGCTGACTCTGGTCCTGTGGTGTTACTTCTCCTGTGTTGGGCCATCCTCCTGTACAAAGGTTGTTTGGTTTCTCCAATGTAGAGTTCAGAGCACTCCTCACTGCACTGGATTGCATACACTACATTGCTTTCCTTGTGTTTTGGAGTTTGATCTTTGGGGTGTACAAGCCTCTGTCTCAGTGTGTTGGTGGGTTTGAAATATACAGGTATGTGGTGTTTGCCAAATATCCGTTTTATCTTTTCAGACACGCCAGCCATGTAAGGAATGACCAGGTTCTTCCGTTTACTCTGAGTCTCAGCCCTATCTGTCGCTGTTTTAGGTCTGGTAGACTTAGATTTAGTGAAGGCCCAATTTGGATATCCACAGGCCTGCAGAGCTGTTCTCAGATGCTGCTTTTCATTCTTTTTGGAATCCATGGAGGTGGGGATGGTTTCTGCTCTGTGTGACAATGTCCTGATGACTCCTAGTTTGTGCTGCAGTGGATGGTGGGAGTCAAACATCAGGTATTGATCTGTGTGTGTGGGTTTCCTGTAGATCCCTATTTCTAGCTTGCCACCGGTCCCAATGAGGACTTCACAGTCTAGGAATGCCAGTCTGTTGTCCTTGGTGTCTTCTCTGGTGAAGCTAATGTTGGCATCTATAGTGTTTATATGGTCCGTGAAGGCCTGTACTTCCTGGGCCTTGATTTTGACCCAGGTGTCATCCACATACCTAAACCAGTGGGTGGGCACCGTTCCCTGGAATGTGTTGAGTGCTTTCTTCTCCACTTCTTCCATGTATAAATTGGCCACAATGGGTGACACAGGAGAACCCATGGCACAGCCGTGTTTTTGTCTGTAAAAGTCACCTCTGTATGTGAAATAAATAAATAAGCAAAGATCCTGAAACTGGATACAGATGAAACTATGGTCTCCTTTGATGTGTCCTCCCTTTTCACCAGCATCCCCACCACTCATGCTCTATCCGCTGTCAGGAAGAGACTAGAAGAGGACAGCACCCTGGAAAGGAGAAGCCATCTCAACCCAAACCAGATCTGCCATCTTCTGGACCTGTGTCTTAACACCACTTATTTCACATACAGAGGTGACTTTTACAGACAAAAACACGGCTGTGCCATGGGTTCTCCTGTGTCACCCATTGTGGCCAATTTATACATGGAAGAAGTGGAGAAGAAAGCACTCAACACATTCCAGGGAACGGTGCCCACCCACTGGTTTAGGTATGTGGATGACACCTGGGTCAAAATCAAGGCCCAGGAAGTACAGGCCTTCACGGACCATATAAACACTATAGATGCCAACATTAGCTTCACCAGAGAAGACACCAAGGACAACAGACTGGCATTCCTAGACTGTGAAGTCCTCATTGGGACCGGTGGCAAGCTAGAAATAGGGATCTACAGGAAACCCACACACACAGATCAATACCTGATGTTTGACTCCCACCATCCACTGCAGCACAAACTAGGAGTCATCAGGACATTGTCACACAGAGCAGAAACCATCCCCACCTCCATGGATTCCAAAAAGAATGAAAAGCAGCATCTGAGAACAGCTCTGCAGGCCTGTGGATATCCAAATTGGGCCTTCACTAAATCTAAGTCTACCAGACCTAAAACAGCGACAGATAGGGCTGAGACTCAGAGTAAACGGAAGAACCTGGTCATTCCTTACATGGCTGGCGTGTCTGAAAAGATAAAACGGATATTTGGCAAACACCACATACCTGTATATTTCAAACCCACCAACACACTGAGACAGAGGCTTGTACACCCCAAAGATCAAACTCCAAAACACAAGGAAAGCAATGTAGTGTATGCAATCCAGTGCAGTGAGGAGTGCTCTGAACTCTACATTGGAGAAACCAAACAACCTTTGTACAGGAGGATGGCCCAACACAGGAGAAGTAACACCACAGGACCAGAGTCAGCAGTTTATCTTCATCTAAAGGAAAAAGGACACTCATTTGAGGACATTAATGTTCACATTTTAGACAGAGAAGATAGGTGGTTTGAGAGAGGGGTCAAGGAATCCATTCATGCCAACTTGGAAAATCCTTCCTTGAATAGAGGTGGGGGCCTCAGGCATAACCTTTCCCCTATCTTCCTTCCTGCTTTGTCTTCTGTGCCTAGGAAGATTAAGACCATTTCACAAGCTCAACAGCAGCAGGGTAATCTTAACGATCCTCCTTTAGATGATAAAGGGACTTAGAAACAAACATCTCAAAATAACCATGACCTAGCCCCAGGTGCAAGGTCACACAGCCAGCCTAGAAACATATTTAAGGATTCCCTTACTAACTTTACTCAGACTGAAGAAGCTCCTTAGATAAGGAGTGAAACGTTTCCACTAAGAAAATAGAAATCCAGTTGACATGATTCAAGCTACAGACATATACACATATATACATACACACACACACACATATACATACATACATACACACACACACACACACACACACACACAAAATCTGTGGAAGATTTCTAGAAACCTGACAAGCTAATCTGAGAAGGCTTTTTGAAGAAACTTATTCTAAAAAGTCTGTCCCACATAAAATTGTTGAAAGAGGTACAAGCTGTCATCTGACAATTGGAGGACATGATATGAGAACCTTTTGATCTTTTACAAATGTATCATTATGAGATAGAGAATATCACCTTATTAAGCTAGACACAGAAGCAAATGCCTTTTCAGCAAGGATAATAGCAATAATTTTAATGCTACTAATAATATGTAATAAGTAATATACAACTATCACAATTAGTAGCCATTGAAGTCCGTATACTTCATGAGTTATAAAATTTCCCTTTTTACATCCATGTAAATGTATGGCCAACGCCATAAATTATGGCAGTGAATTCCACAGTTGGATTAGGAAGTCTTGGAAGAGTGCTTCCTTTAGTCAGGCCTGAATATCCCATCATGTAGTTTCATTGCATGAACATTTTACAACAGTGCTCACTAAAACTATTACTCTTTAAAAACAACAACAACCAAACCCAATACGATTGCAATCATGCTCAACAAAAGGGGTTAAAATGGACTTGACAGATGTTAGAATTACATTATTTTCCATTTCAGGAAATATTTATGTTTTATATAATCCTCAGTGAAGAGTTTATATTTTCAGTCAAAGAGTGAGAGCCTTCTTCATGAAGTTGGTCTCATTTCCTCTTGAAAATAATAAACCACCAAATATCAATCCAACAATTTAGCATTCTGGACCAAAATTTTGTTGAGTTGAAGCAGCAAAACAATGGCAGTGTGTGCTATGAAAATGTGGCATGACTCAAATGTTTTACTGCTAATGACTGGCTAGGGATAATTTGCATAATGTTGTTTGCCAGTTTATTTTCCTGCTGAGGTTAACAGGATAAAAATTATCAAATGAAATATAAATAATTCAGGCATATATGACATGATGTATAAGAAGCAATGCTCTACAAGCAGTCATAAATATCTAGGTCTTTTGCAAGTATAAGAAATAAGTCTCACAGAAATCTCTTTATGCCAATGAAACAATACAGTATTATTGTTAGTTTAATATTTAAAGTTTAATGCAAACATGTGAGGGTTCAAATGATAAACCATAAAGATAATAACTGTCCACTTCCAGACTCAGTTCAATGTATTTATATTAAATTTTAAAGCAGCTTGAAGTCAATCTTCCCAAATGTAAAGGTCGCTATTTCTGAGAAAAACCTTCCCAATTATTGAAGTCATCACAGGCCTTCTGTGGCATGACTCTTATCATCTGGAGCGACATGAATGGTGACTCAGACAAGAACCCCCTTGGATGTGAGATCAAACTTTGCAACTCTTTGCAACAGGGTGCCTGGGACTGGTTGTTGGCAACCCAGGGGGATGAATGAGGCACTGGGTTTTTGGCTTTTGTTTTAGATTTTAATGGTTTTATGGTTTTTGTAGTTCTGTGGTTTTACTGTTGTTGTGAGCTGCCCAGAGTTGTGCTTTAGGATGGGCAGCCATTCAAATATTTTAAATCATTAAATTAATTAGTTAATTAATTTTAAAAAATCTCTCTTCCATGTGCCAGATTGGTTGGCAAAAGAAGGCCTTTTAGAATGGTGTTATCTATTTTATCTCCTACAATTATTTTTATTTCCTATTGATTTTGTATTGCATTCATTGCTGTATTGATTTTAACTTCTTGGTCACCTTTGCATTGAGTCATCAACCCCCCCCTTTTTTTTTCTTCCTGTCCTGGGTATGTAAGTTTTTTGGCAATTTTTTAAAATAAAATGCTTATACTAGAAAAAGTTACATACATTGAATGTCAGGACAAAAAATAGAAATTTGGGGCAGAGGGAAGGGCGTAGCCAGGCAGAGAGAGATTAGATAAATCAGGCTCCAGGTATCACAGGCTGTGATGAGTTCCCCCCATTGGTACAGTACCCTCAGAATTCTTGTAAGTGAATGGGCTGTAGTATTGAACTGTGGCTTGATATATGTGATCTAACCAGCATTGCCCAGATAATAATGCCAATTGTGAAGCAAACATGATGGAATCAGGGCTGCTTTTTTTTAAAGCTGGGGTCCCCAACCACTAGTGGGCTGTGGCCTGTTAGGAAGTGAGCTGTGGGGCTCCCTTCTGAAAACCCCACCCCCGGTGCACGTGATTACCCCGCCCTGGTGTTTGTGATTGGCTCCCACCTGCAAACCCCGCCCCCTGGTGCGCACAATTGGCTCCTGCCTGCAAACCCGCCCCCCAGTGCATGCAATTGGCTCCCTCCTGCAAACCCCGCCCCCCCAGTCCATGGAAAAATGTTCTTCCATGACCGGTCCCTGGTGCCAGAAAGGTTGGGGACCGCTGGTTTAAAGGACAATACTATCCAACACATGTGCATAGGCTTGAGGTTTCAGACCACCCCTGTCTTGCTGCTTTGTGGATTAGCCATGACTCTGCTACACAAAGTTATGGGATCATTTGATACATATATATTGAATATTGTCACCTCCTTTAGTAATTCTAGAGTTACTAATAGAAGAAGTTCAACCACTGCATATGTTCCAGCAATTTTGTAGCTTTGCTCAGAGAAATCACCAACTGAGGAAATCAACAATACTTGCCAGAATTGTTTGGGTGGCAATTATTGTACCTTAAAAAAGGTACAAGTGTTTTTCACTTAATGCACAAGTTAATTATTTGAATGAAAAGTACTTCATGGTGTTCAAGGCATGTGCAATAAAGTTTCTAGAATACCATGAACAGCATATGGTTCAGAGGATTACTTTTGTGAAAATCTTTCTACCATCCCTGAACTAGCTGGATTGGCATGATCCAGAGGAGGAAAAGAACGTTCTGGAACATTCTGGAACATTCAATTCTCAAAACAGTTAAATTTGCGCACCCTTAGTACCACATTTGGATTTACTACTATGACTTTTCCTCTTTCAAATCAGTCTCATCTGACATCTGATGATTGCACTGTATCTCCACAAAGAGTGGGATTTTGCCTATACAGCAAATCTAGTTTTGATTCCAAGAAGTATGCATTTCTCCTCCCCCATCTGACTGGAAATTTACAGCAACCATCAGAAAAATGCAATAATAGCATCCTATATTATGTCAGACAATGCAATCATAAAATATTACAGACATTTTTTTTTAAAAAAATAAAAGGCTTCATCCCCTGATTCTGCTAACTATAGGATGCAGCAGGATTACCCAGATTACTGTAAAAAGAATATAAAATAGCCATATCACCATTTAGGAATGTGCATACAAATGTACAAATTAGTATAACATTTGAGTTTAGGCTTTTTTCTGTCCTGCTATTTCCAACCTGTATTGCCTTTTCATATATTCAGTAGAGAGATGAATATCCTGGTCAATTCCTGTTTCTTTAATTTCCATCTCTCTCTTTTTTTCAGGAGTGGGGGGCACAATTAATCACATTTCCATATTGGCTTCAAAAATTTAACAAGTAGGAAAATTGATACCAATTTTCAAGCACATTTTTGTACACAATTTTTAGCTAAGTGGCACAGTTTTGCAAGATATTTTCCCCAGTACAAATAAATATTTATATGTTATTTTTACAAATATAGGTATTTTTGTGTGCATGTTACCCAATATAGGGATTTTGGAATACATTCATTTATATTATATACCTGAATTGCAAAATTTGGAGAACTGCAAAGTCTGAAGATGTTTTTGTTTTGTTTTCTGTATTAGTGCACACATGTGAAGTCAGGTAACCTTGCATTGAACTGCAGTCTTAATACTTTTCTCTCCTACCGCTATCAAATTTGACATTGCCCTATCAAATCTGCAATTAAAATACACACATTCTTTTATAAAATTTCCCTTAACATTCACATATTGTAAGCAATTTGCCTACGTATGCACATTTTCATTAACATATTATGACTGTATTATAGAATTTTTGCAACCCAAAGGACAACACTGTATTTCAGTTAAATCAATTTGCTTAAACGTGTGGGCCAAACAAAATTCTTCCTCCTCTCTACTTAAAATTTGTTACTGCTTATTACTAAATATGTATAGAAATATTGCTGTTGGTACTGTTGGTTTATTTTTTTAAAAAAAACTTCTTCAAATGCAGCATTAAGTGTTATGCTAGTCAAATACCTACAGAAATGCAAATCCTCTCTTTGTTTGCACATGAAACTATCTTTTTATCACTCTCCTGCTGGACACATGCCTTTGGAAATAAAAGCAGCCATCCCTGCTGTCCTTGATTTTCCATTATGAGAATTCAATGTTAGAGGCCAAGACACAGATTAGATTGGTGTTACTCAGAATGCAGTCTTTAAGTGCTTTTTTAATATGTGCCTTTTAGAAATCCTAAAAGTAAAGTGTTTTTTTTTAGAAAATGAAAAATAAATCCTTTAAAAAATCATGGGCTGCACCCTTCACTAGCAGTAACTCCCATTCATTCCAGTATGATATTTTTCTGAACAGAGATGCATTAAATTGCACTGTTAATGTCAAGGAGAAAAGATGTGGCATCTCTGAAGCATTTTGAGAACAACCATCATAGTAGCATCTCACAAATTATTAATATGTGCTATTCATCTACTATAGCATGGGGGGAAATCTAATTTTGAATAAAACATGTAAATAAATCTTTGAGATAGGGTAAAGCATGAATATTTTCCACGTGAAAAAAATAATATAATATATCCACACTACCATTAGTAGATGGACACACTGAGCTGAATGGAACGAAGACTGACAAATTACTGTTTGAATACAGTAGTGTACACCAATTAAACAGCAGTACATTCATACTGCAAACACTGAGCTCAGAATTTATTTTTGTGAATTCCAATATAATGTGATGTATTTGATATCTTCCACACTCACATCAGGTTTGGCACCCAACCAACTGCTGGATTCTATACCATTCTTATAGCTGGGGGAGAAGGGGAGTACTTTTTAAAAGATGTATTTAAACCCACATTAAAATTAAATTTTCATTAAGATATCCTCTTTTTTGAAAAGTATTACAGTGTCAATGCACAGATTCTACGAGAAATAAACAAATTTCTGTTCCTCTCTGCTATGCATTGTACTATAGCATAGCTTTCCAAACTGTGTGTCGCGACACACTAATGTGTTAAAACCCTGCGGCGGCGTGCACGGCGACGGCGGTGGTGTGTGTGGCGGCAGCAGTGCGCCATCAGTGCTTCTGGGTTTTAGCGTGAAACACGAGGCCGCTGCCACTGCCGTCACCATACACACCGCCGTGCACGCCGCTGCCACACGCGCCCCTGCGCCGCTGCTGTTGGTGTGTCGCCAACAGCGGGAATTTGGAAAGCACTGTACTATAGCATAAATGCCTAAAAGGAAGAGTGGGGATGGGCCTCAAAACAAACATGAGCAATTGTATGCCACTTTTTTGTCAGACAGAGAGATCAAAGCATACAGTTAACATCTACTCTGAAAACAATGAAATTAGGAAGAGTTTTACTTTGGTAATGTTGGAGTATGATGTGCTTTTCTTATATACATTTCTATAATGTTTCTGGGACTTTTTAAAAAATGCTACCAGCTGCTTCAATTCTGCAAAACAAAGAATCATGAATATGGGAAAGTATGTGTGGGGGCCAGGTTTGCAGTACTGTCTGAGGGAAAAAAACAATAGACATCAAAATTGGTCTGTGTAGGTAACAAGCAGAAGGTAGGATCCTGAAAGTATGGAGGAAATTTATCCCATATCCAAAAAGGAGGGCTTAATTATTACATCAAGATAAATAAATAAACTTTATTTATTTATTGAAAGGATCTTAGAAAGAAGGACTATTTGGAGAAATAGAATCTAAACATGATTATAAAAAGCAGCAGCTTAAAGTGAGATTAGAAAATGAGAAGAAAAAAAAGCAACCTATGGGCATTTTTTGAAAGATACTGAAGGGAAGTCAGATAACACCAGAAAATGGCTGTGGCTGAAGAATAGTACATTAAAAAAGGAAATTGAAGAAATAATTTTTGCTGCCCAAGAAAAGCACTATGCACCAATGTCATCAAAGAAAAATAGGGGAAAAATCGGTTTGAAGAGTAAGTGCTGATTGTACTGACAGAAGTATGAAACAGTTGACCATATAATAACTGGATGCAACAAAATCACATACAGTGATTAAAAAAACCCAACATGACCAAGTTGGGAAAATATTACTCTGCCATTTATGTAAATAGTATGTATGCACAATCAATAAGAATAATTAGAAACATGAAATCTCAAATAAAGTCATTGAAAATGAGAGCGCAAAAATTTTATGAGATTCAAACTGATTGGCACCAGGAACACAACACTCCAGACACTGCTATCATTGAAACATACCATGTTTGGTTTATTGATGAAGTCATTCGAAGAGAGAGTAATGTTGGAGACAAGGAATTGGGAAGATTACAAATTATCAAGATTTTCAAATAGAGTTAGCAAAAATTTGGAGAAAGTCAACAGTGGTAGCAATTGTTCTTGGGGTACATGGGTCAGCAAGGTAGGCTTAGTCTGGACTGGGGGGGAGGCTATTCCACAGAGATGGGGCAGCTATTGAGAAGTTATGCCTCCAGGTCCTCCCAAATTCTTGGAGGGTAACCAAAGCATATCCTTCTGTATCAAATGCACAGGTTTAGCAGACTGGACAGGAAGGAGATTCAGAAGCCAAGGCATATAGGACTTCAACCCTTCGAACTGTACTAAGAAACCTATTGGTAGCCAATGTGGCACCCACAAAGCTGATGTCCCATGATTCAAATCTTTCTTACCTTCTAGCCAGTAAGCTGCTGCATTCTGCAGCAATTGTGGTTTCTGGGTAGTTTTCAAAGGCAGTTCTGTGTAAAGCTCATTGCAGTAGTTTAGTCTCAAAATAATAAGGGCATGATTTACAGTTGTCAAGCCTCCTGCTACTACAAGGTTACAAGTGGTGCAACAGCTAAAGCTGGGCAAAGCTCCCTTCGGGTTTTATTTGTTTTGCTAGATTTTGCAACATGGTTAGTAAGATGAATCAGAACTTACCAATATGTTTTGAAAGTTATTAGAAAGGCTTATATGGGAGTAATTTGGGGGTCTTAAGTCAGTCATGATGATCAGTCCACTGCAGGATGAAGGCCTCCCTATTGAACGTTATAGAGTGTAATCTACCACACTGGTCCAGTATGGATTGGTAGATACTATAGGTGGTTTCTGGCTTTCAGATCTAGGGCTGAAAAAGAGTGATTGGACAAAGCCACCAGTTGGATTCCATGTGTAAGAGAGGAATAGAACCAGGATGTCCCTGTTCCATAATTGGTAACTTTTTGATGGATGGGGTTAAACTCAAAAATTCTGGGTGGGACAAGGGCCAATTATTTTTTCCTCCCCCTTTTAAAAACTGTTAAGCCTATTTTAGGATGTACACTATAGTTTCCTGGTTTTTCTCATTTAAAAGAGTAGAACACCATGCCACTCAATATCAGTAATGGGGGAACGACAAAGGGGCTTAGGCAGTATATGCATACATAGGATTTGCATACCCTTGGTCTATAGTGACTGCTGATGACTTCCCAAGGTTGCAAAGAAGGACCTTTTCAAAGATTAAATAGAATGGCATCAGTAAATCTGGGACTTTTGGGCCTACAAAGTATTAACTACTCAGCTACAATTCTCCTTCAGTTTTATTCTGAAAATGTAGACACAGAGAGTATCTACATATTATTGAATCACCTGGCTCATACTGGATCTCAAATCTACTATACTAATGCCCTGTATACATCAATTCATTTTAGGAGATGTTTTATACTTATGGGAAAGAGAGGTACTATAAAGAAGCTGAGAGGGAGAAGAAAAGTATATTTGTGGGGTTTGGAGGGGGGACAGCAATGATTGCCTGGGGGAAAAATATCTGAAATCTCCTTTCTCCTATCAGTGTCTTCAGACATATCATTGCTTGCTGATTGATTTTTGGAGTGACCTGTGACTTAAGATTTTAGAACTTCCTTCCACTCACATAAGGGTTATTAGTATCCAAACACTTGGAAAGATATATGCAAAATATCATTATATTTATAAAAATGCCACAGAAGAAGGAACAGTATCTCAGAAGTTAGAAGATTCTGTTACCTTGGCAAACTGGCTTTCTTGCTTGTACACATGAAAATTGCAAAAGCACTTAACTTTCTCATGACTTGAGTGAAATTGTCAGGCAAAACAGACAGGAAAACAGAATTTAAGTGGGAAACAGAGGCTGCCTTAGGAAGATACTTACACTAAACCAAAGTTTAGAGATAGTATGCCAATTTCTCAGAGCAAGATCCAGCTGATGATGGATGGAAGATGGATAGGTCCATTCAACCTATGGTGCTATTCCCTTCAAAGAGAATTCAGATCTGACTTTGCTATTCCGTCTTCCACCCTAACTATCCACACACATATACACGCACCGTTCTCTTGTTATGAGGGAAGTGACAGGTGGCACAGCTTCAAAAGAGAACGACTTACAGGAATTCATAAATAATGGAAATCGGTAATGGCAGATTGCCTCCCTAATGACGATATTTATTTATAGCCCCTTTCATTGCCAACAGGTCTGAGCTTCTCACAGGGACGGGTTGGGGTTGTTAATTAGGCAGGAGAAAAAGCAGCAGATCGGAAAAAAGGAGGCACAGGAAGCTTTACAGGATCATGCGTTCCGTCTGCATGGTTGATGACCTGCAAGGCTGCCCACCTGTTGTTTATTGTGCTGTGCCCTGTGTGTGACATTCACTGCTTTTTTGCAGCCTCAAACAGTCTACAGAAGTAGGAGGAAGTGTAGGTTTGGTAGCATTTCTGTATCTCACCTTCACTGGACTGTATCTCCTATGAAAGATACTTGGGAATATCAGTGGCTTTGGTGGGGGATGGGGGGCAGGATTGAAAGTGCACTTTCAACAGAGCCATCTATGAGCCCATCGAAGTAGGCAAGATCAAGAAACAGACATAGCAGGAATGCTCTTGCTTGTTGAGGGTTAGAATAACAGAATCTTGAAAGCCTGTTTCTCCCTGCTGTATCTTATACCAAACAAAATCAAGGGGGAGCTATTTTGAGTTTTTCCCCCTCATACTTTTCTCTTTATCAGGACTGAGTAATCTTTTCTGAAATGTCATACCCCCCCCCCCTTAACAGTTCACTCATTCCTTCCCCATTTTTAAGACCTACCTGCCGTGCCTACTTTCATCAAGATCGATGAGGTTGGAATCTCCCTTTTAAAAAAATAGTGGAATGCTTATATTTACTGTATAGCCTCTGAAAGATTTTGCAACAGCGAGTCCTGATTACCTTTTCAATGATGTTGGTACAGAACAAAAGCCCCCACCTCATCCTCATTTTCAAGAAAACCTTTAATATAATGACTATAGTGTGCCCCATGCCTTATTTTCTCAAAATTGAATTGATTAAGGAAACATTCTGCCAGGTTAAGGAGAAACATTTTTGAAAATACGTTTTCCTTACAAATCTGAGCTTCCTGTTGTTAAAGTCACAGCTTTCAGTAAATAATTAAATTGTCTGATTAGTTGTCAGATTTATTTCCTGGTCTGTGACACAGCAGAGTGCTTCCTAGACTGGCATGTAGAAAAAAAGGTAACTGCTTAGAGTGTAATGTGGAATTTCAGGGCATTCTCTCTCTCTCTGTGTGTGTGTGTGTGTGTGTACACATGCACAGCCCATCTGCCCTGTCCCTGTTTGTTTTAGTGCATTAGCCAAGTGATTATCAAGGTAGATATCATGATCAATTGACAATAGATAAACTTTCAAACTTGGAAGGGACCAGCAGGTTTTCAAGACTTAACAGAACAGAATCAGTTGGCATGTCTGCTGTCAATGCCGTCTAGATTGTTTGTTCTTATTTTTGTCCCACCAATCTCTTAAGAAGCTCAGGATGACATACATAGACTATTCCCATATTATCCAAGATCATTCTTTGTATTTCATTGCTTTGAAGAATACAGATTTTCCAAATTCAATCCAGATCATTACGCTGAAATTTAGGGATTCCTTTTTTCCTGTCACAAATTTCCTTCTTTAGAAATAAGGAAATAATTTCCTTCTTTAGAAATAATTCTCTGGTCTTGGGTATGTTTATCTTCAATGGAACAATAATGTGGAAGAAAAGAATAGGAAGGAAGGACCTGCAGGACAAAATAATAGGGAAGGAAGAATAAATATAGCACAAACAAAATGAATCTAGCAGTCACATACCCTTGTTGATCAGAGTACCTACTTCTGTATTATAGCAACCTACTTTCACTGGGGCATAGCATATGATGGTGGCAACGCAGTATTCTTATTAGGAACTTACTTCCTAATTGAAATCAATGGCACTTAGAGTTTGTGCTCAGTGGAACTTAACGTTGCACTGATCGTTAAGGTTGAACTGTTTCTCCATGTACTGTACATAGTTTAGAAATGGCAAGTTTCAGCTTGATTTCAGTTTCAGTTACTCATAGAACAGTTATTACCCAGGTGGCTTCTTTGCCAAGGCAGACTAGAACTTATGGTCTATTTGGTACCTTTAACCACTATATCAAACTGGTTCCATGAAAGGAAGGTAACTGCAGATAAATCATGTAAATAAGACAAACAATTTGCTACAGAAATTATGCTTCAGGAATAAAGTCCTACAATGGTTTATATACATTATGGTGTCTCTCACAATATTCTATGGAAACTTAGTTAATGGAGAAAGATGTCAGCAATTGAAATATTTATAATGAATTTTACAAGAGGTGATACTAATAGCAGCTTCCCTCTTAGGACAGATAGCTTCAGAGATACAACTTCCATTGAAATGATAATGCTCAGGACAGATTTAACCTCCTTTCTTTTAAACCATGTTCCCAGTTCTAACAGGAATAATCTGCAATGGTATTTAAATAGCAAAGATCAAAATAATTTACAGTCTTATTTGGCCCTAAGAAATCAATCCTATAACTATTTCAATTTCCCCTGATGATGAAGAGCATTTCAAAATGTGCTTAGACAGGTGTTCTGTTTCATCAAATTGCTGTCAAGCCTGCTTCTTGAATGTTCTTTAACCAGATCCATCTCAGCTTTTACATCAAATCAGAGAACACTTTAATAGGAAGAGATAGTAATGGGATACTATTACTATTTTATTTTTATTATGCTTGGCAGCTGTCAGATAAAGTTGCTCAGATTTGCTCAAAGTTAATTCTGGCTTTGAAGCAGATCCCATTGGAGGTTCTGAGACTGATGAAGTGGATAGGCTAGCTCAGCCCCTATATATTAGATCCATGCCTCTCCTGGTTGGCTAATGCTTCCCAGGAGGTGATGTGGCTGGATTCTAGTAGTGGTTAATTGTTCCTTGAGAGAAGAGGTGGTTCTACCATCTGTTAAGAAGGCAGTAGTGCTGCCCCTCCTCAAGAAGACATAATTAGACCCAACTGTGTTGGACAACTTTTTTCTAACACTCCTTTTTTAGGGAAGGTTGTTGAGAAGGTAATTGTATGGCAGCTCCAGAGAACTCTGGATAAGAGTTAACTCTGGTATTTGGAACCCTTTTGGTTGTGTTTCATATCTGGATATGGGTCAAAATGGTATTGATCACACTTGTATATTACCTCTAACAGGAGTGGAATGGAGGTAGTGCATCCATCCTTGCTCTCCTTGAACTTTTAGACAATTTTTGATTATGATACAGTATCTTTCTGGACCAGCTTCAGGAGCTGGAAGTGGACAGCACTGTGTTACACTGGTTATTTTCCTTCCTCTAGGTCTACCAGTTACTGTTGGGTGATCTGGGGGAGAGAAGTCTAACCCATGGCCCCTGCTTTGTGACATACCACAGGGTTCAACACTCTTCCCATTCCAGGTTAACATGTACATGAAGAACAGGGCAAGGTCATCCAATGGCATGGGATGAAGTATCATCAATATGGCAGTGATATCCAGCTCTATATCTTCATCCCTGGCTGGCCAAGTGATGCTGTGAAGGTTTTGTCTTAGTCCATGGAGGCTGTGGGAGTTTGGATAGGGAAGAGCAGGGTTCAACTCAACCATAAGATGACTGAATTACTTTGAATTTTAAGATCCAAAATTCTGGTGACTTTCCATCTCTTGTTTTGGATGAGGCTGCACTATTCTAAACAGAACCAATGTACAATTTGGGGTTTCTCCCAGACTCACAGGTCCTGTTCAAGGAACAGGTGGCACCTGTGGTCAGGAGGATTTTTGCACAGCTTCAGGTTTTGCACTAATCGTGTCCTTTCTTTGATCAAAAGCCACCTCCTGGGTAGACTACTGCAACACACTTTACATGGGGCTGCCCTTGAAGAGCATCTTGAATCTGCAGATCATTCAAAATGCAGTGGCAGGGGCAAGAGTCACTTGTTGAGATGGGCAGCTGTAGAAATTAATTAATTAATGTGTGGTCCTTGGTATGCTCATGTTACACCTCTGTTCTTCAAGCTGCATTGGTTACCAGTATACTTCTAAATTTAATTCAGGGTCCTGGTGGTCACCTATAAAGATCTTCATGGCATGGCAGGTTATTTGTAGGACCATCTATCCTCGACTATGTCTACCTCTCCATGAGATCTGACAGAAGAGGCATGCTGTGGGTCCTGTCAATTAAAGAATGTCATCTGGTGGGACCCAGGAAGACTGCCTTTCTCTGTCCTGGTGCATGTCCTGTGGAACTTAATTCCCCTGGAGATCAGATTGGCTCCAACCTATTCATTAAGCAATGTCACATGATGTGTCCTAGAAAGTGTGCCTTCTCTGTTGCAATGCCTGCCCTCTGAATTAGCATCCACCTGGAGGTTCAGACCATCCCAACCTTGAAAATCTTTAGAACTTTAAAAAAACTGCTCCCCCCACCCCCCACCCCAATTCTTAGATTGGTGCTGTGCCCATTTGGTTTGTGATGCTTATCTTGGCTATGGTGTGCAGTTTCATCTGACATGTTTAGGTCTATTTTTAAGTTTATTGTATTTGTTTTTATTATTAATATTTTTGTATTATATTGGTTTTAATTGTACGCCACTGAGACTTACTTTTGAATTGTGCTGGCCTTACACATTAAAATTAAAATTATACATTTAATAAAATAATTTAAATAAATATTTTATTCATATTTATTATTCATTTTGATTAAGTAAGTAAAAATAGTGCATTTTCAAATAAAGGAGTCTTGCTATTTTTTGTGGGGGAGGTAAAATACTATCATTTATCTAGGATTAGTATAAATATACTGATAAAGGTAAATAATGTTATCAAATTTTTGCATGCTTAAATGTCCTTAGATATAATCTCCAAAAATGTAAAGAAAACAACTGTTACATTTCTTGTAATGTATGTCTCTCTGTAGGTATGTGTATATAGTGCACTAAACTGGACATTGCAGCTTATTATGTTGCATCTTAAGCCACTTTGCTTGTTCTTTTGAGAAACACAGTTTTAAAAGCTCAACTTTATATTTACTCTCTGTAATTATGGTAATTTTTCAAAAGATTTACAGGCGAGACACTTCTTGGTTTTCTATTTATAGCTGATAATACTGTATTCTACAGCATGAAAAAAAAATTATTTAGTATACAGCTCCACATGTGCTACAACTAGCAGCCCTGTAACTCAAGCTTTCTAATATTGGGGTCTTTTCCCCCAGTAATCTTCTGCTAGAGGATCCTTTTTGAAGGTTTTCTACTTCCACCATCCCATTTTCACATCCTTGGGGCACGCCGTGAGGAGATTTTGGTTCAAAGGCCCATTTCTTAAAAAGAAGATCCTCATACTGTGACCTAGGAATTAATGCCTAAGAACACATGAAAGAGAATCCCTGTTCTTCTTCTTTGTTACTCACACCCTTGCTGCTTTAGTAAGAGTCCTTTCCCACTAAGCTCATTTTTTTATATCAAAATCAGTGAAATAATTTCCACCTTGAAATGAAGACAGGTACCTGATACAGCAGTAACAAGTTCTGACAGCAAAGAATATCAGTGCTAGTCAGCTTGTTTTGTTGCCTGTCACCTGAGAGCAAGACCAGTTCTGCATCTTTTTTTATTGGTGTGACAGCACTGCAGTTATTAATTTTCAAACCAGCAAAATTGGCGATTTCTGGATACCGAAAAAATGCCCTCAGCTACAGCCCGGGTTCAAAGAAGAATATCTCCCATCTTCTAATAAACATCAGACAGGTCCCTCAGAAGCTTCTTTGACTTCCAGAACTGCAAGAAACTCCAGCTTCTTTTTCTGTCAGCTAGTTACCATTCTCCTCAAAGATTTTCTGCTGTTGTAACGTTGCATCTTGTTTTAGAAATTCACTCCAAAAGACAATTTCTCCTATTTGATGCTTGTTTTACTGCATACGCCTGTAGGAGATACAGAATAGCCATTGAATCAGAAAGTAAGGCATTGCAGGGATGATTTAATTAGCCAAATGACATAAACCACAGGAGACATTTGATCAGGTGCTTGCAAAGTCTGCTGGACTGAAGCCTGTTAGAACAAGGTTTCGCTGTACTTCAGCGGTATTGTGCAATTGAGTAGAATAGTTGGCAAGCCACTTCTGAAGCACTTACTTTGACTTTTAAGGGAAATCTTACACTAAAGTCATATTTGAGCTTGATTTCTGGTCACTTACATGGACATATTCCATGCAGTTTTCTTGAAATGATATAAAAGTGGGTTGCCTTTTGCTGCTTCTGGGATATCTGACTTATCTGACTTCTCTCTCTCTCTCTCTCTCCCCATCATCTTCCCAGTCCAGTAGCCTTCATCCCTCAACATCCCAGAAGGTTCCCAGAGAATGCCTCCCATCCAAGTTCTGACCAGAGCTGACCCTGTTTAGCTTTTTCGGTCAACCAAGGCCAGCTAGGTGGGGCCTCTAGCTGGACAGAGATTAGAGTATGTTATATCAAACCAGTGCACTGCAGGAAAACTTATACAGTATTTTAATTTTTTAAGGTCACCTGGCAATAAAGGCTGCATGCATGTCTTACTGCATTATTATTAATGCTGCATATAAATTATGCCACTGTCTCAGATGCCATGAGAAGGGGACCATTTATACGTATATCTCAGTGTGTTAAAAAATAGAAGTTAAATCTTTACAGTCTAGGCATGTTTACTCTCAGACAGTCCACTGCATTTTGAAGGGGTTCTTTTCAGCTAAATGTGAATGGGTTTCATTTTAATTAACAATACTGTTAAGTGTTCATTATTTTTGGCAGTTCTTCTATTTCTAGTGTACTATTATAACATGGAATTAAACACATTTTAAAATGGCCTTTCCTTCTAATACTAAATTGCTTACCTTGTGATTTTGATAATGTAAAGGGTTTTTTTAAAGATTAAATTAATTAAGCAGTTCATTGGTTAAAGGCAAATGATACATCAGTTCCTATTTTTCTGTTTTTTAAAAAGGACTTGAGAAGCAACTCTGAAAGTCAAAATTAATCAGAAATTTTAACAAAAAGAAATATAAAATATCATGAACATTTCAAATGTGTTTGTTTTGAGAAAATGCTAATTAACACTATTTAAAGTACCTTTAGCACATGGCCATAGACATTATCATAGCACAATTTTAGTTATATTTACTCAGAAGAAATTCATATTGTATTTAGGAATATTTCAAGGAAGGGAATACAAAATACTGTAATCTATCTGTACTTGACAATTTTTTGTGGAAAAAACTCACAATTCGGAACAATGAAAAGGAATTAACGTACAATGGTAATCTAAAAAGAACAGCATAGCAGACAATTTGGAACGAGTGAATGAATGAATGAAGCAAGCAAGCAAGCAGAATACAAACCATTGTAGGAGTGAATTACTCAGCAAGCTACTACAAAAATAGTAAACTTCAACTTAAGGAATGTATAATCAATATGGAGCTGTTTAAAATGCAAGTCTGTAAAGATAATACTAGTTTCCATTATTTGTACAAAAATCTACATTGGAGTAAAAGTTTTATTATAAGAAATGTCCCACAACTTGCTTCAATGGTAAGAATATCATTTAATTTGCAAGTGGGATTTGATAGTAGCTCTGTGGTTGTATTCTGCTAGTCACATTGATGTCCACAAGGATGGGCAAAATGGGAAAGATGATGGATGAGACAGTGTCTGCCATTTGGCCTATACCTTCCTCCCCCTGCCCCCAGAGACACCAATGTCTATTTAGAAATTATATGACCCATTGGAGTCTCAAAGTGTCAATCCCATTAGGTAGACCAGACCAGGAACTCCACAGGAAGGCTAAAACTACTTTTATTGCAATTGGCTATAGCAGAATCTTGCAAGTCTGATTCTTCTTCTTATCCTTCTTATCTCCTCCTCCTTCTTATAGTTCAGTGAATTAGGGTGGTGTCTGCCTAAGTCACTTCCTAATATTATCTATTGTTCTGGACTTAAAAATGTTTCAGCTCCTTTTGCCTAGTTCTTACATATTTCCATCAAGATCATCCTCCTTACTCTCTACACAAAGTGATGTACCCAAATGAAAGCAAGAAAAACAAATTTCAGGAGTCTATTGTTTCTTTTCACCCACAACTGAATTCTTAGCCTGAGCAGCATATTCTCAGTTTTCTCCAGCATTCTTGATACTTTTATGTTCTTAAACCACTGTTATCTTCTATTGTTTATTTTCTTTTTTGCCAGTTCCATAGTTACTTCACTTAGATCAGCCCATATTAAGCCAAGTATTTATTTAATTTGAAACATCTAAAAATACCATTTCAAGTTGAATAGTCCTGAACCTCCTTTCTTGGCTGATTTTTAAACCATGTTCTTTCTCAGTTTGGTATTTTGCTCCTGTCAATAAATTGGTTCAGCAACATTTGCCAATTTGTAAACTTATACTCCAAGATAGTAACTAAGAGCACCTGAAACAGGGATGCCAATCTAGGTAAAATACTTTTAATAACTTCTACTCTCCCTAATTAAGGCAATTGTAATTTAGTCCATTTTTATCAGATCTTTTCTTATTTTACTATACACTGATGATGCATCATTTTAATTAGAAGTTATTTATCTTTTTTGTTAATTCCATTCCTAAATGTGTATTGAAAACTTAATTGTTTCTTATCTTTTTCAGGTAATGGAGCCATAACATATCTGATTTTTTGCAAGTTTATACATAATCCTATTGTTTTTGCATCTTGGCTAATAAGCATAATAGATCTGTAAGAACTAGCAAGCTCACATTCTTTACCTGCCTTTATTGTATTTTAGATCATCTTCATGTTGCCAGTATTTTAGCCTCATCCAAAATAACATTAAACAAACGCAACATTTGAGGATTTTTTCCCCTCTACACCAATCAACCTAGCTTGCTTTTTTCTGTCTAATGCAGATACAGAGCATACCAATTAAATAGATACAATAAAATACAGAGATTAAGTGCAAATAAATATGCACATATATGGAAATCAACCATCTGTCCTACAGTGGCCTATGACAATATTCATAACAACCCCCATCAGAAATGTTTGTGAGAGCATGGAAAACAATAAACAAGAAATCTTTTTAGCCCTGGACTGCATCAGGTGCACAATCAAGGTGTGTAATGATGGATTAGGGGCTTCATAGGTATATGCACGTCTGTGTTTGTACATACATACATAATCACTTGCATAAGCATTATGGGAGGATTGAAGGAGACAAGATCTCAGGCATCCTGCTGTAGTGGGATTTTGCTTCAGGTGAAAGAAGCACACAACAGTTCTTCAAGCTGATGGGATTCTTCCAGAATAATATGAAGTTTCTGTAGATGTTTGATATATACAGCCTGTAAGATGTGGACTGCCATCCCCTAAAATATGAGGTGATCTGATGAAAATAGTTTAAGTTTTAAATGAGGTAAGTTGGCATTTGCTTCAGATAATCAGGCAGATGTCAAACAGGCAATGGAATTTTCTCATAAATAGGCAATGAAAGCTATCCTATCAAAATTCTCAATATCTCTGGGCCAAATGACTGCCTCTTCCAAACTTATGTACATAAAATCCTATCAAGGCCAATGCCAGTTTCAAATTGGCTTGTAGCATGTGATGCTCATGTTTTAAGAGACATGACAACCTAAAAATAAATCTGCCTTTTCTCTACTAAAGCACATTATAATCAACATTCATTACATTTCACCTTCCATCAAATGGATGCGCCTAAGTGCACCAAATCACATAGATGTAATAGCTCACACCTGGCAGATAGCTACTTGACATTTTCATACCACTAATGGAACTGCTTCAAAATGGGAGATTCATAATAGTAGGCTTTGCTTGTAGTATATTAACCAGCAATACTCATCTATGTACTTCACACTGTCCACTGGCTCTTCTCTTCATGTTATTGATGGAACATAATAATCCAGCCAACTTAGCCTTTATTTATTTATTTAGTTATTTATTTATAATTCGATTTGTATTCACCGCTCCATCTCCCCACAGGGGGACTCTTTAGCTGGACAATGATGTTCCTTTAATAACAAAACAGTTATTTGGTTACTGTGAAAAAGATTCTGGATGTTCAACTGTGGATATTGTTACACTGATCTGAATCCCATGCTTCTAGTACCAACAGCTCTTCTGATCCTTTTGTACCCAACAGGAAATGTTGCATCCTTATTGGGCCAAATTGCAGTAAAGGGTGGGAAGGAATGCTTCCTGCTTACATGCTGTATCTTCTAGATAAGAAGGGATATTGCTTATGGTACTTTTCCATGTCTGAAATCAAGGAGTCCATACACTAATCATTTCCTTCACACGTGATGGATTATGATGAAACATGAAACCTCATTTGCAACCAAGGACCTAGCCCTGGCCTCCTCTCCAGCTTTCTGCTATTTGTTACCCCTTTCTCCTTGAGACTATCTAACTAGGCCAGTTGGGTTTCTTTTTTAAATCATTTGCCTGTCTATAATTACCTGCTTTCTCACAGATAGCCTGAGGCAAAAAATCCAGATGGTAGTTCCCCTAGGTTTAAAAATATACTATTAAACTAAATCAGTGAGAATTTGCTGTGCTGTAGTGATATGGCAAAATCCGCCACCTTAAGCAATCTAGCTCATCTACCACAATGGCCCTGCTTGACCACAAACATCTTAGATCACGAGCATGCCAGTGGTTCAAAAATGTCTTCAGTTACTTGAAGACTACAACAGTGGGATTCAGTGACAACAAATCAACCTCTTTAATCTAGTTATTGGTTCTTTAAAAAGTACTCCCACTTTATATAAGAGGTAGCTTTTACCTCAGGATTTTGAAGCAGGCTTCATGTTGCCATAAATTAATACGTATGATGTTATACTGTATTCTGCCAACTTCTCCTTAGTATATGAGGGTGACCTCAAACACTGCCTGTAAAGGATTAATTTATCCATCGACATGCAATCTGGTGATTTGTTGCTATATATTTGATGGAAAAACAAGAAAGAAAGGCCTTTATAGGAAAAAATGTTTCAAGGCTAAATTTCTTGTTACTAGTCTTGAGTTTCTGCAAACACATAATTTACCATGCTCATCCCACATAAGTGGCAAACTCAACATGACTTGCAGATGCTGTTGTATGAGTTTAGAAAAAGGAAAAAGAAAATAGCTTTCCTTTCTGTGAATGTAATGACTTTCTCAGCACAAGCTATTTTTCAACCCAAAGGGGACTTTTCCCTACAATTTTAAATTTGCCAATTTGTCACATTTTTCATCCATTAATTTCCAGCCTATGTTGCCTATGTTCTATAAACTATACTCTTTGGTTCATTATCACTAGCCAGTTTCTTCAAAATAAAAACTCTATGCTACAGAAGGAAAGACTCTTCATATTACCTTCCATATGAACAAGGCTGATGTATTCTAATAACTTGGGATGTTTCCCAGACAGGAGTCTGGAGTCTAAAATGTTTAGTCTGCCAAGAATCCAGATTAAAATGCCTTCTTCGAAAGAGAATTGCTCATGCATGCTGCATTACCATGGCCAATTGTTTCCAAAACAATATTGATCCCCTCCCATGTTGAAAGGTAAAATTGAAACTATGGTTATGGAAAATGGACCATATTAAAAAAGGAGAAATACCCTGTTCAGAATGTGGCAGTATATATTTATAATGGATGTCTGGTGGTTGTTCTTTTCAGAAGAATCTGAATAGTATAATCTGGTGAATGCTGGGAAATAGTTCTGTGGTTTTGGAGGGATAGAAGGAATTGTAGTTAAACATGTGTAAAGTAGATACAGTGACCTCCATGGGGGAGGGGTGTCAAAATCTTGAAGATGACAGATATAATGTCACCCTCCCCCCACCCTTTGTACATGCAGCAATGACAGACAGACATATGGAAAGGGGCAGGATTTTGATCAAGACACTAGATGCCCATGAGTAGATACACTGTAGCTAATCAGTGGTTCCTAATCACGAATACTTACATAATTTTGGGCTACAACTCCCTTATAGCTATGCTCGTTATGAATGTCTGAATGTGGGAGTTATAGTTCAACAACTTCTGGGATCTTGAGACTGGGAATTACTGAACTTGATGGAAATGTAACAGCAGCTGCACATTGAAGGAATACAGGAAAGAATCATGCAAGTCTCGGGTTGAAAACAAGAAAGCACAGAGTAAAGTAGAAGTGAAAGATCAACATTAACTGGAAATGTGAGAGTCGTGGCTGGATGAAGGGAAAATACATACAAAAGTAAGTAAGTGCAGAACTGGCAGCAACTTGAGGTGATGTTCATTTTCACACAAGCATGAGCCAAGGCACCGTATCATTTTCCTAATCACTTAGGAAGCAACAATGGTATAAAAACAGATAATGCAAATGTTAAAACAAATGATGATAAGGGAAGTTGGGTGGAGCAAAGAAGGCAATATTTTCAGCATTAGTAGTAAGGATTGATGAGCTGTTTTGGAGTAGTGTAGCATGAAATACCAACAACAACAACAACAACAACAACAACAACAAAAAACTTAGTTTTTTTTAAAAAAAACAATGATTATTGGGCATATTATTTATGGCTGATTCAAAATTATTATTAATAATAATATCAAGGCTTAGATGTGTTTAATGAAGATATATTAAAATCAGTGGGTATCAGGATTAATCTTGACTGATTTATCCCATTAATTTTATTGAGCCTGCTTTCAACACAATAAAGTCTAGATCTGATCTATTATGCAAGTGGTGTTGGGCTAATTGTCTTGAGTAGAGGACCGGCAGTTTTAGGCTCCAGGTTGAGAATGTTGAGCCAGACATATCAGGGTTTCTAAGAAAGTCTAGCAGCTCTCTTTAACCATCTAGAAAAAGGCAAAACATATTTCTTTATGAAGGCTTTGGGAGGGTAATGGCAACCCTCCATTAAGGGTTACCAGTGATAACAAATCTATTTTAACCTTCATTGAATAAATCAACTTTATATTTTATTTATTTTATTTATTTATTGTGGTATTTATACCCCGCCTATCCGCTCCCTAATGGAGGACTCTAGGCGGCTTACAAGCATATATATACATTAATTATACAATTTTTACAAATCACCATTTTCACCATGCGTGAGGGGAGGGGGTAAGGGAACCGACTCTTCCAGGCTCTGGACTACAATTCCCAGGATGCCTTGAGCCAGCTGCTGACGTCCTGTAGCTGTTGCATCCGGGTCCGTCGTCACCGCCACCATTCTATCTTCCTCAGATCCTTTCCTCCGGTGGTGCCAACTTCCCGACAGGACGCCAGCAAATTAGCCCACTTAAGGTGGTACCCATTTATCTACTTGCAAAGCTTTCAAACTGTTGGGTTGACAGGAGCTGGGACTAGCAACAAGAGCTCACCTCATTGCACGGGGTTCAAACTGCAGACCTTCTGATCTGCAGCCTACAGCTCAGCAGTTTAACCTGTTGAGCCACCGTGTCCCAATATTCCTTCCTTTTGCTTCTAAGAACCTTAATCTTTAGTCCATTCAAATAACGTTGTAGAACTTTATTTCTTTTCATTTTTTCTTTGTCCCTTCTCACAAAATTCTTCAAAACTTTAACAAGCCTCTTTTGTAAATCCAATGAAGGAAAATTACCCTGGTCACTCTTTTGGTTTGTTGTCTGTATATCCCTTTTAATTATTAAGATATCAGCCAGTTTCTTTTGTATGTCCAGTGTAACATTTTTCCATGTGATTCTTGTAGCCTGTCATTTTTAAATCCACTTTCAACTCAGTCTCGATCTCGTCAGGTAAAACTTGTTCCTCTTGCGTAACATTTTTTAGACACAGTCTATCCATAGAGGCAGACACTATTAAAATTAATTTCTGGGTCTATTCTTCAAAAATATCCTTCAATATATCCACTGTTAGAATATTTTGCTTTATTCTGTAATTGTAAATCGAGATTAAATCACCCTTGTGCTATTTATTCCCCAAAAATATTTTTTAAGTTCTTAAAAATGTAGTTAAAACTTTCTTTCACTAAGGATTGAAGGAGACTCATCCTGTGCTGTCAAACCTGTTGATCCAAAGGTACCTAATAGCTGAAAATCAGTTAACAAGCAATTTATGAAAGTGATTAGAAAAGAAAATATAGGAACTTAGTGTCTTTTCAAAGGCACCAACAGCAGTTTGATCAAGATGGCTATTCCCTCGTCTCCCAGAGCTCTAAACCTGCTAGAGACCACTATCTTGAGGTGTCCTCATGAGGCGCAGCTTTCTGGAGCACTTGTGGGTGATTTCAATCCCTCTCCTTTTCTGGAGAAGAATTATCAAAGAGGCGGTATACTCACTAGTCTACTCACTGGTCTACTCACTGTATTCTGTTGCGGTCATCAGCTCCGCTTTTTGCGGAGTTGTCTTCAGTTCACCATTTCTTCTTCTGGAAGTCCAATTTATCTCTAATTGTTAGATGGCAATGGAAACTTTTCTCCTAAGAAAGCTAACAACTGTATGGAGTTTTGTCTTAAGACTGCATGAGGCAAAAGATTTATTTATTTATTTCGTGTCCAGATCAAACTTTACTCTGCCAAAATGTAGCCACCGCCACAGCTTTGTCATTAGCTTGCTGTAGGTTGTCAACAGTACAAGGCTCTGACAGTAATCAACACACCATCAGATGCGCCGGGTCTTGGATTTCTCCGCCTTCACATAATGTATTGTCGTCAGCCAAGAATCCCCACTTAAATAAATTCATCTTGCACCTTGGTACCTCCACCCTCATCCTATTCATTGTCCTCCAAACTGTAAAAAGGAGAGTGTTTCCAGCGGCCATTTCTTCCTTCGGTAAAATACTTAAATCGGTGAGAACATTCCTCCATTTACTTATTCGACTTTGTTCTTTGGACCCCTCTAGGGTATTAGTTCTTGCCATAAAGCTCTTTCTAGATTTAAGTCGATGAATTGGAGGAGCATATCCACTCAGAGGATGACAAGAGTCAGTCTCTTGCTTGGTTCTTTCGGCGTCTGCTTCTACTTCCCTTCTAATCTTAGGTGAAGCAATGCCAACAAGGGGGTATAGTTTATTAACGGGTATAGGTTTAAGGCATTCCCGTTGGGGGAGATGGGTGGTCATATAAATTTGAAAAATAAATAAATAAATAAATAAATAAATAAATTCCGTCACTATGCGCATTGCCTCATTCACAGTGATATCTACCTGCTTCACATGTGCTGATGTGTTCCATACTGGTGCTGCATATTCGGCAGTAGAGACACTCAAGGCCAGAGCTGACACTCATAACGTAGCTGGCGGGAGTCCCCATGCATAGTTTGTCAGTCGTCGGATGATGTTATTCCTAGCACATACTTTAGCCTTGGTATTCATGCAGTGTTGCTTAAAGGAAAGCTTTCTGTCCAACATAACACCCAAATATTTAGGTGTTGGGCAGTGTTGTAATCTGTTCCCTCTCCACGTAATATCCAATTCAACCCCTGCATCTCGATTGCAAAGATGAAAGGCACATACTTGAGTTTTGCAAAAGATGAATTATGTCCTTTTCATTCATACCATCATTTTAATTTTAATTTCTGCCCCAAGAATACTTGCTTACCTTACAATGCTCTCATCAATATTACTAATATTACATATAATATGGAATGCTTTGTAGTATTTTTGAGATGAGGGGCATCTTTGCAAATTATTACCTCAAGGTGGTTCCAGATGGTAAACTGTTGATTAAAACTAGCCACAAATTTTAGAGAAGTAGATGGGTAAGCTAAGAAACTTAGATTTCTGTTTTAGGTGATTTTTTAAAAAATTTATGTATTCATATGTTTTTCATAGCTTGCTGCGAAATCTGAATGAATTACTACCTGGAAGAAACTTGAAAGCTGGACAGTTCTGAGACAGCCAGTTACTAACGTTATCATTGTAAAGATGTTTTGGAAAGCAATGGGACTTAAGGCAGCAAAATATGCACATTTATCAGGAAAAAAAGTCAAAGCATTTTAACAGATTTATTTATTTATTTATTTATTTATTTATTTATCATATTTATATCCCGCCCATCTCCCTCTCAAGGAGGGACCCTGGGCGGTTCACAATAAAATAGTTTAAAATCAATGAAAACCATAAATAATACAAATAATCATTAAAATACTTAGTTACAATCAAATCCAGACAATCGTAGGTCTTATCCCATGAGCTAGTGGGGCTGGTCAAGGGAGATCTAAGAAACCAGCCAACCCCAAGACTGACTATTCCCCTCCCCACCCCAAGCATGGTGACAAAACCAGGTCTTTAGGTTTTTTCTAAAGTCCAGGAGAGAAAGGGCTAATCTTATTTCAGGGGGGAGAATGTTCCAGAGGGCGGGGGCTACTGCAGAGAAGGCACGCCTCCTGGACCCCGTCAGATGGAATTCTCTTACAGACGGGGCTCATAGCATGCCCTCTTTGCATGACCGGGTGGGACGGGTTGATGTGATGGGGATGAGACGGTCCCTCAGGTAACCTGTTCCCATGCTATGTAGGGCTTTAATGGTAATAACCAACACCTTGAATTGAATACGGAAGCAAACTGGCACCCAATGTAGCTCACGGAGCAAAGGTGTTATATGCACTGATCTTGGAGCACCTAAAATCGCCCGTGCAGCCGCATTCTGGACCAGTTGAAGCTTCCGGATGCTCTTCAAGGGTAGCCCCATGTAGAGCGCATTACAATAGTATATATGGGAGATGACCAGGGCATGAGTGACCGTTCGAAGGGTCTCTCGCTCCAGGAAAGGGCGTAACTGGTGCACAACACAAAGCTGCGCAAAGGCCCTTCTGGCCACGACTGCCACCTGCTCATCGAGCAGGAGTAATGAGTCCAAGAGAACCCCCAAGTTACGCACTGGTTCTCCCTGGGGTAGTACAACCCTGTCCAGAACTAAGGATGGTAAATTCCTGGACACCGAGGGGCCATTAATCCACAGCCACTCCGTCTTACCAGGGTTCAGCTGAAGCCTGTTGTTCCCCATCCAGACCCCCACAGCCCCCAGGCACTTGGAGAGGGCAGTCACAGCATCATTTACTTCCCCCGGTATAGAGATGTATAACTGCGTATCATCAGCATATTGATGATACCTTATCCTGTGGAGACGGATAATCTCTCCCAGTGGTTTCATGTAGATGTTAAATAGGAGAGGAGAGAGAACCGAACCCTGTGGCACCCCACAAAGGAGGGGCCGTGGACCAGATCTCTCCTCCCCTATCAACACTGATTGGGACTGACCCTGGAGGAAGGAGGTGAACCAGTGCAAAACTACGTCACCCACCCCCAACTCCCAGTCGTCCCAAAAGGATACCATGGTCAATGGTATCAAAAGCCACCGAGAGGTCAAGAAGAGCCAGGATGGATGCATTGCCCCCATCCCGCTCCCGCCAGAGATCATCTATAAGTGTGACCAATGCTGTTTCTGTCCCATATCCCAGTCTAAAACCTTACTGAAAGGGGTCTAGATAATTCATTTCATCTAGAATCCTCTGGAACTGCAGTGCCACCACTTTCTCAACCACCTTCCCCATAAAGGGAAGGTGGGAGACTGGATGAAAATTGTCCAGCACAACTGCATCCAGCGATGGTTTCTTGAGGAGGGGGCGCACCAGTGCCTCCTTGAAGGCCGCTGGAAACACCCCCTCCTGCAAGGATGTATTTATCATCGACTTGGCCCAGCCACCTGTCACCTCCCAAGCTGATTGTACCAGCCAGGAGGGACATGGATCTAATTTGCATGTGGTGGCATTTACAGTCCGGAGGATCCTATCCACTTCCTCGGGTCCAACAGGGTCAAACTGTTCCCAGATAACTGGGTAAGTACGTTACCCAGTATAATTAAATTATAAGATCTCTGCACACTTCATAAATGAGTCAGAAGGAATCATGTGGGGTTGTGTACAAGCACAGGACCTTCTTGCTATTAATTAAAGCAGCCCAAATTTTTAGAGGCTTCGCTGTCAGCCTGAGTTTCAGGAGTCAACTCATTAAAATTAATGTGGCTTTTAAAGCAGCTACAAGTTTTTTTCCAGGCTTTTGTCAAAGTCTGAAAAAAGTTGGGCTGCTTTAATGAACAGCCAGGAGGTAAAGTACTTGTGTGAGCATTTTTTTTTTGCTTGCAGCATTTTTTTTACAAAACACATTCAAAGTGTGCAGGGCCCTAAAAATTATTAATAATATTGCTCTTAGCAGATAATTAGCTAACAGTCAAGACCCTTGACATCAATAATTTTTTGAAAAGAAATCCTAACATTAATGAAAAGAAAACATAGCATTAGTTCTTAAATGTATATCAATTGAAATGTAGCAAACAAGTAAGCACATTGCCATCTACTTTTGACCAAATTAAGGACTGATATACCATAGAAATAATCAGAAATAGGGCTGCAATTTCAAACTGGTATTTTTGCTTCTTTGCATTTGGTCTACTGATTTTTTTTGGGGGGGAGAGAAGGGGGCTGCCATTTTATTTTCTTAGTTACCTTCGTTGTCTTTGGTCTAAGTCTATTCAGTGTGCTTCCAACCAATTAGCCATGATGGTGACTTTGAATTTTTTTATAATTATCCATGATATCATAATGGGCCTGGCAATGCAGGCCTGTAATGTGACCAACAAAAATCACATGGCTTATCGCAAACAATCTAGTGAAATGTATATGTGGACCGAGAAAGAAAAGAGAAATGATACCAAGGAGGAATAACAAAGACATGCTGAGTATAATTGAAAAAATAGATAGTTTACTCTCATGAATAAGAAACAGTGTAAATTGTTTTGCCTCAGATTGAATGTGATGGAAGCGGAAAGGCAAACAATTACACTGTATAAAGTGTTGTGGATGTGTTCAGGAAATTTTCAGAGTCATTTGGATGTATTATTCAATAATGGGATTCTTAATGTAAACAATGTTTACATTATTAACATTACTAACAATGTTAGTATTCTATAACCTTGTGACTTTTTATACAGCAGGTAATGTAATGAACAAGGTCACTGCACTGTTGTATAACTTAAAAACTATAATTCAGATACTATGTCATGCACAACACTTCTCGTGCTAATGGTGCATTAAGCTATGCTTGCTCTTTTGAGACCTTACTAATGACTACTACAAATATAAGGCCAAAACCCATGGTGATTCAGCAGATCTCTTATTACTGAAGGATCATGGTCTTTATGTTTTAGTTTCCCATTATTTCTTTTGTGAGAATCAGCATAAATGTGCAGCAATTTTTTTCTAGGGTTTTAAAAAGAAATTTACTCATTGGAAAACCATAAAAATGTCTGTCTGTCTATATGTCTATATGTATATGTCTATATGTCTATATGTATATATGTATATATATATGTGTGTGTATGTGTGTATATATACAGTATATCTATATCTATATCTAAAAAAAAAATTCCCTTCTCACCCATATGGGTGGTATGTGTCTTCCTCAACCTCAAGTCCTCTACCAGAGGCCTGGGAGTTTGAGGGTACTGTGCAGTATCTTAGCTGTTCCTAGCACTGCACTCTTCTGGACAGAGAGCTCGGATGTTGCTCCTGGGATCTGTTGGAGCCACTCTCCCAGCTTAGGAGCCACAGCCCCGAGTGCTCCTACCACCACTGGGACCACTTTGGCCTTCACTTTCCACATCCTCCCTAGTATCTCCTTCAGGCCCTGGTACTTCTCCAGCTTCTCATACTCCTTCCTAATGTTGCTGTCACTTGGCACCGCTACATCTATCACCATTGCTGTCTTCTGGTCCTTGTCTACTACCACAATGTCTGGTTGATTGGCCAGTACCTGCCTGTCTGTCTGGATCTGGAAGTCCCACAGGATCTTAGCCCTGTCATTCTCCACAACTTTCTGTGGAATCTCTCATCTGGACTTTGGAGGGTCTAGCCCATACACTGTGCAGATGTTCCTGTACACAATGCCAGCTACTTGGTTGTGCCGTTCAGTGTATGCTGTTCCTGCCTGCATCTTATACCCTGCCACTATGTGTTGGGCTGTCTCTGAGGCCTCTCTGCACAGTCTGAACCTTGAGTCCTGTCTAGTGTGGTAGACCCCTGCTTCTATGGATCGGGTGCTTAGTATATTTCTGAATGGATATCAGCCCAGTATAGTATAGAGCATAGGCGTCTGGTTGAAGCCACAATAACATCATGTGCATCGTATTGTCATTGCAGAAATGACATCATTTGCATCATTTGCACAATTATGTCATGATGCACATGATGTTATTTGTGCTCTGGGGACACCTGTAGTATAGAAATTGAGAGCTTTTTTCAGCTTGAAAGCCAAATTGCATCTGTGCCTGATAATTGGAAGAATGTAGTTATTGTTCCTCTGTTCAAAGGGAGAGATAGAAAGGGTGAATGCTATAATTTCAGGGAGATAAGTATTTAAGTATATATTTGCCAATGTTGGGATTTTAAATCTTATATTTATAGGAGCTCAAATGGTTGACTGTATTAGCTAAAATGGATAAATTGTATAAATCCCCTTTTTAAATTTTAATTGAATGATTTATATGGCATGTACTATATGTGTGTATACAGTATGTATGTATGTTCATGTGAGAGAGAGAGAGAGAAAGGAAGAAAGGATGTAGTATTCATTTTCTGTTAAATATACATAAAAGTATGCATTCTCTTTAAACAAGTGTATTGAAACACTGAACATTTTGAGCAACTGAGAGTTGTCTAATGATATTTGGAGAAATATGGAAAATCTAGGGCCTTGCCAAGTTTCAGGTAACAAAGAAATAAAAAAGTTGGGGTATTGGATTTTCTTGTTGAGGTATCTACAAATATTGAGTTCCTCAGTGGTTTCTAAAGAGTAGCCTTATGCTTTTGTTGGGTCCCAAAGAAGAAGCTTTTGCCTATTGCTGTTTGTCAAATCCCAGTTTCAGCACTGAACAGCAGAGACTTTGGGACAGACTGCCTCATTCTGTCCCTAGATTCAGATGTGTCTGTTCAGTGGCCCTGGCCTGGCTTTCATCCCCTTGTACCTCAAATGCATGATTCTTGAGCTTTTCTTTTTCAAGTGAATTTTTGTTCTTTGAATTAAACCAATGAACCTGGCTCAGAAGCCTGTATTTAGTAGAATCGGAATGTATTTCTATTTCTGTTGGAATTGTTTTTAAAACCCCGTGCTTTCAGTTTTCATTAGGGAAATTTTGAACAAGCATGATTTTTCCTTCCCAAAGATGGATACAGTACATCATTCAATTGACCCCAGGAAATCAAGTTTATAATTACTGAATATTTTTAATTAAGCTTTGACAGTGCTGTTGCAATTTAAATTCTCTCCAATAGACTGGGAGCAAAAGCTTTAAAAATGCCACTTGATTTTTGTTTTATGATTCTTCTTCAAAATGTACTCAAGGCTCGAAGGTTTAATTACACCTTGTCTGATTTATTGTTTCCAGAGGTGTGAGACTTAACCATTTAGCTATTATATTGGTACACTGCTTCATGTTTGTGCTTTTCATTTACTTGGAATTTTTTAAAAAAATGCATTTTATTATTTTACAATAATTTTACAGGTTTGATTCATATCAAGAAGTCATCTAAATCTTCATCTAAAGACTGGATTGCTATCTTTATGGAACATTATGTGACATGTAAAAAATATAATACAAAACTTGATTTATAATGCCTCTCTAGAAGCTCTGTTTCTTCTGAAGCATCCTTGTAAAATGTATTGAATTGATATTTTTAGTCAAACAAAAACAAATGGAACCCCAATAAAGTTAACTGCATTTATGTCCTCTTGAAATCGGTAAAAAAAGCTTGGTAAAACATACTGTACATATGCATCACACCAGGCCCATTCCTGATAAGAATACTATGCAAAATTCAGTAAAGGAATAAGAAATAACAAGCCAAAGAAATCAAAGGCATGAGATGAGAAAAGAAAAGGAAATGTAACTTAGTTTACACTTGCACTATTCACTATCCCTCTACATTATTTATTTATTTATTTATATGTCAACTTGTATTACCGCACCATCTCTCCCAAGGGGGACTCTGGGCGGTTTACAATACAACAATTTAAAAACTTTAAAAATAACTACAATTTAAAATACATTACAAAACTAATAAATTAAATATAAAAAATCCAAATAGGCGATAGATGTTCTCATTAAAAGGGCTCTACAGCACCAGCCATCCCCAAGAGGAACTGTTCCCATACATAACTTTCTTTCCTTGCAAACCATCCTTGATTCTATAATGTCCATGGAGTACTTGGTACGTTGCCTTTTGTCCTTTAAAATAATTGCCTCTTTTTTTTTAAGGAATTCATCAACTCCCTCCAACCATGACTTTCTCAATTTTCCTCTTCCTCTTGACCCTTCATTCTTCCTTCATATAGTTGTTTTGTGATTCAGTCTTCATTCATTCTGTCTATATGTCCAAAACACCTCAATGTACTTCTTTTGTACAAATCACCCAATTTTGTATTCAATCCACATCCATTCAGTCCCATTAATTCTTGACCTTATTTCTGTTTATTTTACATCCATAATTCTTAAATACCCAATTCCTTTTGCATTCAACTTCCTTTTACGTTTTACCTACCATTTAGTTGTAAACCACGCAGAGTCCCTCCTTGAGGGGGAGATGGGCGGTCATAGAAAATAAATAAATAAACAAATAAATAAATAAATAAATAATTTCCCAACTGTTACTTGCATGTAACAAAGTATACACAACCACTTTCACTTTCAGCATTCATTTCTTGCACAAACAACATACCATCCACAATTTTAAACACAAGGACTTGGACTTTTATACATTAATTTTCAGATCCATACTCCTTATTTCATCAAATGATTAACATTCCCTGCAAGTGATTTGGGTTCTCAGCCAACATGACATCATCTGCACCACAAACCACCAAATGTCAACAATAACAAATGTCTGTCATCACCACAAGCATTATGTATGCATAAATGTATTAAACCACCAAGGGCACACTGCAGATCCTTGATTTACTCCTTGTTCAATGTTGAACCATTCTCTAAGATTCCATTCTCAGGAATATATCGATGAAGGTTCTCAGTCATCCAGGTGGAACAGTCTGTAGCTTGAATCATGTCAACTGGATTTCTATTTTCTCAGTGGAAACGTTTCGCTCCTTATCCAAGAAGCTTCTTCAGTCTGAGCAAAGTTAGTAAGGGAATCCTTAAATATGTTTCTAGGGTGGCTGTGTGACCTTGCACCTGGGGCTAGGTCATGGTTATTTGAGATGTTAAATAGAAGAAAATAGAAATCCAGTTGACATGATTCAAGCTACAGACAGTCTCAGGAATATACAACTCATATATTACTCTTCCATCATATACCACTGTTACTGCATTCAGAAGCAAAACTTCACCTTTACCTTCACATGAAACATTCCATACTTCAAGCCTGTTGACTTGATCATATGCTTTCTATAAATCAACAAACGTACAATGAACATTCATTCTCACATTAATTTACTTCTCAGTGACTGCTGACGAGCAAAACACTGGTTTGTAAATTCCGTCTGGCATAAAGCAAAGGCAGCCTTCACATACATGTTAAACAAGTTGCACAACTACTCCATAAGCAAACCACATCCATGTTTTAATATTTCTCCATTTACACCATCAACATTTAAAGCATTCATATAACATTATGACATTTTTTTAATGATGATGATTTTTCCCCTGGGCACTAATGTTCATTGTACTCATTTCATTCCACTCTTCAATGTATCATTGTAGTTCCCATAAAAATCACCAAGATACTCCTTCCAGGATTTTATTGTAAACCGCCCAGAGTTCCCCGTTGGGGGAGATGGGCGGTTATATAAATTTAATTAAATAAAAAATAAATAAATAAAATTTTCTCACTTCAGTTTAATCCCACACCATTTCATCACCTTTATTTGTAATTCTAGCCTCCTTGTTTGGCCCTCTTCATCCACTTCCAATCTGTTATTTTGCTCAAAACATCTCTGCATGTGTTATGCCTTTTTTAATCTTAGCTGTTCTTGGTTTTCTTGGATTACATTCTTTGCAGTGTCTTTTTCTCTATGCCCACTATACAATGTCTTTCTCTTACCCTAATTTTATCAGCACTCATTTTTCTTATAAGTGATTTTCTCATCTATAGCCACTTTATCATGCCTGCTTTTTCATACTTTCCATTAGAGTAACTCTCCACAATTCTGTGACACTCCGCAATATAATTCTTTTCACTGTGTACCAAGCAGCTTCTACATCCTCTTTCTTTAAATCCACATTCCATTCATTCTGTTGGAAGATTAATCAGTCTTCTAATGGTTTTTCATACAAGACTCAAGTTTTCTCTTCCTGAACTTGTTCTACTTTCATTGTAGTTTTCTTCACTTCGTATTCTTCCATATCCATTTTTCCCCAAGACTCACTCTTGACACTACCAAAAAAATTGTCTGTCCCACATTTAGAACCTCTCATCTTCTTTGTTTCTCAAATCTTTTCTCAATCTTTTGTCATAAAGAATCAAATCAATCATTCTTTTAGATTTATGTTCTAACCCTAACCCTTTGCCATATGACAGCATGAACAGACTTAAACCATGTATTTGAAATAAACAGACATTTTTCTAAGCAAACACTTACTTATTAATCACCATACTGATTCATTCTTGGTTCTCCAAATGGCCCATTTTTTTCTGTTTTCTCTCATATTACTACCACATATTGATTAATGTCATCTAACAGAATAATTGTTTTGCTCCAGATCTCAATCATCCAGAACTTTGCACAATTTTCTCTAAAATTCATCTCTGGTTATTCCCTTTATCACCACTCATTGAAGTGTCACACATAATCCTACTTTAATGCATACTCGTATAACAGCAACTCATATTTTCTGACATACAGTACATCGTAGTCCTTGCAATCATAATTAAACATTCACTTCCCTGCATGAGTTTACTGCACAAGATTAGGCTGCCCCTTTTACATCCCAAGTCACAATCCTGTATATGTTTTGCCTGTCCTGAGATGGGACATATATATTGACCTCCCCACCCATCATGGTTTCCTCTGTGATATATTCTTCAACCATCCATTCACAAATCCTGCATGCATGACTTGAAGGTGTTTGCCAGAATATGCTACAGAGCCCTCAGCAGAGCACACGAGGATGCCTAGCAGGCACTCACTCAGGAGCTCCTGGCAGCTAAATCAATAATAGAAGTGTTACAATCTCATGTATTTCTCAGGGAAAAGGGAGGACAATTGACTTTAAGGGAAGTAAATCAGGGTCAGGGGCATGGGACCAGGTGTTGGTCCCACCAGGTAAACCACACCAGGAAATTAACTCTACAGGAAAGCTAAAACTACTTTTACTGAGATTGGCTACAGTAACAGAAAAAGGGGCGTGGTGGCTCAGCGGGTAAGACGCCAGGCTTGTTGATCGGAAGATCGCAAGTTTGGAGGTTCGAATCCCTAGCCCTGCATGTGGAGTGAGCTCCCGCACTAGCTCCAGCTCTTGCCAACCTAGCAATTAGAAAGCATGCAAATGCAAGTAGATGAATAGGTACCACTTCGGTGGGTAGGTAACAGCGTTCCACGTGCGTCATGCCGGCCACATGACCATGGAAGCGTTTTCAGACAACGCTGGCTCTTCGGCTAACAAACAGAGATGAGCACTGGCCCCTAGAGTCAGACACGACTGCACAAATGTGCGGGGGGAACCTTTACCTTTTTACAGTAACAGAATCTTGCAAATCTAATTGTGCTATACCTCCTCTTCCTTCTTATACTTCAGTGAAATAGGGAGGCATCTGCTTGAGCTGCTTCCAAATGTTATTTATTGTTCTGGACTTTAAAAATGTTTCAGCCCTTTTGCCTTGCTAATGGTTCCTCATATTTCCATCAAGATCATTTTCCTTTTTCTCTACCTTAGTTTACTTGTAGGACTCTCTATCCCCCATGATTTCTGCTCATCCTACTAGATCAGCAAAGTGAGCATGCGCTGAGTCTCCTTGGTGAAATAGTGCTGCCTGGTGGGGCCATGGAAGTGTGCCTTCTCTGTCATGGTGCCTACCATATGGAACAGTCTCCTCCCAGAGATATAGATGGCTCTGATGCTATTGGCATTCAGGAAAGCAGTGAAGACCTGGCTTTTCCCCCAGGCACTGGGGCCGGGGTGTTGATGGAGCCAGCATGGTGTGGTTGATGGGTGCAAGTTTTACTGGGGCCTCAATGTTGTTTTACATGGTTTTTGTTTAATTATATTGTGTTTTTAATTCTTGCTTGCCACCCAGAGTTCCTTCTGGTAGATGGGCGATTATATACAGTAAGTTTGTTTAATCAATTAATCATTCAACAATCATTGTATGTGAAAGCAATAAACATAAAAATATTTCTTTTCCTTATTTTTTCCTAATGTGCATGATGCTGTGTGCTTCACTGTCATATACACTATAAACCTATGCTCCTGATTACCCATGCAAATTTAAACTGACAATCCCCCTTCAGACCTCCACCTCATTAGTCATACTGTATAAGGAAATTCCACAACCTCAGTGTGATCTCATTCTTTATATAAAATTGCTTGGAGAAAAGGAATCTCAAGCCTAATCAGCCTTAATACTGATCCTTGTTCACACTTGACTAGCCACTTCCTTTCATCCTTATCCATTTGCTCTCTGAAGTTTCTTCAGTTGTTTGAAGTCAGGTTTTTTTGTCACATAATTATACCCTTTCAAGTTTAGTTAGCTGAAAAGGTGAAATTTTACTTGGTGTTTTCAAAGTACATTGAATCCTGCAAATACATTTTTCCAACTTACTTTTTCATTGAGAGAATAAATACAAACAAACCTCAAACTGGTGACTATAGTTATTGTTTTGTTCTATACAACACATTTTAAACAAGACATCCATTCTAGTTCAACAGAAAATGACAGTAGTGTTTTTCTTTATTCCCTTTAAAGTACGAAAGTTTACATTTTGAATCCCTTCTTCCCAATTTAAGTACATAAATTGGAGTTTCTGAGGAGGCCATGGTGAAGCAGGTCATTACCAAGATGCCCCCAGGAAAATTCCATGCACAAATTTGTGGGAGTTATTATTTCTGTTATTTCCTCTCCCATCTCTTTTTGTCTCCTCTAGAAGGCCTACAAAGAAAACAAATTTAACAGGTTTTGTCCTCCTTAATCTGGGAGGGTGGCCCATGGCATTCACTCAAAGACCAAACGTAACCCTAGATCTAAAAACTCTCTACAGTCCTGATTTAAAATAATTTAAAATCAAAATGTTTTCTTTATTTATTATTAGATTTTGGTTTTGTTCTTGCCTTTCAAACATATTATGATCTTACAGTATAAACTTATAATAAAATATAATATTTTAAACAATACAGAGAGAAGAGGCAACAAGAAGCCATATATCTTCTGAAAAGGAAACCTCCATAAGGGAACAAGAGATTGTCTATAAAATATATAGTCTACCTTTTTGCCCCTTGTATCAATTTAAGGCCACGTACAATAAATTTCAAATGAGACTTGAAGAAAAGTATGTGTGCATGTATATATGAATTACAGAGCACTAGCACTGAGCTGTAAGGAAAAAATGTGTACAAATAAATTTTAGAAGCATCAACAACTTGTTTTGCATGTTGCCCAAGCAATGTTCAGTACTTCTGAATAATATTGGAGGATAACATGCTCCTCCATCAATTTCTACATACAACCCAACTGTAGTCAATTCATGGTAACCAAGCAAATCCCAGATACCTGCTCTACAATCATTTGAGCAGCAAACTAAAATAATTCCTTTGTTAATTTGCCATTTGGGCACATTCTACACAATATCCAGCAAAGGTATACTGTACATTCTCTTTTCCACAATGTGTATCTCTTTCTTTTCTTGAAATTGATTCGGTTGAATACATAGAAAAATAAGCATTATTCTACAACACAAAATTCCTATAACTTGCAATGGAATGTAGATGTGCTTTCTGTATAGCTGTAATGCCATATACAGATTTGGGTTATGTGTTCTTCTTTCCTTGTTCTAATCAGATGTTACAATTATGCAGTGTATTAATATGATTGCATCCACTTCTTTTAGCTGCCAACCTATATAGCAGCTAGGATATCTACATACTTGTGACCATTTTTATGGAGTGTTCTTAAGTACAATCATTCATATTACTTTCATTAAGAGATTGTAAATTATAATATTTCTGGGATTATTTGCTTTACAGTGGATGAAGCTGTGTGTCTCACTTGATCAGTCAGTCAGAATTAAAAGCATTACAATACAGCTCATGCCTTGTAAAAAAGAAACTGCTAGACATGATAACATAGAAGAGAAAAAGAAAGAAGTTAAAGTATGTCTCTGTGTATGGGTGGGTGCAGTGTGGTTCTCCAAATCAATACACAGAGGTGTAACTGGATTTATATTAGCAATTTACAGCAGAATTCTCACATTACAGCAGCTGTCTATACAGAACCATTGAAATGATTTATCTTTAAAATGTGTACACCAGGTCACATAAGATAAAATCACCAAAGGGATTGAGAATGGTAGGCAAAGCTATCATCAGATGCCCATTTCAGATAGAAGATTTGTGTTATGTTTGCCTTAAAGTGTAAGGCATTAATGGGTCATTACATTTTAAGAATGCTGTGAGCTATTCTTTGTATGATTCTAACAAATAAAATAAAACTCAGCATTAAAAATGCAGCACTCTAGATATATTTAAAAGAAAATGAATGAGAAAATAGTGGGAAGATTACAAGCTTCTTCCTGGAGAACACCATATTGATAGAAAAACTGTTGCCCACACAACTTATGTTTTGACACATCTCAGCCATGAAGCCAGTAGTACTGGTGCCTCATACAATTTTAGGCTTGGAGTTCAAATGCTCTCTTCCCCAGGATCTCTTTGCAGATGGTTGATTTCAGCTCTACAGGACTGATTCTTCTATCACTCTTGCAAGTTATTTTTGTAGTGCTCCATAAAATGTCAATAATATATGTGCAATAGATAGATAGATAGATAGATAGATAGATAGATAGATAGATAGATAGATAATGGATGGATGTTCATTTTTCTTCCCTTCCTTCTCCTTCCTTCTCTCTCTGTGAGCATTTGTCTATCAAAACTGTTTCCCCTGCCAAGTCAGCAATAGTTTGTTTACTCAATGGGGATGGAGCAAGGAAGTCTGCAGGTGGGTGTCAAAAAGTCAAACTGGCAGCTGTGGCCATGGGATCAAAGTCCCACCCCTTTTGAACATGTGTCACATGACAGATAAGTGGAACAACTAAAGAAGCTACCCTAATTTCTGTGACATCAGTGGTATTTATTTTTTAACTCATCAGACTGCTTTGGTAGGTCTGATTATTTATCTGTGTTTCCACATATATCATTATGCAAAGTTGTGAGTTGAATTAAAGTACATGGTTCACTAATCTTAGTTGAAGACAGATGTTATCAACATATACCAATCTCCTCTACAGTCCAAATGATCTCCACTCCTTTCCAGAGAATTTATTTTATGTTATTGTCAAACTGTGTGGCAGTTCCCTAAAACTTTAAGCGATTCTTTCCCCACCATAATTCTCATAGACTTCTCTTTAGCAAGATTTATTGAGATGTGAATGAGATGGAACTACAGGAATTTCAGCAGCTGTAGCATCAATTTAGAATTATGATATCTCCATGTACTAATATGTAAATTTTCTTATTTTCTTATTTTCCTTCTAACAACCTTCCTATGATCTGGTGAGGTGATGGGTCTCTGATAATGGAGAAGCTTGCCATTGACTATGTGCCTAGCAGTTTCCTGAATGTTTAATAGTCTGGAACCAACTATAACAGTTCTACATAGTTAGAGTGAGACTCTGAATATAACACATTTATTATTCTTCAATCACACTAAGTAGAGCCAAACAGTTAAGGAAGAAATCATCTGAAAGGGAACCCCATCAGTGTTTTCTATAATGGATGCCATTGTCTATGGATGACACAGTTTCTTATAGAGCAACCCTTATCTCTATTATTTTCCTCTTTTACACTGCTTGCTTGTGAAAGAAATATTCTCCTGGAAGCCTTGGTAACCACAACAATATCCAGTTGTTGTCATTTTAATACTTGCCTAAATTTTGAATGCACATTGGAACCTCATTAAAGAAGAACTGTTGAATCAGTTAAGTGACAGGAAAACAAATTACAAATGAAACAGGTTGCCACTTAAAATGAGCTACCTCTGCTTCATTCATCTCCTTTCATTGTAATACCTAGGGATCCTCAACATTCACTCTGACATGAACATATGCATTTTTTTCTTCTGCCCCTCTCAAACATCAGCCAAGTAGATTGGAAGATAGGAAAAATGTAACATGATTGAGATCACATAGAGATTATATCACATGCCTGCTTTAACAAGCCTTGGCTATGATAACCCAACTCTATTTTTTCCTTTTCAGCTAATGCCAAGCTGTAGAAATTGAATTTGAGTGAAGAGCTTAAAGCTCAGTCAAGATAAGAAAGAGGAATTCATGGTCAGTTGATCGTCTCAGATGGGAAGAATAACCATTTCTAATGAATCAAGTTTGAAGTTTGAGGGTACTCTTAGGCTTGGATCCTGGTTCTTATTCCTGAATGCCCTAGATGGCAACTTTGGCTAGGATATCTTCTATTCAGTTTTAGCTGGTATGCCAAGCAATCACGACACATTTTGGTCACTTCCAGATTAGATTACTACAACACCTCATATACAGTATGTGAAGAGTATAAAAATTGCAGCTGGTAGAAAACAGTGGCTTCTGTTTGTCCTTTCTGCTATGCACATACATCAATTGCCAACACCTTCCTAGTAATTTCCAGAAGCAGGAGTAGGTAATGCAGCCCTAAATGATTTTGAACTAGTATATATAAAGCAGGAATATACTGTATGTTTATGTCATAAATGGCAATTGAAAACCCAATCCTGATTTTGGGATGTGAATAGGGAAGAACACAGCTTCACTCTCCCATTACAAACAAGAAAAAAGCAACACCTAAGAGTATTCCTATTTTTTAAAATAGATTTTATCAAAATTTGCAGTACAATTAGACCATTAAAAGGGGATGAAGCATGATAAATTTAAAGAACTGTCAAAAGGGGTTTCAGGTCATACAGTATTTGAATCAAAGTAATTGCTTACTCAAAAGGGGCATGGTGGCTCAGCGGGTAAGACGCCAGGCTTGTTGATCGGAAGATCGCAAGTTCGGAGGTTCGAATCCCTAGCCCTGCGTGCGGAGTGAGCTCCCGCACTAGCTCCAGCTCTTGCCATCCTAGCAATTAGAAAGCATGCAAATGCAAGTAGATGAATAGGTACCACTTTGGTGGGTAGGTAACAGTGTTCTGTGCGCGTCATGCCGGCCACATGACCGCGGAAGTGTCTTTGGACAACGCTGGCTCTTCGGCTAACAAACGGAGATGAGCACCGGCCCCTAGAGTCAGACACGACTGCACAAATATGCGGGGGGAACTTTTACCTTAATTGCTTACTCAGAGCACATTGACAGCTTCTTACAACTCCAGTTTTGACTGACACAACCCCCCATTCTTGAACTCCAATGACAATTTTGTTAGCTTTGCATTCTCTAAAACAGTGTATCTCAACTTTTGCAACTTTAAGCTGTGTGGACTTCAACTCCCAGAATTCCCTAGCCAACTTTGATGGCTAAGGAATTCTGGGAGTTGAAGTCCACACACCTTAAAGTTGCTAAGTTTGAGAAACACTGCTTTAAACAGTACACTTGATGCACAAAGCAGTGGCACATAGAAGCCTCATTCTGAGAGCATCTTTTCAGTCTTTCATCTTCTACAATTTGGATCTGACAAAGAGGAAAAAAAAAGATTTCCACTAAGAGTTTGTAAATCACTTGCTCTTTTATACTCCCTGTAAAACTTTTTGCTTGTTTCTTTACTTTTTGTATAAAAGAGATGAAATAAATTCTTCAGGGCAGGACACTGTACCTAAAGGGAAAGAATGACTGCAACTTTTGTGGCTTTTTATATTTCAGGTCAAGAATAGCCAGTTGGTCTGGTATTATAGAAGCTGTAACAGTGTAGAATTAGCAACACTGCTCATAGGGCAGATCTACATGATCAGGGAGAAAAAATAGCTTTGAATACACATACCCTACGAAGAGGTGCTATTTGCATCCTGAAGTGGTAATTTTCATTCAGTATAGACAGTGAATGAAGCAACATGTGGACGGGGGCTCCAAGGATAAAAGAGAATTCAGAAGTCTAGCTTTATATGTAGAGTTTCCAAGAAATCCCTGAACTCTGTGTTATCTGGGCGCTGATATTTGGAAAACTATATGCATACAGTATTAGGACAAAAGGCCTCTTTCTAGAGACATTTCTATACAAAGCATGGATGCAAGAGGAATAGCAACTTTGTGCATGGAACTTTTTCCTGCCTTCCCTGTTGCTGCAACCTCTTTATTATAATGGCTGAGTATATTCAGTCATGAGGCTGACAGTGTCTGGAACAACTACCAAGAGTTCAATGGACATTCAAAAAGATATGGGATTAAAGCAGTTTTTACATCTTTCAAAAAAGCTATCAAAAGAACAGATTAAATAATATAGAAAATTGGTTACCAAACTGATGCTGTTACTTGCTGTTTTTATTTATGTGTTCAGAAAAAAGATTTATCAGTGAAAAAAGGCAACGTGCTTTCCCCTCACAGAAAGATATTTTACAGAGGGGATCACTAATTCACTGTAATAATGTGTTATTAGTGTTAGAGATATAATCTGTAATAAAAGTGTGTTCTTTGAGGAAAACAATTGTGCTTTTTTGTTTGAGATTAAATGTTTCATTAAGTAATAATTTAATATTGCTTATAAATGGGAACATTTACAACACAGTGCTCTTTAATAGTTATTAAAGTGAAAGAACATTTTTTTCTTTTTTACTTCTGCCAGTAGTAAATCTCTAGCGATATCATTATATCTCTTGAATGAAGACTTCATCTTCTGCCTAAAATTATTTTAGTCACAAGACAAAGCAAACATAAAGTATAAGGGATACCTGATAATGTGTTCATTTTGCTGCATTCTGTCCCATTAACAGTTGAGCTTTAACTTTTATTTATTTATTATTCAGTTTTGTTACAGCCACCCAACCTGATGGACTCTGGGAGGCATACACCCTGCCCGAAAAAAACAATAAAAATAATTAAAATATAAAACCACACAGTCAGCCTGGACTAAGACTATCATCAAGTCAATAAAAAACATAACAGGGCCCCCCAAAGTACATTAACCCCAGTTCTGGGACCAAAGCAAGATTTTAGGAGCAAGCTAATCTGCCATTTGTAGTTTTATTTACTTCCTGGAGCAAGTTCTTAATTCAGCTAAATACTGGATGTTTATGGTAGTAGGAAGTGGCATCTCTTACAGAAGTCATCCAGTGTGTGAATATCTGACATCCTGAAGCTTAGTTGCAGGATCGGTATTGGCAGGTTAAGCTTGACAATGCCAGGGGACTCTGTGATGACTTTGGAAATGTTGCAGCTGCATAACATTTAAATGGCACATTATTCTGTTCCTGCTACACTAGCTACTGATAATCATTTTTATCTCCTAATGGACTGTAGTTGCTTTATTGAAAACATATAAGTACATTTTCCAATATGCCTGCTGGCAGTTTTCCTTGACCAGAGCATCATTTGTATTTAATCAAACATGTTGGACTAATGAATAAAATATGGGAATGAGGTTTGGTTTTGTTATTCACTGTGGATTATGCATTGTTCATTTTGGCCTCCATTTACTAACCAAATAAACTGTCCTATCCTTCCATTTAGGGAACATTTAGGACAATGCAATATTTGCCAAGCTATGCAGATCTATTGCACACATCCACACACATTTTGTATGCATGCATGCATGTGTGTGTTTCTCTCTCTGTGTGTATACACACACACACACACACACACACACACACACTGCATTCTTCACAGCCATGACATATTCACATATTCACCTAGATACAAATCTTGTAATGTTCTTCAACTTCGATGTCATGTAGTTTGTGAGGATTGTACCTAAGGATCCAGTTGTATGGATGTCTCATCCAATGGCTTCTGAATGATTTGCAATTTAGCATCATGAGGGATATAGACATGTGTAGGAGGGGGAATATCTCAGTAATATGTGCTGTCTAGAGTGAAATACTAATCTCATCAAGCCCAGGAGCACAGATTCAGCTGAACAAGAATACATACACTGATTTTTTTCTTAAGGATCTATATGCTGATTAGACAATCTGTGAAGAGTTTTTGTAAGAAAAAAAAAACAAGTCACCATAAATTAAGGGGCTGGAGAAACCCATATATAATTTGGATTTTTAATAGGTTCTCTTAATTTGTGAAACAGGTTAATAAATAGAAAAATACATAGGTCAGGGAGCCTTTGTCTACTTGCCTAAGCCCCAGTAGAAGAATTTGTTGGGAGAGAGGTTTGCTTATGCCTCCTGAAGAGAGAAATCATTGTATAAACAGTGTGGTAAATCCTAAATGTAATTTTATGAAATTTTTGACATTTCAAAATTAAATGTTAACATTTCAAGTGAATATAGGAGATCTTTCAGGAAATTGGGTAAGGCTGGCAAATGTTTGCAAGTTCTTTTGATCAATATATAAATGTATATTACTTTAGAACGTTCCTTTAAGATATATAATAGCTTTGCTATCAGATAGCAGTTGCTCTAAACACCAGCTAAACATCTGAATTCCTTATTTAAGGGAGAACCTTTTATTATAATTTGGGGTCTTTTCTGGAGGAAAAGCTATAAAATGTGATGCATTAATTAGATATCTCTAATTATTATTTGATTGTATTTTTATATTCTTTATTCTATTTTAATCAGTTTTATTGTAAACCGCCCAGAGTTCCCCGTTGGGGGAGATGGGCGGTCATATAAGTTAAATAAATAAATAAATAAATAATAAATATCTCACATATGCTACACAGTTTCTTTGTGAATTAGGAAAGTCAGGATTCTGCCCCCATCTCCTTCCCCATTTATAAAAGAGATTTGCCCAAAGACTGATTATTACTGTTACTTGCTATGGTTACTTGTGTAGCAAACTGTTCTCAATTTTCAGCATGTAAGTAGTTAAGAAACCAGGGAGCAAAGAAATAGCATGGAGTAATTTCTACAACACATATTGGTGATTTTCCCTGGTTCCTGCACATCTGTAAGAGAAAGCTGTATTCAACATATGTTAAATTTCAACATAAAGGCCAATCTCATCTTCCCAAAATGCTAATATTTCAAGATCAGTCTCTCAGGGTTTTAAGGGGAAAACCTCCCCCTCCCCCTTAAAACCAAAGATTTTGGGCCTGCCCATTCTAATGACGAGATGAGTTCAGGAGTCAACCTCCTGCAGTTCCATGAAGCCCCCTCCCACTGAAAGTATGCTCACTTGCCCTTGGCATTTTGCCCCTTGAATCTTTAGCTAAAATAGAAACATCAATGGGGAAAAATACTTACTAGTATTTAAAGAGGAAATTAAAATGTCAAAATTTTTAAACTGCATACATTGTACATTTAATCTTAGATGTTCCTCAGGCCAACCAATGTCTGGATGGTATTATAATTGTTTTCCTTCCTTGAGAATGAATGGTGTTACATATGTTACATATGGTGTAACATGTGTGAAACTCCAAAGAAAAGTGCTTCTGTGTTAGCAACAACAACAAGGGCAGAAACTGCTTCAAAACTGATTGGCCTCAATACTAATTGTGACAGACAACTACCAGTTTTTGTATGGTACAACTGAGTCCTCTAAAGCATCTGAGAAATTGATTACATGCTTAGGTCCTGAATGGATTAAATTGAACTTCTGTTCCCAGAACAGTTTTTTTCATATAGACCTATTAATACAAAGGAAGACCAGGATGAAAAAAAGATAGTGCCATTATAATTCCATCAAAGGTTGTTATGAAAGTGGGTTTAGCTTCTAGATAAGTTCAATCTGCTGGCTAGACCCAGGATATCAGAGATGGAGCATTGTCCTTCATTGGGCAGAGTGACAGTTTTGTTTTCTCTTATCTTCCATATTGAATAAAAGTGGGGAGAAGTGCTAGGAGAAGGAGGAGGAGAAGAAAGGCCTGCCTACAAACATCCAAACAGGAGGCAAAAAGATTTCCCTCCAGTCATCCTTTCTGCAGTGACAACGTGCTTAAACCAAATACCTTATTCAAGGAAGTAGGAAAATAACTAGTTTAGCACTAGGAATTTTGTGTTCATCACTTTTTTTGTTTCTGTGTTTTCCTGGATTCCTTTTTCCTCCAATAAACTCCATTTATTTGTTCCCATAGATTTGGTTTAACTGTTTTTATAAGGGAATTTCTCATTAAAACCATCTCAGGTGCCAGACTATGTGGTTGCACAATGAGCCCTTAAGTTTCAAGACTGGCACAAGTTCTGCTAAATTCAGTATTTCTGGATGTGGGGCATAAAGATCCAAAGCATACTCTTTTAAAATTTCTTGGGACTACGAACTTCCTAGCTCAACAGATTGACAGTGTAAGGAGGTTTATCCTGATTCTTGTAACTCTTGGATAAAGAGGTTTCAAAATATCTCCCATCCTGGTTTGTAATGCTAGTCAACAAAATGTTTTACTTCATTACTCTTTATTTTACTCTATTTCACTCTATTTGATCTTTTATTAGAGCATAGCTTTCCAAAGTGTGTGTCGCAACACACTACTGTGTCACCTGCGGTGTCCTGGTGTGTCGCGTGAAAACCTGGAAGCGCTGATGGGGGGAACTGGAAGAAGCGGCACCCCCGCCAATCAGTGCCGCCACCACCACCACCGCCGCTGGTGTGTGTCGCCAACATGAAAAGTTTGGAAAGCTCAGTATTAGACGATCAAAATAATACTCTGTAGACTTGTACTAACAATTATCTCACTATGTGGCAGTCAGAATTTTCAGATTTTTCAGGATACATTTCCAGAAGCCAAGTCACCCGTGTATATATTCATCTCCATGGACTGAAATGAGTTTGGATTTAATTCTAGCAATGCTTTCTGATAACATTTTCTTGTACAATGGCAACATCAGCCCATAGTGACTCTGAACATAGGTTGCATTCATGCACAACTGCCTTTGCTCACAACTTGGCAATTATTATTTTGCATGGTAGGACCATTTCAGCCATAATGGCAAGCTAGACTTCTGCCCAGAGTTCCAGAAGTTAAGAATGCCTGTCCTGGAAATGGAACAATCTTGAATAAAGAGCAATGATACTCAATGAACACAACTGATATCTACCATTGGCCTAGAGCAGAGCTTTCCAAACTGTGTGTTGGGACACATTGGTGTGTCGGCTGCAGTGTCTGGGTGTGTTGCGGCTGCTGCTGCCTCCTGGCTTCTACACAGGTCCTAGTGCCTGCCTTGTGCCTTGTTGCCTCCAAACCTGCCCTGCCTGTTAAGGTTATTTGGTTAAAGCATTCTATGCAGAATTAAACGCATGGCATTTTCTTCCACTGTGTCTGGCCAGAGAGTGGAAAAATACAAGTGAAAACAATCTACATTGTTTTCCGCATTGTAAGTTTGGTTCTCAAAAACATCTGAGACGTAGATGGCAGGTGTTGAGATATCTCTGTAGCTAGACATAATAAAAAACCCGTAATCAGGATTGTTCTCAAAACAATGAAAGGCCAATACACAACACTGCCATCGTGTGACGCTTTATAGTAAGTACAATTACCACCAAAAATGCTATGCTAAAAGAGATGCCCATGTTTGAACCAATCAGATGTGAGCTATGAACCATGGGTAGTCCTTTATACTTATGTTCTACACATATATGTCTTCTGTTCTTTATGTAGGCTGCTATCTGCATGTACTTGTATCTGAACTGTAACCATGCCTGGTCTTTGCACAGACCATGATGTTTTTTCTTTCCTCACTTCTGGTGATGGAACTCTGCTTATGCTTTGATTTTACCTTTTTGCAATAATGCACTATACATCCATTATTGCCTTATGCTATCAATAAAGATATTGTTAGCCTTACAACACGTTGTTTGGATTACTTCAAGCCTAGAACCCCGCATAGTTAACCATCACCTAACATTCCGCGCAGGTCCTAGTGCCTGCCTTGTGCCTTTCTGCCTCCAAACCTGCCCTGCCAGGATTCCGCGCAGGTCCTAGTGCCTGCCTTGTGCCTTGCTGCCTCCAAACCTTCCCTGCCAGGATTCCGCGCAGGTCCTAGTGCCTGCCTTGTGCCTTGCTGCCTCCAAACCTGCTGTGATTCCACGCAGGTCCTAGTGCCTACCTTGTGACTTGCTGCCTCCAAACCTGCCCTGCCATGATTCTGCGCAGGTCCTAGTGCCTGCCTTGTGCCCTGCTGTAAGTGTGTGTCGTGAAATGATGCCCTGCTGTAAGAGTGTGTCGCGAAATGATGCATGTCTAAAAAGTGTGTCACCAACATGAAAAGTTTGGAAAGCTCTGGCCTAGAGCTTGGGCATAGATGGAAAGGCAAATAACATGAGAAATCAGTATCTCAGTCAATTCTTGATTATTAAAGAAAGTCCATTGTCACCCCTCAAAGTTGGCTGGAAAAGTGAATAGAAGTCAGCATATATTCAGAAAAATTAGACAAAAATTGCATAATTTATACAACAGCAACTGTGGATGGGTTTCAAATCAGAACAGAATAGAATGTAAGTATAAACAGCACACTAAAGACAACTGCATTTCAACTACATATCACTTGTGTAATAAAGTCAACGTATCACATATTTGATTGATAACCCAATCTGATGAAGAGCAACATAATTTTTTCAATGAAACAAATATATAGTTAAGGAGCACAAATGGAAATAGATACCACTGCTAAAGCAAAAGGATTAGCATTCCTAATGAAAGAAGCCCAAGTGGCAGGGTTCACACAGACAAAAGACATGTTGGCATTAAAAAACTGAACATGAAGAAATCAGAGGTTGCAAAAAATGAAGTGAAGTAGATGACTTATTAAACAATGTATGAACTGCAGTAAAAACACATCAAGTCGCAAAGAATGACGGTCAATTTGAAATGCTTGATGAAAAGGCAGGTTTGCACACCATTGTAACATGCTTCAATCTACCACTGAAAATGTCTTTTTTATGTCTCTTTTCTCTCCCCAGAATTACTGGGCATATTGATCTATGTTGCAATGCCATGCATTTCCTGGCCGCAGCTCTACATCACTAAACTTTTTGGGGGGAGGGCGGTTAGGAAAGACAGAATATAATGCCATTATAACACTGTGACAGTCTCCTTAAAAATAACAAGTGAGGGACCAATTCACATGGACTTCTATTTTCAGCAAGCTCTTGTCAACAGAGATCTAGCTGAATTCAGTGATAAGTATTATTTTCCTTTTCCTTACTCACACCACCACTACAACTTGGTAAATTTGTTACAAGATAGCAAAGAGCAAAAATGGAAATGTCAGATAGGAGCAGAACTTGTTGAAACCTTATAAGTCTTGTAAGCCGCTCAGAGTCACTGTGTGTGAGTTGGGCAGCCATATAAATTTGTTCAATAAATAAATAAATAAAATCTTGGAAAATTTTACAGGTTAGGCTTTCTGAATTGTGACTGGTTTTGGAACCCACACATTTCCAAAATTCTTCTTCATCCCTAAATTTAACACCTGCATAAATTGTGGAGGCTTATAATTCCTTTTTGCACTTGCTGTTTTCTTGCACATGAAGACAGCAACTCAAAATGAGTCAATAAGTGACCAGAGATAAAGGATGCAGGGTTAACATACAGAGCAGGGGATCTTGGCAGATGCAGCTATCAGAGACAATTTGCACCTGCCCCAATTTCTCTCTATTATGCAAAGTAACATTTTCAGCTAATTTTAGGTAATGTTATACTTGGCATCTAAATACCTGTGGAGCAAATCATTGGGTTTTTTTAATTCAATAATCTGGAAAATCAAATGGAAATGGAAATTAGTTCATTCATTCTACCCTGGATTTTAATTCTAATCAGTGAGAAAAAGCATAAGTTGCAACTCTCCATGGGAGTATGCTCCATTTAACATAATGAGTCCTACCCTGCATCTGATGCTGGATATGCCATGACAATTATATAGCAGCAACTGAAGCTAGTGTTATGCTTCAAACTTCAGAAAGGTTCAGTTCCTTGGGCACCCCCACAGAACCTGTTGTGTTGTGTTGTGTTGTGTTGTGTTGTCCTGTCCTGTCCTATGCATCAAGCATGGCTACATCATGCATTCTGGCATATTTGCTTAAGTCCTCTATTCCCAGACCACATTTTCTTTTTGGAAGAGAGATTGCCAGGAACACAGATCTTCTCTATGTGATTGACCCCCTCTCTTCCCCAGAAAAAACCTACTTACACCACCACTCCTTCACCAAACAGCAGACCTTTTCCTGGAGATCTGCTTCAGAGAGTGATTCCAACATCATTTTAAACATATCTGGAAATTTCATTGATTAGAAAAAAATGGAGGAAAGGCATGTTGGTTTTACAGCAGCATGGGTAAGATTCTCAGATCAAAAGGGGTATGACTTATTAGAGCTCAATGGGGCTTAATTCTCAATAAGCATACATTGCTGTGTAACACACATTTTCTACCAACTCTTGAGTTGTCTATTTAAAGCTTGATCCTAGGCTTAACTTAATGTAATTATCTAGTAATATAGGAAGGATTTGTTGGTTATAATTCCAAAATTTATTGTTTAAATATTCTGTTAATTTGCTGTGTTGGTGAAAGGGACGGATCAGCACTGACTAATACTGAGCTTTTATGATATTTTAAAAAGCCAATTTATTCCTCAAATTTCCCAAAATGACAGAACAGTGCTTCCCAAACATGTGATTTGGCAAGCATGACTTAGCCAATTTATGCCTGTTTCGTTTTGTGTACACAAAATATAATAAATGTTGACAGGTGCAACTTTTTAATATTGCCCAATCTGGAAACATATTTCCTTGCTTTATATAGTAATTAAAACATTCCACATGCAATTGCAGGCTTTCTTTGACTGATTCCTAGACACCCTGTCAACAATATGTCCATGTTTTGTTCAAAATGCTATATAATCATACCTAAACATATGTCTGTCAAGGATAACTCTGGTGCTTTGGATGCTGTGCTGGCAGGGGCAACTTTAATCAGGAATGATAAATGTCATATCCATTCTGCAGTCAGCCAATGAAATGAACACTATGTAATAATTTGGCTTGCACTTTCTGGAATATCATGGTTTGTGTTTTCCAGGGACTAGATCCCCATTTACTTCTGGGAAGTGGCAACCGAGGCAAGAATACCAGTGCAGGAATAGGAAACAGCAGTATCTCTAAGAAATAAGTGGTGGGAAACAATGTTATCAGATGGCACCAAGATCCACATTGGCATGCATGGTAGTGTAGTTTTAGCTGATAGAGGACAACCTTCCTGACTCTCTGAGTGGAGACAGTACAGCAGCTGATTTCATGTTCATGGCTATAAGTATAGAGGAATGCAGTCTGCCTACAACATCTTTGATCTGATAACATTCAGTCCTATTCCTTTTCTTAACTTGGGTCCCACATCCCTTGCAAACAGATCATGAGCATCAACTTTCATTTTCTTGGTACTTTCAGGTGATTGCCAGTTTAAGGTTTTCCCCTGCACAGTGGTGTCTGACTCTAGGGGCCGGTACTCATCTCTGTTTCTTAGCCGAAGAGCCAGCGCTGTCCGTAGATGCTTCCGCGGTCATGTGGCTGGCATGATGCGCGCGGAACGCTGTTACCATCCCACATTTTGACTTTTCCAATTAAATAACAAAGAATAATAAGAATAAAGAATTTCTTGCTAAGCCCATCAGAAACCATGCCTCTGGGGGGAAAACACAAAAACAAAACCCTTTGCTCAGCTAAACTGTGAGGAGCAATTGCTCATGCTTCATTCAACATGAGTTGGAGAGATGTGTCCATTGTACTTTGTAAACTAAAGTTTATGGCTTAGTGCTATGTAAACATTTATTTATTTATTTATTTATTTTTATTCCGCCTTTATTATTTTTGTAAATAACTCAAGGCGGCGAACATACCTAATACTCCTTCCTCCTCCTATTTTCCCTTTTTCCCCACAACAACAACCCTGCGTGGTGAGTTGGGCTGAGAGAGAGCGACTGGCCCAAGGTCACCCAGCAGGCTTTCATGCCTAAGGTGGGACTAGAACTCACAGTCTTCTGGTTTCTAGCCCCAAACTGGCTCTCCAACATCTACCCAATGTGGCTTATTTAAGAACGATGGTTAGAACAAACTTTATTAGGATGTATTAACCCAACCAATACTGTCTTCTGATCTACCTCTTAAGGGAAGGTTCAGATGAGTGCTTATATATATATATATATATATATATATATATATATATATATATATGATATTTATACCCCGCCTATCCCCTCCCTAGTGGAGGACTCTAGGCGGCTTACATTCATATATATACAGTTCAATTATACACCAAATTTCAAATATACAAATGCACCACACGTGAAGGGAGAGGGGTAAGGGAACCGACTCTATTAGGCTCTGGACTACAATTCCCAGGATGCCTTGAGCCGGCTGCTGACGTCCTGTAGCTGTCACTTCTGGGTCCGTCGTCACCACTGGCATTTGATATTCCTCCGATCCTCCGAACCTCTCCTCCGGCGGAGCCGACTTCCTGACAGGACACCAGCAAATTAGCCCACTTTAAGGTGGTACCCATTTATCTATTTGCAAAGCTTTCGAACTGCTGGGTTGACAGGAGCTAGGACTTAGCGATGAGAGCTCACCTTGTCGCGCAGGGTTCGAACTGCCGACCATCTGATCGGCAGCCTACAGCTCAGCTGTTTAACCTGCTGAGCCATCCGTGTCCCTGTATATGTATATGTCTTTACATTCTTAATAATATCAAAGAACGGATCCATATCATTTCAGGTACTGACTTGGAATATAATACATTATTAGTGACTTAACACATAACAACTTTTATGAAATTGAGAGCTTATGATATACATGTTGCACAACCTTTGCTTAGGTTGCTATTTAGGATAAAAAGTGCTAGAAATCAGAGTGACTGAAACACTGTGTAACAGTTCACTTCAAAGCTTCCACAAGAAAAGACACAAACACTCAAGTCCCTCCTATTGATTTACACAATGCAAACTGCTGAAAGCAGCAAAATTAATTCTACATATGTCTGTAGCTTGAATCATGTCAACTGGATTTCTATTTTCTCAGTGGAAACGTTTTGCTCCTTATCCAAGGAGCTTCTTCAGTCTGAGCAAAGTTGGTAAGGGAATCCTAAATATGTTTCTAGGTAGCTGTTGGATAAGGAGCGGAATGTTTCCACTGAGAAAATAGAAATCCAGTTGACATGATTCAAGCTACAGACAATTCCACCTGGATGACTGAGAACCTTCATAGACATAATTCTACATATATTTTCCTGCAGTCACATCTTTAGATGAAAAGGTCCTTCATTTACATGTTTCCTTTTCAACTGTAGGTAGAAATCAGCAATTAATTATGTAGATTTTCAGGATTGCATTAGAGTTGCTTTTTCAATTTTTTATTGTTATTTTCAAAGGCTAATGTCACTCCTGCTGATGGAAAATTACACATTCCCACATTTACAGAAATGAAACTAAAGCAGGAGACCAAGAAACAGGAGAGAGGAAGGTATTGGCAGACCCCCTTCCCTAATCTAAACCAAAATATCTAAGTGCGAACAAATATCCCCAAACTAGGGTGGAACATACCTAGCAGTAGAAATATTGACTACCAATTGGAAAAGGAAAGTAGAAATTAAGGGAGTTGCAGGTTTGCAGACAATCACAACTGACAATGGAAGAATGCTTGGCTGAAATTGTGAATAAGCCTTGTGCAGGTTTGTAAGAATATAATACAGTATATTTTACTGTAGACTCAAAAGAAGCTGTATTCAAAATCTGAATTACACGGTCGAGTGCACAATTACAGAAAAAGAAATATCTAAAGATAAATAAATTCATTTTAGTACAAACAAAAATAAAAATGCCTTCTGACCCCTGTATTAAGTTTAGAAACTAAGAACTATATGACTAACCATTAAAATTATTATTTATCCTGTCAATTTAACCCTATTAATTTATCTAACTCTAATATTATGTATCATTTTTTCTGCTGTGTTGCTAATACAAATGTATGTTGTTGGTGATATTTAGAGCCCAACTCTAAGAAAATTAAACAGTTCATTAAGTGCAGTGAGAGAGATTTTACCACCTGCAAATTCACCCATTTTCTGAGACATTCGCTTCCCAGATCTCTATCAGTCTTACTAGAAGTAAGTCCCTTGATATTAATGGAACATGTTTTTAGATAAGTGTTTATAATACTATAGCCTAGCTTAAACCATAGTTTTCCTCTTCACTCCATGGTCATTTTTCCCAGAGATTGCTTTTAGGACCTCAGTTACATAATTTGCAGATTCCAAAGACAGAAGGAAGAGTTTTAAAGACAAATTATAACCCACAATTTATTTTGGTAATTCAGCAATATTTATTCAGACTGGTTTTATTCATAAGTATAACCACCAACACATTATCACATCTATGTGATTACATTTCCAACAGTCCATTGATGTCACCGAGGAGGCAAATGGTGCCACATGTGCCATGATGTCATCACATAAATGAGGTGACTTAATGTTATTGCCCCAGATGTTTTTATGTCATAATTTCATACCATTTGCACAATGACATTGTGACACTTGTATCACAATTTTTATGTCATTGTGGCTTGCTACTGTAACAGTCCAAGTTGTCTTCAAGAGAAGTAAATTCTCAGTCCTACATTACTGTTTAATTGAGATTTTTGGAAATGTAGGCAAATTATTACCATCTGGCTACTAGTTGCATACTTTTCTCAACAAAGGTTGAAAATTACTTTTGACCACATCTTGTTTCTCATTAATTATATCACATTTGTTTAATACATATTACAGGTCTACGATATTATGACAATGTTTTATAGTCATCAACAAACAGAATAAATGTGTTTACATATTCTTCTACTGTATTGATTAGTGATATCTAGCAGATTTGCCATCAGTGTAAACATTATTAGGACAAACTCTATGAGAACAGGAAGCCTCTCTGCAGAGGGTTCCTAAACCCAGTGAGATTTTAAATGCATTCATCTAGTAATGCCAACTGGGAAAGGTAAAAAATTCAAGGTGGCATTTGTGGTTGCACAATCAATGCCCTACCTTTTTTATATCTGTGAAGACATATGGAGAAGTCCATGGCTTCAATCTGCAGTCACAAATGCCATCTTGACTATTTGGATGCCCCCCTCCCCAGACCCCCTGCGTTCTTCTGAACATGGTTATAGTTTCATTATGGCTCTTCCTCGTGTTGTTGAATGCCTGAATAGAGAGAAAATGTATAGTGAGAAAACAGGAATTCTGAATCGTGAGAAAATGGGATACATTCCCATTCCTGCGTATTCATTATAATTTCTTCCAAATAAATTATTTAAATTCTGAATGTCTGTAAATTAAAGGATTATCCTTTTAACATGAAATCATTATTATTCAGAATTGTAAAGGTTTCCAGCACACTGAGATTTCCTCCTGAAATAAATGTGGCAATTCCCAGCATGAAAACAGGATACTGTATATAGAAAGTTTTTCCTTCTCTAAGAGATACTGATTGGGTTTGATTGTAACATGTTGTTCAAGGCCAAAAGTGAAATAAGAATGAGTGAAAACATCATTCTGGGCAGCAAATTTGGTGCACTATGGAAAGGAATGAATTTATTTATTCATGGATTTATTTGTTCAAAGAATGTGTAAAACATTTAGAGCCACCCCCCCCAAAAAAAACCCCACCAATAAACAGAGAGAAATGATGCAAGGTGCCGTTAAATGTACAGTAGAAGCTATACAGTTCCTAAGAGGAAACTTGCTATAAATCACAAAAGCCACTCACATGTTTAAGGAAAGGCTGCAGTGAAGAGATAAGTTTTCCAGGCTTTTTAATATATATATATATATATATATATATATATATATATACACACACACACACACACACACACACACACACACACACACACACATCCCCTTCATGGATCACTGCCTTGTCGTGGCGAAGGGGCTTGCGTAACTCAATGAAGTCAGGTCAAGAAGAACAGGTCATGATGGAGAGTTCTGACAAAACGTGGTCCACTGGAGGAGGAAATGGCAAACCACTCCAGTATCCTTGCCAAGAAAACCCATGGACAGTATCAAAAGGCTAAAAGATATGACGCCGGAAGATGAGCCCCTCAGGTCGGAAGGTGTCCAAAATGCTACTGGGGAAGAGCGGAGGGCAATTCCGAGTAGCTCCAGAAAGTGTGAAACGGCTGGGCCAAAGCCGAAAGGACGCTCAGTTGTGGATGTGTCTGGAAGTGGAAGGAAAGTCCGATGCTGTAAAGAACAATATTGCATAGGAACCTGGAATGTAAGAACTATGAATCAAGGTAAGCTGGATGTGGTCAAACATGAGATGACAAGATTGAACATCGACATCTTGGGAATCAGCGAACTAAAATGGACAGGAATGGGCGAATTTAATTCAGGAGACCATTATATATACTACTGTGGGCAAGAATCCCTTAGAAGAAATGGAGTAGCTCTCATAGTCAATAAAAGAGTGGGAAAGGCAGTACTGGGGTACAACCTCAAAAACGACAGAATGCTTTCAGTTCGAATCCAAGGCAAACCATTCAACATCACAGTGATCCAAGTCTATGCCCCAACCACTGATGCCAAAGAAGCTGAAGTTGACCGGTTCTATGAAGACCTACAACACCTTCTAGAACTAACACCAAAAAAAGATGTCCTTTTCATCATAGGGGACTGGAATGCTAAGGTAGGAAGTCAAAAAATAACCGGAATAACAGGCAAGTTTGGCCTCGGAGTACAAAATGAAGCAGGGCAAAGGCTAATAGAGTTTTGTCAAGAGAACACGCTGGTCATAGCAAACACTCTTTTCCAACAACACAAGAGACGACTCTACACATGGACATCACCAGATGGTCAATACCGAAATCAGATTGATTATATACTTTGCAGCCAAAGATGGAGAAGCTCTATACAATCAGCAAAAACAAGACCTGGAGCTGACTGTGGCTCAGATCATGAGCTTCTTATTGCAAAATTTAGGCTTAAATTGAAGAATGTAGAGAAAAGCACTAGACCAATCAGGTATGACCTAAATCATATCCCTTATGAATATACAGTGGAAGTGAGGAATAGATTTAAAGGATTAGATCTGGTAGACAGAGTGCCTGAAGAACTATGGATGGAGGTTCGTAACATTGTACAGGAGGCAGCAACTAAAACCATCCCAAAGAAAAAGAAATGCAAGAAAGCAAAGTGGCTGACTGATGAGGCTTTACAAATAGCTGAGGAAAGAAGGGAAGCAAAAGGCAAGGGAGAAAGGGAAAGATATAAACAACTGAATGCAGAATTCCAGAGAATAGCAAGGAGAGATAAGAAGGCCTTCTTAAATGAACAATGCAAAGAAATCGAGGAAAACAATAGAATGGGGAAGACTAGAGATCTCTTCAAGAAAATCGGAGATATCAAGGGAACGTTTTGTGCAAAGATGGGCATGATAAAGGACAAAAAAGGCAGGGACCTAACAGAAGCAGAAGAGATTAAGAAGAGGTGGCAAGAATACACAGAAGAACTATACAAGAAAGATCTTAATATCCCTGATAAATACGATGGTGTGGTCACTGACCTTGAGCCGGACATCCTAGAGAGTGAAGTCAAGTGGGCCTTAGGAAGCATTACTAACAACAAAGCTAGCGGAGAAGACAGTATCCCAGCTGAGCTATTTAAAATCCTAAAAGATGATGCTGTTAAAGTGCTGCACTCAATATGCCAACAAATTTGGAAAACTCAACAGTGGCCACAGGATTGGAAAAGGTCAGTTTACGTTCCAATTCCAAAGAAAGGCAATGCCAAAGAATGTTCAAACTACCGTACAATTGCGCTCATTTCACATGCCAGCAAGGTTATGCTCAAAATCCTACAAGCTAGGCTTCAGCAGCATGTGAACCGAGAACTACCAGAAGTGCAAGCTGGGTTTCGAAGAGGCAGAGGAACTAGAGATCAGATTGCCAACATTCGCTGGATCATGGAAAAAGCAAGAGAGTTCCAGAAAAACATCTACTTCTGCTTCATTGACTACGCTAAAGCCTTTGATTGTGTGGATCACAACAAACTGTGGCAAATTCTTAAAGAGATGGGAGTACCAGACCACCTTACCTGTCTCCTGAGAAACCTGTATGTGGGTCAAGAAGCAACAGTTAGAACCGGACATGGAACAACCGACTGGTTCAAAATTGGGAAAGGAGTACGACAAGGCTGTATATTATCACCCTGCTTATTTAACTTATATGCAGAGTACATCATGAGAAATGCCGGGCTGGATGAATCACAAGCCGGAGTTAAGATTGCCGGGAAAAATATCAACAACCTCAGATATGCAGACGATACCACCCTATTGGCAGAAAGTGAAGAGGAACTAAAGAGCCTCTTGATGAGGGTGAAAGAGGAGAGTGCAAAAGCTGGCTTGAAACTCAACATTAAAAAAACCCAGATCATGGCATCTGGTCCCATCACTTCCTGGCAAATAGAAGGGGAAGAAATGGAAGCAGTGACAGATTTTATTTTCTTGGGCTCCAAGATCACCGCAGACGGTGACTGCAGCCATGAAATTAAAAGACGCTTGCTCCTTGGAAGGAAAGCTATGGCAAACCTAGACAGCATATTAAAAAGCAGAGACATCACCTTGCCGACAAAGGTCCGTATAGTTAAAGCTATGGTTTTTCCAGTAGCAATGTATGGCTGTGAGAGTTGGACCATAAGGAAGGCTGAGCGCCGAAGAATTGATGCTTTCGAGCTGTGGTGCTGGAGAAGACTCTTGAGAGTCCCTTGGACTGCAAGGAGGTCAAACCAGTCAATCCTAAAGGAAATCAACCCTGACTGCTCATTGGAAGGACAGATGCTGAAGCTGAAGCTCAAATACTTTGGCCACCTAATGAGAAGAGGGGACTCACTGGAAAAGACCCTGATGCTGGGAAAGACTGAGGGCAAAAGGAGAGGGGGACGGCAGAGGATGAGATGGTTAGATAGCATCACCGATGTAATGAACATGAATTTGAGTAAACTCCGAGAGACAGTGGAGGACAGGAAGGCCTGGCGTGCTATGGTCCATGAGGTCACGAAGAGTCGGACACGACTGAACGACTGAACAACAACAACAAAATATATATACATACACACACACACACATACACACACACACACACACACACACACACAGCTGTTTACTATATTGTCATATACCAATTTATTTATTTTAGAAAGCAAGCTCCTAGGTATGACTTCTTATATTTGTTTTTTCCAGATTTGGGATTTAAATTAGAACTGGTTGGGGCTGTTAAGTCAATTGAGAGAGATGGCAATGTAACCAAAGTACAGTACTTTATAGATGACTTTATTTTTAACCCAAATTTCTGAAAAGCACCAAGCTTGAAAGATAAAGGATATCAGATTCTGGCCTGGGTGAATGCGAGTTTGCCTTATGTGCTAATATTTTCTTAAATCTATCTTCAAGGATAAGTAGAGGTAGTCTTCACTTAATGACCATTTGTTCAGTGACTGTTCAAAGTTATGACAGTGCTAAATGAGGGGGCTTACAACTAGTTCTCTTAGTTGCAGCTGTCACAGCATCTCCGCAGTCATGTGAACACAATTCGGGCGCTTGACAATCGGTGTACAATCATGGCAATCACAGTGTCCCATGGTCACGTGATTGCCACTTGCTTCCTTCACTGCCGGCTTCCGACAAGAAGAGATTGTCTTTTTTGCTCTTGTTGTTTTACTGGCAAAATCTGTTCTATATTCATTCTTTGAACTGGCTTTCTTTCTCTTCAATCTTGGTATTCAATTTGACTTTCAAACATTACATATCATGATTCCTAATCTTAATAGTTGTCACGATTCCCAAACATTTAAGAACTGGCCTATTACAGTATGACAAATTGAAGCTGTAAAATAAAGCATGTCACTTTCAGATTCAAAGAGATTGCATAATTCTGCATAGCTGGAGGGCAGTGACCATGGTAGAGACACTGAACATCTGCTAGAGATAACAGTAACACTAACATTCTTCTTATATAATTCAGAAAATTAGAATAGAAGTTCTCTCTCCAAATGAATGGATTCCTTTCCCCTCAGTGATTTCCATCAAATATTCTACTATTTTTTTCAGTGAGTCATCCTTTGTTCAACTTTTCTTAAAAAGGATTTTCATGAGTATAAATATTAGCATTCAGTTAATGTAAAGAAAATAATATTTTCTACATTATATTTTGTTAGTCTAAATCAGGGCTTTCCAAAGTTTTCCCGCGGCGACACACCAACTGCCCTTGGTGTGTCACCGCGGGAAAATCCGGAAGTCTCGCCGCCGCGGCAGCGCGCAAAAACCCGGAAGCGCTGCTGCCGCTTTCGGTCTTTGCACGCCGCCGCGGCTGCGGCGCCTTCGGATTTTCATGTGTTGCCACGGGAAAACCCGGTGCGGGCGGGGGCGTGCATGGTGGCGGCAGCAGCGGCAGCCTCTGCTAAAACGCGGAAGCACCGATGGCACGCCGGTGCCACCGCCGCCGCCGTGCACGCCCCCGCTGCCACTTCTGGGTTGTGTGGCGACACAGCCGACTGTGTGTGGTGACACACTTTTGTGTCGCGACACACAGTTTGGAAAGCTCTGGTCTAAATACTAATAATAAACAAGAAAAGACTAACAAGCAAGAAAAGGTCAGCAAGCACAGATGTACACTGTTAATGTAGAGTGATTTAAACATATTGTGAACTCCTGCTTAAGATTTCCTATAAATAAATGTGCTTTAAAAGAATGTGCTTTAAAAGTAATTTACAGTACAGTTCTAGACATTTCTACTCAGAAGGAAATCTCATTGAATTCAATGGGACATATTCGTAGGTAAGTGTGTATTATTATCAGTCATACAACTAGCTTCCTGAGATTAAATGAGCAGAATGAATTCACTGAGACTTTTCAGTAGATATACTGGCATGGGAAGGAGGAAGGGATAGTTCCTCATGGGGGTGGTTAATTCCTTAATTTATTGTCCTTCGTTTAATTCCATCTCCATTTGGATTTATAATTATTTATTAATTTTATATATTGTACATTGATGTTTTATCCTGTTTTAATCTATTTTATTGTAAACCGCCCAGAGTTCCCCGTTGGGGGAGATGGGCGGTTATATAAATTTAAATAAATAAATAAATTTTAAAAAAAAAGATCATGCTGTAACTTTGGTTTAGCTATTGCGCTCATATTTTGGAAAAAAAATAGGCATATTTTGTACCTTATTAGGTATGGCGGGGAGGAAGGACTGACTAGATGCTGACTCACTATCTGCTTTGTCAAATGAAATCAAATCTTTTATTGTTGTGGTCCAAGACCAGTATCATCTTTGTCTCTTACTTGACAGAATAGGACTTGTGAAAGATGATGCACTGATGGAAATGAGAAAAGCCTTGCCTATGTAGAACACAGTGTAGTAACCTGGGAAGAGCTCCAAGCTGCTGAAGAAAAGCAACACACTGTGACAATTGGCTGGCTGCAAATGAACAAAGGCAACCAAAGCATCTGTCATACTTACAGACCTCTGGGGAAGAAATGGCAAACTGAAGATCACTCTGCGAAAAGCGGAGCTGGCGACCATGGCAGAATAAAGAGCGCTCTTCAATAATTCCTCTCCGGACAAGGAGGGGACTTGAAATCACCCACAAGTACTCCAGACACTTTTTCCTCATGAGGAGACCACAAGACACTGGTCCCTGGCAGGTTTAGAGCTCTGGGAGATGAAGGAATAGCCATCTTGCTCAAACTATGGTCGATGCCTTTGAAAGGACATGAAGTTCACATACTTCCTTTCTAGTCACTTTTGGAAATTGCTTGTTAACCATTTTCAGTTATTAGGAACCTTTGGATTGACAGGTTTTACAGCACCGGGTGAGTCTCCTTCAATCCTTATGGGAAGAAAGTTTTAACTACAAATTTAAGAACTTTTTTTTTAATAAACAGCAAAAGGGTGATTAAAACTTTGATTTTAGAAAGTTACAAATGGACTATGGGTCCAGATAAATTTGAAATAAGATATTGGAATTAATTATAAAGAATCCTTCCCATGGGAAAATGCCTGTGTTTTGAATTAAAAAAAAAAAACATAATAAGATTTTTAAAAATTGGATGCTAGAGGGATCTAGAGGAAACTAAAGATTACAATTAAAGGGGAACACATAATCTCAATTTACAATTACAGAATAAAGCAAAATATTCTAATAGTGGATATATTGAAGGATATTTTTGAAGAATAGACCCAGAAGTTAATTTTAATAGTGTCTGCCACTATGGATAGACTGTGTCTAAAAAAAATGTTATGGAAGAGAAACAAGTTTTACCTGACAAGATCGAGATGGAGTTGAAAGTGGATTTAAAAATGACATGCTAAAAGAATGACATGAAAAAATATGTTACACTGGACATACAAAATAAACTGGCTGATGTCTTAATGATTAAAAGGGATATACAAACAATAAACCAAAAGAGTGACCTGGATAATTTTCCTTCACTGGATTTACAAAAGAGGCTTGTTAAAGATTTGAAGAATTTTGTGAGAAGGGACAAAGAGAAAATGAAAAGAAATCAAGTTCTACGACATTTTTGAAGGGACTAAAGATCAAGAATGTTAGAAGTAAAAGAAAGGATTATAAAGTTGGTTTATTTGATCAAGGCTAAAATAGATATGTTTTTGTCTCTGGTAACCCTTAATGGACTTTTGCTGACATCAAGGCTGAAATGATTAGGTTTTATGGATTTGTTTATAGATAAGAGATGGGATATGGGAATAAGAGATTATATGTTGTATTTTAATTGGAGGTGGTAAGCTACTAAAATTGTTTATACTTATGATGAAGGTGGGAAGTCACTTCTTTATATATTTGTTTTGTTTTTCTTTACTACATTCTTATTTTTTCTTTCTTTTATATTTCTCTTTCTCTTTTTTCTTTTTTTCTTTTCTGCACCTTTTACTTTTACTTTTTATTCTTTTAGCTTTTTTGGTTTGTATTAGTTTTATTGTTGTAATTATAATTCTTAATAAAATTACTATCAAAAAAGGATCTGTCACACAAGAGGCTTGTCCCCCTTGCCCCTCACCCACAGACACCTCAGCTTACGAAATCTGTGTAAGCATTTATTTATCTCTTTTTTCTTTCCATTATAAACCCTTGGTCTTAGCTGATGTTGAAAAAGGACAAGAAAAGAAAGGATTTCATCAAAATCTTTGTTCTCCCAAATAGTTCTTCATCTAAGGAGGTGTATAACTTTATATCAAGAGCTTGAACAGGATGAGCTCCACCATTCTCACGTCACTTAAAGATATCTCAAACTGATGCACATGTTGCATTTGCCCATGGAAAAGCAAATATTGTAGTGTATATTCTTGTTCAATTTGTTTTTTCTTTAATAAGAATTTTATTAAGTTTGAAACAAAGATAAAAACTACAAAAAAGCAAAAAACTACAAAAAGGGGAAAAACTAAAAAAGCGCAAAACACAAGAAAAAAGAATTTTGAAGATTACATAAAGAAGTGTCTTCCGACTTTCAACAACAAGAATATACAGCAATTTCCATAATCAATCCCAAACCAAGATCACATTATTTCTATAAACCATTCCATTAACACATTATAAAAATCACTAAATACAATTGCTCCTTCCCCTTAAATTACAAAAAAGAAAAAATATATAAACCTCCAAATCAACTCCCCCCCCCCAAAAAAAAACCCAACATTCATTCAATCATTCCACCCTTTGGAATATTCTTACCCTGGAAATAAGATTGGCCCCCTCTCTCCTGGACTTTAGGAAAAACTTGAAGACCTGGCTATGTCACCAGGCTTCGAGAGGGGAGGGAAATAGCCAGTCTTGGGGTTGGCTTGCCCCTTAGATCTGTCCCGACCAGCCTTGTCGATCAGTGGAATAAGATCTACCACTTTTGGATCAGATTGTATGATGTGTGTGTGTGTGTGTGTGTGTGTGTGTGTGTGTGTATGTGTGTATGTGTGTATGTGTATGTGTGTACATATATATATATATATATATATATATATATGTGTGTGCGTGTGTGTGTGTGTGTGTGTGTGTATGTATATATATATATATAATTTTATATTGTTTATTATTGATATTTATTGTTTTAATTGATTTTAAACTTCTTGTGAACCGCCCAGGGCCCCTCCTTGTGGGGGAGATGGGCGGGATATAAATGTAATAAATAAATAAATCATTTCCTTCCTACCACTATTCTATACATTTCTGTCCACTACAATAAAAAATTATAAAAACATATAAGTTGTCTACTTTTATAATTAATAATACTATAACAATCTTAACCCTATTAAACCTAAAACCAAGCAATTGTTATTATACCTTATAAATCTTAAAAATCAAACAAATCTTAAAAGCAATCTAGTAAATCTTAATCCAAATCATTAAAGAAATATGGAATCATATAAGCCTTAATATCAATCCAGATAAACATTCTTAAATATGTGGAGTCCTTGGTGCTCTTTGAGCCTTTTTGTTTTCTTGCAGATGTTTCATTGCCAGACTAGGCAACATCTTCAGTGTGAAATTGGAGTGGGACTTGCTCTCTGTTTATATACCATGGTTTGTCTTGCTTGTGTTGGTGGAGGTGTTGTTCTCTCCTTAGTAGTTCCTTGATTGGGCTGTTGTTTGCTACTTGGTTGATTGACTGAGTTAATAGTTCCTTGATTAGGGTATATTGTGCTGTTTGATTGTTCCTCTGGTGCTAATCCTGGTGTTAATCTTTGCATATCTGGGTGATGATTGCTGGCCAGGAGGTGTTCTGGTCTTCTGGCTTTTCTATTGTCTCTTATGAATGGTATGTAAATGTTGTTTACCTCTATGTGTCTGTTGATGGATGCTTTGTCTGAGTGCCAAGCTTCCAGGAATTCTCTAGCATTTTTGGATTTGGCTTGGTTTAAGATGCTCACAGTTTCCCAGTTGAAAGTATGGTTGAATCTGTCCATGTGTTGTGAGATTAAGGAGTTTTCATTGTGTCTTCTGACTGCTACTTGGTGTTCGTGGATGTGCTCTGCTAATCTTCTGCTCGTCTGTCCTACATAGTGGCTGCTACAGTCCTTATACTGTATGTTGTAGATAACTCCTGTTTTTTCTTCTTGGGCTACTGGGTATTTTGGGTTATTTAAGATGTTCTGAAGGGTTTTGGTTGGTTTATGTGCTACAGTGATGCCATGTGGTTGTAACAGTCTATTAGTAGTTTCTGAGATGTTTCTGATGTATGGCTGTGTTATCCTTTTCCTAGCTTCTGTTGGTTGTGTTGTAGTGGGTTGGGTGGTCAGGCACTTTTTGATTAAGTTGCGTGGGTATCTATTTTGCTGGAAGATGCTGTATAGATGATCTGTTTCCTTTTTCTGGTGTTCTGGGTTGCTGCAGTGTGTTAGTGCTTGTTTGAATAATGTTCTTACACAGCTTTTCTTGTGGGAGGTTGGGTTGTTCCTTTGGTAATGGAGCACTTGGTTAGTGTGGGTAGATTTCCGGTAGACTTGTCTAACCAAGTGCTCCATTACATCAGTGTAAGGACTGTAGCAGCCACTGTGTTGGACAGACAGGCAGAAGACTAGCAGAGTGCATCCACGAACACCAACTAGCAGACAGAAGACATGATCAAAACTCCTTAATCCAGTAGATTATGGTGCCCCCTAGATACTTCACTAGTGAGAGTAGGAGTCTCAGCCTCCCAGCGGCTCTTACTCGATTGGCATGAATGCTGTTTGCGATTCTCAGTCTGCAAGTCGCCGTTCTGGAGGACAAATGGGATGATTCCGAGTGTTTTCCTTACTCCGAAAAAGCGCTCCTGTGCTTCAGGAGTAACCAGACTGAGCCCGAAAAAACTGCCATGATGCCGGTTCTGTCTGCCGAGCCCGCAGACACAGCTGCTCAGTCGGCCATGTTCCCACCAGAAGTCTATTCTTGTTCAGTTTGATCAGTTTGCTTACTAAACATTTTAGCTATCTGACATTAATTTTAAGTGACAAAAAACTGGTTCCTACCACCCACATGGCAGACATTTTTGGTTTTGTATCACAGGACATACCCTGATTGATTTCGCAGGAAGAATGTTTTTCAATGTAACTGCCTGTCCACTAAGGATGTCATAGTAAGACTTACGTAGCTCCCACAAATACATTAATTCCATTACTATAAAACACTGGTGGCCACAGGCACTGCCAGGAAAACACGACAAAAGTTACTCACTGCTGCATGCACACATACACAGAGTATCCTCAATCCTAGTATCTGTGTCACAAATTTCAATTTAGAAACCTTAACCATTAACAGCTTGACACTGAAATGTTATGCTAGCATGACGAAGATTCTATAACTTTCCCATCAGATCACATAAACCTTAAGGAAAAACTATGGAGCAGAGAACCAGCTCTTAGAAGTAAACACATTATGTGCTTCATGTGCTGCTGGCTACATGAAATTGAGACTTTGCACATCATTTGACTTCCTGTAATGAAGAACTTCTATTTTAACTTAAAATAAGAACCTGTATTACCTTTTTAATAACCTCATTACCTTTTTTTTAAAAAAATGGCAGATATAGAGACATTATATGCTTGAATTTCAGCAATTGAATGGAGCTTCCTTTAGTCAAGACCTTTCACCTACAAGGACTAGTTACTTTAGTAAAGGCTTCTAGACAAGAGTTATTTAGACATTATGATACAGAAGGTGCATAATCTTTCAGGTCAGTGAATTTCATTTTAGAAACCTTTAAGTCCTGTAGTTGTAAGGTGACCATAAGGCAAAAGAAATGCTCTGTAAAACATGGGAAGTGAAGTCTGTCTTAAATAATTGTTTAATGAATAATTACTTGTTTGCAATTCAACTATATAGACATGAAGTCTTTAACTTTTAAGCATAACTATTAAAAAACTTTATGTATATGTATTCAATTTTTTTCTGAAGATGTTGCCCAAAAGGAAAATAATGGTTGAATTGTTACTACTGGAAGTTCAAATATTTGATTGATTGATTGATTGATTAATTGATTGATTGGGTGCCATCACAGGGGTGTTGATGCTTAGTGAACACATAGAGCTGTAATTACAACCTTCTCTACCAGCACTTTATAAGAATGTTAAATATTATCAAAACCAGCCCATCTCAAAAGCTTAGATTTCTTTTTCCCATGCCACTTCTTCCAGTCAGGTAGGAAATGTAAGGGCTGCATATCACATCTTGGATTTAAAGAAAGACACAAAGATGTTTTCTGTCTGCACAGAGAGTTTGCTTGAAAATAATAAAACAGCAAATGGCAACAACTCATCTTAAGTGTTATTTTAAATTATGCTATTTAAAATGCTCCACAATTATTTTTTCCATGGAGCTGCTATATTTGTTCCATTATATAAATAAGTAGTACTGATAAAGCACAGATATAACCAAAAGACCATTTTAAGGGAGCTGTACCTTATTTGTCATGTGGCCACATGACTGTGGAAGTGTCTTCGGACAACGCTGGCTCTTTGGCTAACAAACGGAGATGAGCACCGGCCCCTAGAGTCGGACACGATTGCACAAATGTGCGGGGGGAACCTTTACCTTTTTTTTACCTTATTTGTGCCAGTCAGCACAGCTTAGAATATTGGGGAAAAAAACATTCAGGGTATTCGGAAGATCCTGTTTAATTGTATGAGTCAATATAGGATTGGTAAGTCCATGGTGAAAGTGTCAAGATCATCAGAAATGGGGCAAGATTTTTTTTTTCTTGGTCTTTTCTAGCCTATTCATCAGAGATAGCTAGTATACCATATAGGATTTGGGGAAGTAGCTGCAACTATGAAATTATTTAAAAATCATTCCCTCCATGTCACTGTGAATATCTGCTCCCTATACCATCTTCATTAATTTGTCCAGAGATCAGATTTCTGTGGCTCTTGATGATAATCCACAGAGGCAGAGGAGGGGGTCTTATAACTTTTGTGGCTTTACATAAATTACTGTCTGTACGAAAGGACAGATCATGGATGTAAGCCTAGTGCTGCTCCCAGCCTGCAGATAGCAGTGATAGCCTCTCCCTGGGCTGATAATCTGGGGAGCAAAAGGCAGGGCAGCATGCAGACTCGGCCAGAATGATACCTTATCTTTGAGTAACAGATCTTCACTTCCCAGTGACAGCAATGGCTGCAAGCATTACATCTTATTCACTTTCTTCCCTTCAGTTTGAGATTAGTAAACTGAAAGAGTGCTGCTTTCTGAGAGACGTTCGTAAGCCCTCTCTCCCCCTACTTTCCCCACCAATTTTTTCTACTTCCATTGTTTCTCAGTCCCTCTCTCAAAATGGAGACAGCACAGCACTTTTCTAGATTAGTTTAAAAAGAGCCAGGAATTCAGCTGCGAGTGCTAAAATAGGAGAATAATGGAGCCTGAGAGAGGAAGAGATGCTCCTCTTTCATTAAGGCAAGCTGCAGAAAGCAATGGTAGGCTTCACAGAGCTTTTTTTCTCTCTGAAATCACTGTAGATATTGGGCTGTTAGAATGTTCCTTATACCATATACATTTAGGGTGCAGCCTTTCTCCCTTCAAAGAAGCCTTCACTGGCAATTCTCTTTCTGAGCACAAATGTGTATAGCAGGGCTTTCCAAAGTTTTCCCGCAGTGACACACCAACCGCCGTTGGTGTGTCGCCGCGGGAAAACCTGGAAGTGTCGCCGTTGCGGCAGCGCGCAAAAACCCAGAAGCGCTGCTGTCGCTTTCGGTTATTTATTTATTTATTTAGTATTTATCTTCATCTAAAGGAAAAAGGACACTCATTTGAGGACATTAATGTTCACATTTTAGACAGAGAAGATAGGTGGTTTGAGAGAGGGGTCAAGGAATCCATTCATGCCAACTTGGAAAATCCTTCCTTGAATAGAGGTGGGGGCCTCAGGCATAACCTTTCCCCTATCTTCCTTCCTGCTTTGTCTTCTGTGCCTAGGAAGATTAAGACCATTTCGCAAGCTCAACAGCAGCAGGGTAATCTTAACGATCCTCCTTTAGATGATAAAGGGACTTAGAAACAAACATCTCAAAAATAACCATGACCTAGCCCCAGGTGCAAGGTCACACAGCCAGCCTAGAAACATATTTAAGGATTCCCTTACTAACTTTACTCAGACTGAAGAAGCTCCTTGGATAAGGAGTGAAACATTTCCACTAAGAAAATAGAAATCCAGTTGACATGATTCAAGCTACAGACAATTCCACCTGGATGACTGAGAACCTTCATAGACATAATGTCAGTAGCAGTAATAGTGACATATAAAAGAGAGGAGATGTTTCAATGTGTTTGCCCATATCCTAGGCCACTGACTATTTGTTTGCGAATTTTGATTGCCACCACACAAAATTTAGCTACATTATATGCCATGATTAGTTTCCTGTCAGACAAGAGAAGATATACAAGCAAGCTTTCATTTTGACCTATATATTGTGGGAGCAGGGGGGAAATTGGCAACTGATCTGATAATAGGGACAGTACAACAGCATGAGTGTGGTAGTTTCGATGGCTCATATATGGCAGAGATGGGTTTTTTGACCCATGGGAGTTTTATCTAATTTTCCATTAAGCACAGGGAGCACATCAAGCTTAGCTCTGAAAAAAGCCCTTTGTTAGGCACGATAGGATCTGTCCGGTTCCCATCTAGGGCACATTATGCAATTTCTAATGTGTGCTGTAATGTGCCAAACTCATTCTGATATTCCACATCTAGAACCTACTGCTTTTAGCTTGGGTGCAATCCAAAAGGAAGAGTTGTTCAAGTGACACCCCATAGCAAGTGAGGCTCCCAACTATTGCTTGTTGGCAAGAAGATTGGAAATGATCTCTAAGGACTAAAGGAATCAGTCCTGATGGGAAATAGTGGCATTTGAGCCCGGTACGAGAAAATTTGTAGCCAAGCCTTCACCTCAACTTTTGGTTGCCTGCTTTTACTCTGAGGGATGCATTAGTTACACATCTGGGTGCTTGAAATAGTGCTTGCAAGGACTTGGTTTGTATAATCTCTACTGGCCTGAAATTGTGAAAATGGCCCCTATAAAAGTATTAGAACCATGGGGTTTGCAATGAAATGTTTCAGAGCTGCTTGTATGCAATCCCTACCTTTTGTTTGTGTGGATTTCACAGTGGCTTCTGTACTTCATACTTATGAAGTGACATAATCAATACAGACCTTCCAGGTACCGATATTCTGGAGCATTACCCCCAAATATTTGAAGCTCTTCACCTCCTTAATTTCTCCTTTTCTTTAAGTATATTCTTCATTCTTTCTGCTAATATCGTTGTAAATACTTAAGGATTTTATTCATCAAGACCAAGCTGGTTTTTTACCCAAAAGACAAATTCATGACAATGTCAGAAACATAGTAGACGTAATTGAATATTTGGATCAACACTATGATAAACAAGCTGCCTTGATATTTATTGATGCTGAAAAAGCCTTTGACAACTTAAATTGGCCTTTTATGTTCAAAGTTTTGGAAAATATGAATTTTGGAGGAAATTTTATAAAATGGATTAAATCAATATATACTCCACAATTTGCCAAAATAATTGTTAATGGAGAATTTAGTAAGCCATGTGAAATACAAAAAGGTACTAGACAAGGTTGTCCATTATCTCCACTTTTGTTTATATTGGTATTAGAGGTTTTACTTAGAGACATTAGACAAGATGATGGTATCCATGGTATTAAAGTTAAAAAAGAAGTTTATAAACTAAGAGCATTTGCTGACGACCTAGTCATTACTTTGGAGAATCCACTAGAAGGAATTGAAATATTAATACAGAAACTAAAAGACTTTGGGTCGCTAGCAGGGTTCAAAGTGAATTTACAGAAGACAAAAGTTTTGACCAAAAATATGGATTACCACCAACAAGAGAAATTGAAAGAAATAACAGGATATTCAATGGAAGAAAAAGTAAAATATTTAGGAGTATATTTAACAACTAAAAATGTTAAGTTGTTTAAGAATAATTATATTCCACTTTGGATGGATATTAAAAAAGATTTGGAACATTGGGAAAAACTGCAATTATCATTATTAGGTAGAATTTCAGCAATTAAAATGAATGTTTTGCCAAGAATTTTATATCTTTTTCAAACACTACCTATATATATATATATATATATATATATATATATATATATATATACATACCTGTATATTGGTAGTGCCAATATACACTACCTATATTGGCATCAGAAGAACCTTTGAAACAATGGCAGTGAGATATTTCTAAGTTTATTTGGCAAGGGAAAAAACCAAGAGTAAAATATAAAGTCTTGCAAGACTCTAAAGAAAGAGGAGGACTAGGTTTACCGGATTTGAAATTATATTATGCTGCTTGTTGCTTGGTTTGGATTAAAGAATGGATAGTTTTGAAAAATGAAAAATTATTGAATTTGGAAGGACATGAATTAAGATATGGATGGCATGGATATTTGTGGTATGATAAAGTTAAAGTTAATGTGGATTTTAAAAACCATTATATTAGAAGATCCTTGTTAAGAATCTGGAATAAATATAAATTAATCTTATGTTATAAAAGACCCTTATGGATTTCTACACAAGAAGCATTTTACAGAACAGAAGTAAGAAATAAAGATAAATGGTTAACCTACAAAGACTTTTTAAAGAAAGAACAAGGACAATATATAATTAAATCAATAGAAGAATTGGTATCAGAGGGATACAGTTTTCAATGGCTTTCATATATGCAGCTCGTAGAGAAATTTAAATTAGATAAGAAAGACCTTGAATTTGAACAAACCAAATCGGAATTTGAGATACAACTATGTGAGACAGATGATCATCTAATTGCAAAAATGTATAAATTATTGTTAAAAGGTGAAATGGTAGAGGAACAAGTTAAAGACTGTATGATTAAATGGGCTAAAAATATTGGCCATAATATTCAAATGCAACAATGGGAAGATATGTGGACCAAAGGGTTAAAATTTACTTTGTGTTATAATTTAAAAGAAAACTTTTATAAGATGATGTACAGATGGTATATGACCCCACAAAAACTTTCTAAAATGTATGGAAATGTCTCCAACTTATGTTGGAAATGTACAAAAAAAGAGGGGTCTTTTTACCATATGTGGTGGACATGTGAGACTGCAAAGAAATTTTGGACTCAAATACATGCATTGATGCAAAATATATTACAAATTCGAGTTCCATTTAAACCAGAATTTTTCTTACTGGGAATAATTGATGGACAACCCGGGAAGCAATTTACAAGGATTATGCAATACATGATTACAGCAGCAAGACTTATTTTTGCACAAAATTGGAAAAACCAGATATCGCCTACAATACAAGATTGGATGTTAAAATTGATGGATATGGCAGAGAATGATAAACTGACATGTTTATTAAAAGAAAATCCAAATAATTATTTCCTTAAAGAGTGGAAACCATTAACTGACTATTTACAAGATGCGGGAGGGGCAAAGCTTATATGGGGATTTGAAGATTAAAATATATATATATTGATGTAATAGACAAGAAATATTCTTTAATATTATATATAGACCTAGCATGTAAGATAAAATTTTTAAAATACCATGACCAGATACAAATCGGAAGTTGACCAAATTCTATGTTTCATCTTTATCTTTTTTCCTTTTTTCCTTTACTACACTTTTTTACCTTTTCTTTTTTCTTGATTTGTATTTCTATTTTCTTTTCTGTTTCAAACTTTTATCTATGTAAAATTAAAATCTAATAAAATTTGTTAATTTCTCCTTTTCTTTGATGGACATTTAAACCTTCTAGCAAAAGCCACCATTTTGTTTTCTGATCATTAATTACTAGGGAGTGCTCTTGGCATTAATTAGCAAGTCATTAGAGCCCATCTAAGACCCACTGGTGTTAATGAAAAAATAGCCACATCTGCATATACAAGAACTGGGATGTGCACCTTGCAAGTTTGGGGGTGGAATGGGGACTCAGATTGGTTAAACTATCAGATAGAGAATTTAGATAAAGATTGAATAGAGTAGGGGTAAGATACAGCCCCGTCTAAGTCCTTTTAGCAGAGGAATTCAATTGGATAAAATACCTTGGGAATTACACCTGATTCTAACAATGATGTTATTATAAAGTTGTTGATTTAAGAATAGGAGAAGCCTGTCCTTGTTGGAATCATCAACTTCTCCCAAAGAATTGGTCTCAATATCAAGTCAAAAGCTGACTTGAGATCATTATAGGCTATATACAGGGCAGATATATTACTATGGCTATCTTTTTCAATAAGATGACATAGGACTAAAATATGGTCCATTGTGAAACAAGACAAAAACCAGCTTGCTCGTTACCACAAATTAACTCATTCTGTAACCATTCTTGTAATTTCCAATTCAGGTTGCTAGCACAGAATTTGCTAATGATACTGAGAAGGCTTATAGGGTAATGGATCCCTTTTATCCCCTTCTTTAAATATTGGGACAATAATGGCACTTCTCCAGCCCTAGGGAATATGGCCTGTATCATACAGTACGTATAAGAGAAGAGGGATACCAGAATGGGAACCCACCAGTTAGCATTTTCTTTCAACAACTCGTGTGAAATGGAGTCATCTCCTGGCTTCAAAGAGTGAAATCCTTCAATAACTATATCAGTTTGATTAGTAATCCACGGTTCTTGCATAAATACATCAAATTTAAATAAGTAATTAAATAGCAGAAGGTCTGTACATCTATTCAACTATATTTCAGGTACATAAAGAAAGAAAAAACCTGAGTAAAATATAATGATTGTCAGCTAGAAAGAGTAGACCAAGCATTCTCAGGTAAGATCAGGACTGGTGTGATAGACCCAAGTTCTGGCACATCAATAGATGGACAAAGAGAGAGAAGCATCATTTCTGGTGGGTATTTGCTTTACTTTTAGCATGGTTGGAAGACAAGTCAGAACATTATCTAGCTGGAAAGCAGCATCAGGAGCTCTGGTGTTATGGGAATATTGTTGGAAATGGCACAGTGGCATTAAGGCTGCAAACCTATTCTATATCTACTTACTGATGATTTACTCAGTGAGGCATAATTTTATGAGAACATATAGAGGGTTTCACTTCAAACCTTACATTCCTATTCTGAGTTGCTAAAATCTACAGTTGGATATTCTAGATTTGAGAAAGTCTAGAGAGTTTGATGAAGTTTGAGATTTATTTAACTTATCTCAATACAAAAAATAGATGAAATGAAACAAAAATGAAACCAGTGTGTTTCCATCAGTATCAATTGGAATGGTGACAGTTTCTTAGCAATAGCAGAGATGGTCAAATTCAGTGAGAGTAACTATGAATTTTACCAAGTTGCTCTGTACTTGGATGGGAATGTGAATGAAGGAATTGAAATGCCTAGGATGGCTCGTGTTATCCTTGAAAACAACCCTCTTTCTGTCATTCCCCTTGAAGGAAGGACTTGAGTCAAATAGTTCTGAAATATCTATAGTCTCAATTTGATATTGGGATGTCATCAAATCTTGGCTGAATTTATTTAGGCCTGTGAGTGAAGAGTGATTGTCTGCTTTAGTTATAGCTCAATAGCATGAATCACATGCAGTCTGTCTGGATGAGGGAGATGCTTTGGAAATGTAAAACCAATAGCACCTTAGCATTACACGATCCTGTGTAGAATTGCTGCCAAAGTCTGGAGTGTGTAGGGGGTGTACAAACTGGATTTTGGCAATTTTCTATTGGTGTAGTTTTGATCTGTGAGAGAGCAGAGCTTTGAAGAAAACTGGCCTTCCAAATTTTCTTTTGTGCTATCTACCTGACCAGTAATATTGTGCTCTCCAGGTTTGGAACTGGCTCACTTGTACTCAATGGCATTGCCTCTTTTCTGGAGCATCCAAAGTTTCACAATCCTCCCATTACTTTTTTCCCAGAGTGCCTTCATTAGCCCCAGATATGGGGATATCAGATAATCTGGGTCAAAGTACCAAAGTACCAAGTACACTTCAAATCCTCTTGTATCTCAAAAAGGTAACATGCATCTTCAGACCTTGATTTTTCCAATGTTAATAAAATATTGAATAAAGAAGAATTATTCATACATCTCAATGTATGTCAACTTTTAAGTGTGTAAATTAAGAAATAGGTGCAGCACTTCCATTTTGTAGGAAAGGACAGAATGGAATTAAACCAGGGAGTTGCTTGGGTTTGCTTCATTTTTAAAGATAATTTTGGTATCCAAAATAGGAATGAAAATTGAACACATTAAGAGGCATTCACCATTCACCTTGCCCATTTAAATGGTTAATCTACGAGCACAGTGTAACTGGCACTCAAGAGTGATGGACAGGAATGAGTTGAAAAGGAAATTTTTCAGATAATTGAGACTCAATGTTCTTGTTTCCACCATTGTACAGTTAAAAAAAGAGCCTGGGAGAATTAGCACAGGTTCACGTGAGAAGGCATATAAAATTGATACATTGTTGCTCCCCTTGCCATATATTTTACAAGGAATATGAAAAAATACCTTATGGAAAGCCTTGGGATGGAAGATATCAGAGCGAACAAGAGAGAGAGAGAGAAAGGGAGGGAGAGAAGGAAGAGTATACAGAGCAGTGCATGTAGAGATGAAAGTGAGCAGGTTGAATTTTAACAGCAAGCAAGTCATCTTGCTGACTGGTTTCATTGATTGGATAATGGAAAGATAAGCATGAGAATAACAATGATTTAGTGTAGGACACACAATAAAAGGGATCACAGGGGGTTTCCGATGAAATTGAAACTGACTGTATACGCAATGAAAGAGCATCCCAGCTAGACGGAAATCTCACAAGTGGCAGATTGACCAGTAACCTGAGAGCTGAAAGCAGAGGCACAGGGATGAGATCCAAGGCCAGCATTCCTTGAGGTGATACCCTCCAAAGGTCTGCATCAGAATCCCATTCTCATAATTCCCAGGCATCATGGACAAAGTTCTTGCAAGGTTTCTTGGATCCATGTTCTTGGATAAAACAGATGTTATTCATCCATTTCAGTCAGGGTATCTGAAGGAATGTCTGTTCCTTTATGTTCCTACCATGTGTATTCATAAGGCATACATGTTGCTGTCATTTTAAAATGTTTTTAAGGCTGTGCTGCTTTAATATTCATATTGCTTATTTTATTTTGCATTTCTGTACTGTATTTTATGTTTTTATTGTTCCTTTTAACTTATTATTTTAACAATTATAATTGTTAATTTTAAAGATTTCTTTTACTGGGAAATGGTACAGAAATGTTTTAAATTTTAAAAAATGCATATATTAGCAGAGAAATACATAAAGGGAACCAGTCTGCAAAAGGTTACTTTAGATAGCTTAGATAATTTGATAGCTGAACTTAAATTCAAAATAGGGTAAAATTATTTCTCCATACATTAAGTGCATGACAAGTATAAAAGATTGTTGCTTATGTTGGCAATATGAATACAAAAGCTACAGCAGAAATAGAATGGTTTTGGATTAATAAATACCCAAGAATGTGAACCTTTGAAAGCACTATTTCAATTAATATTATAGTAATAATTCAGCAATAATAGTATTGCTATTATAATTGTGATTTTTTTCTTGTAAGCCATTCTGGGATATACTATTCTTATACTTCAGTAAAAGTAATTAAAATAGTAATAAAAATAGGGTTTACTGATTTCCATGAGTATACAATGAAATTAATTGGGATGTAATTTAGAATCTTCACCTTGGAACCATAACTTTCTACCATATTTGTCCCTGCTTTTAGTATGGTGAACTTTAGTAGGTTTTAATAGTGGATTAATAGATTCTACACAATGGAAAAGAAAGGAGAATTTCAATCAAGCTAGCATTTTTAATGGCACCATCGTAATAGGAATTTCATCATTCTACTTGCTTGGTAATTCCAGTCTACACCTATGCTGAGACTTTGCTGATATGTAAATTTGTTTAAATTTCATTGATTAAAAGATGGATAGCTAATTAGATTCTCCTGTTTTGTTCATTACTAATGTATCTTTTCATTGTAACTGTGATTGCTTCTTGCTTCCAAAATAAATGCATGGGCATGTGTCAGAGTTTCATTAAACACTTTTCATTATTATTCCGTCTTTGTTTATTTCAAGGCCCTTGGCAGGAAATGACAAGGAACATGACAGCTTATTTCTATCATTTCAATAGATTAGGGCATAATGGAAGATGTTATTTCATTTATTTGATTAAAAGATTATCTTTGCTTGACTAAAAAATTGTCAAAATTAAAAAAAAAGAAAATATGAATTTAGAACATTAGGATAGTTGAATAATTCTGAAGAGAATGTATACAATTCTAAACTTGTTTTGTGATTTTAAGATGTTTAAGAACTTTTTGTTTTGTTCCATTTCAGCAGGGCTTCATTCATCAGTGATTAAAATTTTGAGTTGGCATTTAGAAGATCAAGCTTTACATTCCCACTCAACCATGAAGTTTACTTGGCAGTCTTAGGCCACTCAATATTTCTCAGCTTAATTTTGCTCAAAGGGCTATTGTAAGAATAAAAGTGGCTAATGGGACCAATGAATATTCTGTGCTGCTTGGAGGAAGCATGATCATCCATCCATTCATCCATACGTCCTGTAATTGAGAAAAAAAAAACATATAAACATTAATTCAATCTGTATCCTGGTTATATGGGCAGTTGACAATAACTAAAACAGAAGACTAAGAAAAAGGAAGCCAGTTTAAAAACAGTTCTAAAACTAAAATCAAAACTACTCATTATTAAAATCTTGTCAAATAAAATATCTTTTGGCTATCCTTTTGAAATAAATGCAGCTCCTCGTGGACCACACTTCTAGGCTGGGAACAACACAAAAGACCTTCACCAATGTGCCTACTAAAAGCACCTACTAAAAAGAAGAGTCTTTTTATAGATCTTGGAGAATGTTCCTAGTATTATTATCACCATCACCACATATTTTTTCCACATAACTTACGGCAATATTCATGGGAGTTACTGTATTCCACTGTATCTCAATATAACTTAATTACTTTATATGTAACAGAACAAGAAATTGTGAATAGCTCAACATCCTTCAGTGAATGGTTGTAGATTTAAATCTGGCTTTTCCAGATAATCTAGCATTTTGAAAACCACTATAGATATTTGATAAGGTATGAATGATGGTTCTATTGTATCAGAATTCAGTAAGCTTCATCTGGACCTCTCTGGGTCTTATCCAAAGTAGAAAAGTGCAGATACTTCCAGGGAAGGGAAGGGAAGGGAAGGGCAGGGAAGGGCAGGGAAGGGCAGGGAAGGGAAGGGAAGGGAAGGGAAGGGAAGGGAAGGGAAGGGAAGGGAAGGGAAGGGAAGGGAAGGGAAGGGAAGGGAATCCCTCTGCCTCATCTCTTGCTACTTCTTTGGGACATTTCATATAACTCATACTTGCAGGATATTAAAGCATCAATAAACCACTGTCTATATTTAGAAATACAATAATGGATCAGTTCGATTAGTTCTTAGGGAAAAAACCCCCTAAGAAATGGCAGTGTTAAGAAGGTGCTGCAGAAAAGAGGTTTCATGATGCTATCAAAGTACTTTAAAGTAGAAGAATGAAGAAATGTTGAATTTTTTCCCCATTACAGGATGGGGAACAGCATGAGAGATAAAACTGATAAACAAAGCACTGCAGGAGAGAAGATTATGTCATCTTAAGGTAGCAGCTGTAATGTTGTTGTTGTTTGTCAGAAAAGAATGTGAAAGGCTATTATTTATTTATTTGTTTATTTATTTATTTATTTCCACAGTAGGTTTTTATTCATTCTCTTCTCACTGTATTGTGTTTAGCAAATATATTTTTGGTTTACCTGGAGATATTTTGATGAATGCTTTCAGTTTCACAAAGAGATATCCATGGGTTGTGTGATAGAAAGTGAAATGTAGCATGTTGTTTTCCATAGACATTCTGTTTGCAAAGAAAATGATAGGAAATACATGTGTATACATGTAGCCCTACAATTTCAGAGCCTAGCATCAAATAAATAATCAAATAAATAAGACAGATACATTCAAGCTGCTATCCCACACCTCAACAAATATAGACAGATGCACACACACACACACACACTCAGAAGTAAATCCTGTTGCACTCAACAGAGCTTACTTTGGCATAAATATCATTGATTTGCACTGCACTTCTCTTAAACTTTGTTGCTTTAAAGACTTTGAGAATATTTAAGAGTGTGTGAATTCTTCTTGTATAACAAAGGTACATAGTTTGTGGGCTCAGGCCACATGCAACCTCTGAAAACCTCCATAGGGCTTCCAAATGTCACCAGATTACAATGTTTAATGTGACAGAAGTGTAAATGATTAGCTACATGACTGACAGTACTGTGCCATATTAACTAAGTTCAATTAAATTTTAACTAAATGTAAATAAAATCAAATGGAGTTTTGCCGTAGCCCCACCTATTTTTTATACTGTCACTTGTACCCCACTCAAAGTAATCACACAAAAGTGTGATTTGCAGCCTGAAAAAAACCCCATAATCTAATTTATAGATTTGGATTCTGTCTTAAGAATTCTCCCAAATATGGTTTACAGTTGCTTCCTATTGTTCCAAGCTCATTGATTTTGTCTGTGATTAATTAAAAACTATCAAAGTATTGATGTATTGATTTATCATCATGGTTCTCAAGGCATGCTTTTTATTAGGGTTATGTGAACCCATCACCTGATTTCAAGATATTCTCTGTTCCCAGCAAAAAAATCCTTTTTCAGAGAAAGTGAAAGTTACCTGATAGAGAGATCTGGGCAATAGTTAGTTGCCATCAGAATCAAGACTACAGTAATAGCTTACCATTAAAAAAAATGTCTTGAAAGATATATGATAGGCAGTTAGCTGTCCTTTTATGTCATGCAACCATCAAGAGTACTGGTTATGTGATATGTCCACACCTTTGCCACACCAGGGCCTTTACTGTCTAAGGGATCCTATTGACAGCATTTGACTGCTGTTTATACGTTAAAGAATTATTTTTAAATGGTTTATAATTTTTGCTACCCAGGTAATACAAGACTTTAACTGTACATAGTAATTTGTAAGGAAGAACTGACAGAGGCAGTGGTGGTAGTAACAGAAGATTGATCAGAAGAGATTTATTACCAGCTGAGGAAAAGGAATGGCTTGGTAGGGAGTTGCCAAGAAAGTCCTCCTAAGAAGGATTTTGGCCATGGTCTCCTCAACTTCATGGTATCTTTGTTAGGCTGACCATATTTCCTTGAGGGGAAAACGGGACCCTAACCTACCCACGGCTCGCCGGACAAAGTGAGCGCATGCACGCGCGTGCACGTGTGTGCGCGCTTCACCACGGGAACTTTCAAAAATGGGACAAAATGGATATTTTTATTAAAACGACGGGACGGTCAGGAATTGTTTAAAAAATGGGACTGTCCTGTTCAAAACAGGACGTATGGTCAACCTAAGTATAGTGTTATCTAAACGATGGACCCAAGTGGGCTCCCAACCCTCCTTTCCCTCATACTGTATATTCTACATGCTGAGACCTAAAGGTTTCCCATATATTGTTTGATGGATTAGTTTTCTTGAGGTAGGCTGACCATATTTCCTTCAGACAAAAATGGGACTTTTGGGATGGCAAAACAGGACAGGGTCTTATGCCACCATGCCGGCCTACAACCCCCACCCCCCAGTTCACGCAATTGGCTCCCGCCTGCAAACCCCGCCCCCATCAGCGTGATTGGCTCGGATTTTAATTTTTTTTTCCGATTTTTAAAGGGTTTTTTTTCTTCTAGCAGTAAATGGTGTGGCAGAGCTGGTGTGTTTGGGGGAGGCCGGAGTACACACACTGTGCACACAGCACCATCATCGGCCGGGGAACAAGGGGCGGGGATGGAGGCCCACCACTGCCCCATCCCCCTCGGGCTTGGCCGAGGGAGGGAGGAGAGTCACTGCTGCTGCCACCGCTGCAGAGCAGGAGAAGCAGGAGGAGCTGGCTGCGCTCGTCTGCTTCAGCCACACCACTCTGCCCCTTGCTGCCCGCTGAAGTTCCCCAGGGTGGCCGGCTCCTGCTTCTCCTGCTCGGCGGCCCGACAACTCTCCTCTCTCGGCCAAGCCCGATCAGATGCTCACACATACACACACACGCACCCCACACCCTCTTTCTCCAGCCTCCCCATGACCAAATGCACCCGCACCTGTTGCAGGGAGGCTGGAGAAAGAGGGTGTGGGGTGCGTGTGTGTGTGTGTGCGCGCGATTACACTGAACAAGTAATCTGTGCACGCATGCACACACACACACACACACGCACGCACCCTCTTTCCACAACCTTCCCGTGCCTGCTTTCCCTGGCCTCACCACTGCTGGGCAAACAATCTCAGGATCAGGTAAGGAGGCAGGAGCAGACTGTGGTGCTGCTTCTGCTGCTGGGCTCGCACGTGGCAACTGGGCTTCCAGTTGCCGCGCTGATAGGGCCTCTTCCGGGCTGCCTCCAATGGCAAGTCCGGCTCCAGTCCTCCTTCCTGTCTTCCTGTCCTCCTTCCCGCCGGGTTTAAAAAAGGGACAAAATTGAGATTTTGATCAAAACGACAGGACGGTTGAAAACTGCTAAAATAACGGGACTGTCCTGTTCAAAACGGGATGTATGGTCACCCTATCTTGAGGTATACTACGTTTAAAAATGTAATGTTTGCTACTCTGAACTACCCTAACTTCAGTAATTTATATGAAGATCTTGACTGTATTATATACAGAATAGTCCATTTAACTACTTACATCATTGTACATTTGGTTTAAAGCTCCTGTAATTATAAATCAAGAACTGAGAAATAAACACATGTACCAGTGATATTGAAAGCAAAGCAAAGCAAAGCAGGACTCCATAGAGACTATTTGTGCATTACAAAGAGAGTTAATAATATCTCAGATGTGCTTCTTTAAAATAAATATTTTGGAGTGCCAATGCTCAACAAAGGACAACCACTTATTGGCACCAAGGTAGAATAATTAATTTACTGATATTCAGTAGGCAAGCCTTGGGCTGCATTTTGCTCTTTTGCATATCCATTGGGGTTCACCATTTGCACTGTTAGCCGACATTGCCTAGTTATAAAGTCCATTGCATTCTCCCTTTTAAAGTTCATATTGTCCCTGTCTTGCATAAGCAACGCAAATTGCCAGCCTACAAGGTAGTCCTGACAAGAAGCACACCCAGGAGTACTAGCTCTATCTTTATTGTAAGGTTATTAACAGAATCTTGCAAGTCTGAAAATGCACCTCTCCCCCCTCGCCTTTACAGTCCAAGAAGCTAGGGAGGGTCCCTTCTGAGATGTTTGCCATGCCTCCATTCCTTCTGCGGACTCAGCTGCCTCTTATCTGAACATGGCCTAGTCTGCAGCTGTTCCTCCTGTCTCCCAAAGTCGTTCCTACATACCATTACATAACTGCTCAACAAACAGCAGAAGAAGAAGGGAGGGAGGGGCACCCTCTACCAGGGAAGAGGAAAGTTCTAAAATCTGTTCACTTTCAATCTGTATGTAGATCCCACTCCAAAGAGTTATATCTATAACCTTTGTAGATAAGTTATATCTACATACAAACCTTTATCTATAACCTTTGGCCAGACATACTCTCTCAGCCCAGCTCACCTCACAGGGTTGTTGCTGTGAGGAAAATAGGAGGAGGAAGGAGTATTAGGTATGTTAGCCGCCTTGAGTTATTTATAAAAATAATAAAGGCGGGATAGAAAATAAATAATAAAATAATAAAATAATAAATTAAATTAAATTAAATTAAATTAAATTAAATTAAATTAAATTAAATTAAATTAAATTAAATTAAATTAAATTAAATTAATAAAATAAAATAATAAATAAAATAAAATAAAATAAAATAATAAAATGAAATAAAATAATAAAAATAATAAAAATAATAAAATAAAATAAATAAAATAAAATAAATAAAATAAAATAAAATAAAATAAAAAATAAATAAAATAAAATAATAAAATAAAATAAAATATCTATAACCTTACCTATATGATAGGTAAGGTTAGAATAACTTACTGGAGTTGTCTGTTTAATTTTCGTATACCTATCCATTTTCTGCTGCTTCAGAGGCTTGGGTGGGATCTGCATTGCAGAGTGTACACACTGTCTCTTCTTCCTTTTTCCAATTCTTGACTTCTTTCATATGTTTGTTTCACTTGTATGATATTTATGAAGCAAATTTTGTTCAGTTGTAGTTGAAACAGGCAGGTGACCCTCCAGGCATTATAGTTATATAGAAATAAAAATGAAAATAGCAAATAAAAAGGATCAGAGAGCTTAGATTTGGAACTGCTCACTGATTACCATCTTCAGACCACCACTTTATCCATTGAGGAAATTTCTTGACTGGTAATTTAGCCAAGGAAGTCAACACTTTTCTCTGACTAGGAAATAATGCCTTAATGACCCAAATGGATGTCATATATGTTTTTAGAATGTGAAATGATTATTAGTTGCACATCCAGCATTCTTATCTGCCCATAAAAGGGCAAATGTAAACAGGGGTAATAGATAGGATCCAGTAGTGGGCAGGAGGCTGTGGGTAGCATTCTGGTAAATATTTGCTCTGCAATTAGGTTATGTCCCCTATAGCAGCAATCTTTTTCAAAGGGGTAACCCTTCCCTCAATTGCCACTTTATGAGAATATCCACAAATGTTTTCATAATTCTGTATTTCTTCACCAGTCTGAAAAGACTGAGGACTGTTTAATAAGTTGTTATTATTCAGCAAGAGACAGTTTTTTGGATTGGTTTGCTTTTCATTAATCATATACATTTGTTTATTTTTAAATTCTGCTGTGATACCTAACAAGTGAAAATGAAAAGGGTGAAGGTAATAACTTTTCTTGATTAAATGGTCTGTTTCATTAGACTTCTTTTAGTATACTCAGCTGGAATCTGTAATGAATATTACACAGATGATGCTTCCTTTACCCTGTAGGAAATTCTCAGGGTCACCGCCCAGGGTCCCCGTTGGGGACTCATCAGTAGGCTTTTCCAAAAGCTGTGAGGAATTGCTTCTCTTCTGTTCTCAAGAATGGAAGAGGATTCTGGGCCCAGAAAAATCAGTTAAATCCTTGTCATCTCCCATATAGACTACTGCAATGCGCTCTACATGGGGCTACCCTTGAAGAGTATCCGGAAGCTTCAGCTGGTCCAGAATGTGGCTGCGTAGACAGTTATGGGTGCTGTAATATCGGCCCATGTAACACCTCTGCTGCGCAAGCTGCATTGGGTTCCAGTTTGCTTCCGAGTCCAGTTCAAGGTGTTGGTTATCACCTTTAAAGCCCTACATGGCATGGGACCAGGTTACCTGAGGGACCATCTCATCCCCATTACATCAACCCATCCTACCCGGTCATGCAGAGAGGGCATGCTATGGATCCCATCAACAAAAGAGTACCATCTAGCGGGATCCAGGAGGCATGCCTTCTCTGCAGTAGCACCCGCCCTTTGCATTATCTTGTCCCTGGAGCTGAGGCGAGTTTCTTCGCTCCCGACCTTCCAGAAAGACTTGAAGACCTGGTTCTGCCGCCTGGCTTGGGACAGGAATGCCAATAGTTCCTCTTGGGAGTGGCTGGTGCCATGAAACCCGCCTTATTATTAACATCTTTTTGTTTGGATTTTATATGTAAATTATTGTTGTTGTAATTTTATATTTTTAACTTATTGTTGTGAACCGCCCAGAGTCCCCAGGTATGGAGGAGATGGGTGGTGATACAAATTTAAATAATTAATAAATACATAAATAAATTGAGAGCTATATACAATATTGTTACTATTCTTGACTCTTTTCTATTAGAAAATTCATTAAAAGAAAAAGATTGCAAAGTGTTTGAAGAAAGCCATAAATTAATAAATGGACTATCTTTAATCATTTCAGTCATTATAGCACATCATTTGTCAATACAAAATTATTTCTTTCTCATGTGGACAATCAGCTTGTTATTTAGACAAACTACAACATTAAGGCAACTTCCTCCTTCTTTACCATTACGAGGATTCACTACAGTTATCACATCATGATAATAGCCAGTTACATGATGACAGATAAAATAAGAAGATAAGAGAAAGAGAGGATATGTATTATTTCAAGTAATCTAGGAATTCAACGCAAACTCACAATAACAACTACTACTAAAGAGATGTACCATGGAGGAGAGATTTACACATCTTGTGGTTTTAATAAAGTAGTTTAGTCTTTTTTCTCAAGCTGTTACATAAAGTTGAAGCCTTCATTTTATTAAATGACAAATGGATTTTCTCCCTTCTGTTCTATCCTTAGGCTTCTTCAGAGATATAATGTAGGGAATCCTGTGCCATGTGTATGTTTTCCTGACTTGGGAAATACTTGAGAAAGGAGGGAGAATTCCCCAAGTATGAAGATATTTATAGAAGTGATAAGTTACTTCTTTCTCTCTTTTTAAAGCTTTGCTTTACTGGTGATGTTAGGTGCAAGCAAAAGTTTATTTTCAAATAGATCAAAGTCTTTGTATCAATCTCTGACATCCAGACAATGGTCAGGGGCCATAGACTGGTTTAGGCACTATCTGAACAGAAGTCAATGGCTCTACATAGCTGGCTTAAAGACAGCTCATCCGAGAGTGGTGCAGTTACTTCTCCTCCAATGTTGGAAAGGAATTGTGTAAAAGGGCTCAGGGCTCTGTCTTCCATCCATATATCATCAAGATAACACTTTGAAAACTGAACCTGGCCCAAATTTGGTGTAGTGAGGTAAAGATCATCATCATCATCATCATCATCATCATCATCATATAATAATAATAATAATAATAATAATAATAATAATAATAATAATAATAATGATGATGCAGAGAAGAAAATACAGACATCTCCTGTGGCTATTACTGGTAAAGTGGTTAGAAGGCATTCCAGGAGCTATGTTCTATATGCTTTCCTAGTCTGGTTTTAGGCCACTTTCAGTTTCTCTTGATTCACTGAGTTAATGAACAAGGTAGAAGAGCACTGCAGACTGTATTCATGTAGGAAGTTGTACTAACACTTTAGAATAAAAGCAGTACAGACACGCAGAGGCAAAATTAAATAGAGCTTTAACGTATTAATAGGTCTCACTTTGGCTTATTTGCTTTTAAGTGCAGTTAATTCTCCAGATCTAAAAATGTCAACTTATTGGATGAATCCACACCACTGATAAAAGCCAGTCATATGAGAGTGGATGATACTAGTTTGTTGCCAATCATTGCTTGGAAGATGCCAAACTGCGCAGGGAACCTAAGCTAAACTAAAGTGTATCTTACCATTCTTTGAAGCATAAATACAGAGTTGACCCATATAATTATGGTGTAATAATTTCTTTTAAAATACTACCTAGGAGTCTGACATAGAAACACCTTAAAAGATTTGATATTTTCTTTTGTGTTTATTCATAGGCAACAGTTGTTACTGGATGAGTACAGTTACAAATACACTTTGGTAAATCTCAGGTGGAATCTTCAGTTTATGCATGTTTTTCTTTTGCATTTATAGAGATGGACATCAATCATAGGCTCCCATATGGCCGACTTCCTTTGGAATTCCTTCTCTACTGAGACAAACACCTCTCCCTTTCCATGAATTTAAACAACAATTGAAAATATACCTTTACTTCCGAGGCATTAGTTTCTGATCTCTACTTTTTTCTTCCCTTTTTTTAATTGGTGGTCTTCTTTCCTTGTTGTTATTTATTTATTTGTTTATCTAAGTCTGCAAGGGTGTAGTTGCAAACTCCTAGGGTTCTACAATGTCTGAATGAAAAAGAATCAAAACTAACACTTTTTCACTCAATCTATATAACACCTAGAGTGCCATGCTTATTGAAAAATCCAGCATATATGCAAATCACCCAGAAATAGAGGACTGATCAAAATTCTGAGCAATTGAAGATGAGGAAATGTTGGTAGGACAATTTGGGAGATTTTTCACCCCAAGGTCCCATGATTATCAAAGAATATTTCAGTTCAAACATATACCCAGAGTGCTTCCTGGACTAAGTTGTTTTGATAGTATCTTCACAGAACTCTTTACCTAAGAAACAAGGGACAGGAGACTGTAGCTTGAATCATGTCAACTGGATTTCTATTTTCTCAGTGGAAACGTTTTGCTCTTTATCCAAGAAGCTTCTTCAGTCTGAGCAAAGTTTGTAAGGGAATCCTTAAATATGTTTCTAAGTGTTCTTTTTCATTTGAGGACATTAATGTTCACATTTTAGACAGAGAAGATAAGTGGTTTGAAAGAGGGGTCAAGGAATCCATTTATGCCAACTTGGAAAATCCTTCTTTGAATAGAGGTGGGGGCCTCAGGTACAATCTTTCCCCTATTTTCCTTCCTGCTTTGTCTTCTGTGCCTAGGAAGATTAAGACCATTTCGCAATCTCAACAACAGCAAGGTAATCTTAACGATCGTCCTTTGGATGATAAAGGGACTTAGAAATAAACATCTCAAATAACCATGACCTAGCCCCAGGTGCAAGGTCACACAGCCACCTTAGAAACATATTTAAGGATTCCCTTACAAACTTTGCTCAGACTGAAGAAGCTTCTTGGATAAGGAGCGAAACATTTCCACTGAGAAAATAGAAATCCAGTTGACATGATTCAAGCTACAGACAATTCCACCTGGATGACTGAGAACCTTCATCGACAAGGGACAGGAGAATTATCCTGACCAATTAATTTCAATCTTTTAAGGATCTGTTAAGGATCATTATACTCAGGAAAGCTAGATTTCCTCCCTCTCTTCTTCTTTTTGTCTGAATCCTTGATGTTCCTTTTGACTGGTTATTTTTATTGTTAAAATGTATAGTTTTTCCATAGCTTTAAATGTTTTTATAGAATATTTTTATTTTCAGTTGTTATCTTGTAGCTAGGTAGGATTTCCTAAATCTCAGGTAACACCTCCCCAAAACCTTGGCTTCCACTAAGGTTTCCACTCATTAAACCATGAGTTCTCCTCCAGCTTACAAGAATGTAGATCACTGAACAATATGTGTTCTCAAATCCTTGAAAAGAACAGTTTCTTAATATGTAACTAGCAGATACTCTGTGGGTGTGTACAATGTTTCTAAGATTATAATGGAGAAAACTGCAAATGGGGAGATTGTGTGTGTGTGTGTGTGTGTTACTGCTGGAAGTATATATTTAAATTGGTTACATGTATTTACGAGGGGTGGGAAGAAGAAGGTGGCCAAGATGAACAACCATATAGTTTAAAATTGTTTGCTTTTGCTCTCACTTTCCCATAGTGAATTTTTTGTTATTATGAACCTATAAAATTGTTACTCATTGCAAAAAAATTAGCCTTTGAAGACATTTTACAATAAGGTCTCTAATAAGTATCATTTGATGCCTATTTTGTTTGCACACTTGAAAGACAAAGAGATTGAGAGAGGTTAATGATTCTAAACTATACCCTACCAGAGTTCATTTTCTTCTGTTGTCTCTCTTCACAATTCCTCCCCCTCGGCCCATTATTAAAGCTTGAATTAAGGGTTTCTTTTGTTTGTGTGAAAAAGGAGAATTGTTCTCCTTACTGAATTTCACTCACTGTACTAGATATTACCCTAAATGCAATATTCATAGAAGTGTAAAATCTAATTAAATCTAGTAGCTTGCCTACTGGAGCAGTGTTACAATAGAGGGCTTTTATGATTTTAAAATTGTGACGTGGAGCCCTTTAATTACAAACATCTCATTTTGAGATCTGCTTTTAATTTTGTTCTCTTTCTGTAATTAAAAAAGGGTAAAAAATAATCTGATATTCTGATCAATAAGGAAGCCCCTTTCTAGAAAGCTGTTTCACTATTCATTCTCCGACACTTGCGATTACAAAATAAATGCGAGGTAGAAATTAAAATTCAAACTAATCAAGGCATTTGTTGAGGAAGATTTTGTAAACAATTACATGAATATTTATTAAGCATATACAACAGCTAGCAAACAATATATCCAAAAGGTCTGCTGGGTATTGAATTATAATGTATTTTGCACCTTGCTCACTTATATAAATAAAGTAATATTTTTCCAGTTGGTTTTGAGCCTTGTGCCTTTAAAATAAACAAAGCAGAAATTGGCTGCTACTCTAATATTGGGTTTGTGACTCAGGGGTATTTGGTCCACTCTAAATTTGCTCCATTTTAATGATTTAGCTGTTTATGTATTATAATATTTTTTATACATTGAGAGTGTTCGAACATCAACATTTTTTGTTGTATACATTGTTCAAAAACATGAAAAACAACTTTATTGAAGACACTTCTTTAACTGTGCCACATATATGTGTTTTGTAAAAATGAACCATCTCTTATAGGCAATTTTTGGAAATAAATACCCTTTCATGCCTACACCTTTCCAAAAACATACAAATTTTGGAATGGAAGTTGACAATTTCTGGTGGCTTCCTTCATCGCTGCTTGATCATCTTCATCTTGGCAGAGCATATATTCTAACGTCCACTAAAATTTGGAATTTTGCAATCTAATTTATATTGCACAGTGCAGCAAAACTGTTGTAAGGCTGATTGGAGTCAAGAATATATTGCCATGAGGTACTACTGGAAAAGAGTATAGTTTGAAATCTACACAACTTGAGAATGGATGTTAATTACAGTCTATTTTGCATTTTTGTCAACCATTTTAAAATGGAATGTGTGAATATTGGGCATTATAAATTCTGTCTTAAGCTGATTATGAGTGCCAAGGCAGATTTTTACAGTATCATGGTGTAGGATTATTATTATTATTATTATTATTAACAAATTTGGGTGCAAATGCAGTTGCAGCTTGGCTGTGCTGTCTCTTTTCTTCTCATGTAATAATAGTGATTATCTCAAAATAGCAACAAAAAGTTTAGCTAATTATTTAGAAGATTTGCAGTGTTGATGTAATGTTTGTGAGTCAGGACTGAATTGCAGAGAAAAAGAGGACAACCAGCAGCAAGGTAGATGGACTATTACATTGGTGATGGGTGCACCGTTGGAACACTTCAAGCACCAAGGTGGGGATCTGAAGAAAGTCTATGTGTTTGCTAAGAATTAACACTGACTTGATGGCACATAATCATTTGGTTGGCCTTTTCTAAAAAAAAAAAATTAGGAAGATATGTGTGCTGCTAAGAGCAGATGTAGGTCTGGCTGTCTTCAGCATTGTGCTTTCTGAGTTGGTTGCAATTACAAGTAGTCTTTGCTTACCGGCTGACTCGTTTAGCAATTGTTCGAAGTTACATCAGTGTAAAAAAATAGCTTTTCAACCAATCCTTGCTTTTATGACCTTTGCAGTGTCCCATGGTCAAGTGATTGCCACTCGGGGTGCTTCACAACTGGCATGCATTTATGACCGTCACAGTGTCCTGCTGTCAAATAACCACCAAAAACCAAATATCTTTACATATGAAATAGAAATAAAATGTACATGTATAAGATTGGGACTATGTAGTAACAGGTACTTATTACTGTAAAAAATGGAAAAGATCTTTGATATATTTATTGATTATGTTATTGATACATTTTGCTTTTACTGTATGGTTGCTTTTTACCCATTTATGTACAGTATGTTGGGTTGTACACTGCTGAATCATGTTCCCAAGTAAAGCAGCCTAAAGGCTCAGGAAATAAATAAATAAATTGTTTCCAATATTGCACCCAGTTCTATGCACCACACTTTTAGGATTCAGACAAATGGGGAGGCAACTATAAACTAAGTCGATGAAGGTTCTCAGTCATCCAGGTGGAACAGTCTGTGGCTTGAATCATGTCAACTGGATTTCTATTTTCTCAGTAGAAACGTTTCACTCCTTATCCAAGGAGCTTCTAAGTCCTATAAATTAAGGAATTAGGAATACTCAGCCTTGAGAAGACTGATGGGGGATGGTTATTGTTGTTCAATGTTCAGTTGCTTTCAACTCTTCATGAGCCAATAGAAATCATTCAGTAGGATAGTCTATCAGTAACTGCTTGTCAAAGTTCTTGTAAGCTCAACTTGTGTCATCAACAATAGTATCTAATCAGTTTGCCATCTGTTGGCTTCATTTTCATTGGTTTGATTTCTCAAAGACTTTTACCTCTGGTTTTACTTCATTTAGTATTGAAGTATTTAGCATTGATTTATTTCTTATTTTTGTGCTCCAAAGTATCCACAACAGTTTTTTCCACCACCTCACTTCCAAGGTATCCAAGGTTTCTTCGTTCAGCCTTTCTGGTGGTCTAGCTTTCGTAGCCTTATATTACAACTGGTAGAACCATGGTCTTGACAATATATACATCTGTTATTAATGGATTCAATGGAATGTCTCTGTACTTAAATATTTTGTCTAGATTTATTATTGTCTTTTTTCCAAGTAGCAGATGTGTCTTTATTTCATTTATATTTACAATCCCTGTAAAATTTTGCACAAGTCTAGATTTGTGCATGTGTCACCTCTTTTGCGGGAACTGCACTGGTTGCCAAGTTGCTTCCGGGTCCAATCCCAGGTGCTGGTTATCACCTTTAAAGCTCTACATGGTTTGGGACCTGGTTATTTGAAGGACCACCTTTCCCCAGTTACATCTATTTGGCCCACTAGAGCGGGGAGGCAGGGTTATGGGTCCCTTCTATGAGGGAAGTTCATCTAGTGGGACCACAAAAAAGGGCCTTCTACATGGTGGCTCCCTCCCTGTGGAACATCATTCCTCCGGAGATTAGATTGGCCCCATCTTGATACTTTTCCGAAAGGCCCTGAAGATGTAGTTCTGTCAATGGGCCTGGGGACCCCAGGTTGAGATGGAGCTGATCAAGTGGCAGATCTGATTGTGTGTGTAGCTGCCATGGGGGATGAGGGTCAATGGGTTTTTTATATTGTGGATTTCAATTTTGTAAGCCGCCCAGAGTCACTGTGTGTGTTGGGCAGCCATATAAATTTATTAAATATTTATTTATTTATTTATTTATTAATTAATTATTTGGATTTATCCCCGCCCATCTCTACCGTGGTAGACACACTCTCTCTCTCTCTCTCTATATATATATATATATATATATATATATATATATATATATATATTGAGCCTAGAAAAGCCTATAGCTACTTAAACTTCTTCTCTGCCTATTTGCATTAGCTTAGCGTTGCTTGATGACATAATATGAGCATTTTTTAATACTGAAGAGCAGACCAGCTTTTATACTCTGTGCATCTTCAACAAGAAATTCCTTGCGTTTAGCCATTAAGATGGTATCACCAGCATATCTGAATTTGCTAATATTTGTTCTGTGTAACATTAGTTCCAATTTCTGTTTTTTCTACTCTAGCATGTCTCATAATATATTCTGTATATTAATTAAATAGATACATGGAAACAATATAATTTTGGTTCACTCCTTTCCCCCTTTTGAACTATTTACTTGCTCCATTGCTTCCTGCTCACTACATAAATTCTTCAATTGGTTAAATATGTCGTCTGGCACACCATGTTTTTAAAGACTATACACAGTCTGCTGTGGTCTGCACAGTCAAAAGCCTCTGTTTAATCAATAAAGGAAAAATGTCTATAGTTTTGAAGCTCCCTTTCCTTTTCCATTGTCCATTACATGTTAACAATGTGACCTCAGATGCTCCTCCCTCTTCTGAATCCAACTTGTATATCTGGCAGTTTTCCTTCCAATTATTGTTCAAATCTAGATTACAAAGGAGCATTACCTTATTAGCATATGACATATGTTCACCTGTTTGATATATTGTTAACACTGTTTTTTTTATTTTGGAATATAAATTGATCTTTTCAAGTCTCTTGGGCAATGCTGTATTTTCTTTTTAAAATGTTCTTACACATTTTTTAAAAAAACAAAGTTAAATGATTTCACAGCATTTATTTGTTGCTGTGAGCCACCCAGAGTTCCTTAAGATGGGCAGCCATATAAATCTTTTAAGTAAATAAATAAATAAACAAATAAATATACAGGTAGTCCTCAGTTAACAACAGCAATCGGGACCAGACATTCCATCGCAAAGCGACACTGTCATAAAGTGTGATGTCACATGTCCGCACTGCTTAGCGACAGAAATTCTGGCGATGGCTGTTGTGGGTCTTCCGGGCTGTGTGGCCGTGTTCTGGAAGTTGTGGTTCCTAACGTTTCGCCAGCATCTGTGGCCAGCATCTTCAGAGGGCATCTGATGCCCTCTGAAGATGTTGGCCACAGATGCTGGCGAAACGTTAGGAACCACAACTTCCAGAACACGGCCACACAGCCTGGAAGACCCACAACAGCCATCGAACTCCGGCCGTGAAAGCCTTCGACAATACACAGAAATTCTGGCACTTCCGGTTCCATCAATAAGTGAATCACCGTGGATAATTAAGCTAGGATGTCACATGATTGCCATTTGCAACCTCCTGCCAGCTTCCCCATTGACTTTACTTGTAGGAAGCCGGCAAAGAAGGTTGCAAATGGCGACCATATGACCGCAGGATGCTGTGATGTCATAATTGCATGGATTGCAATCATGTGACCGCAGGGATACTGCGACTGACATAAGTATCAGGACCGGTAGTAACTACCACTCATTCAGCACCATTATCAGTTAAAAAAGTTGCTGAATGAGTGGTTGTTAAATGAGGACCACCTGTATTATATTCGTATAATATAAGATCTTGCTTACTATTACAGATAATACCAATCCAGACCATTGCTCACCGGCTCTGGACTTGATATTAGTAGCAAACAACATTCCATAACTGTATATAAAAACCTGGCAAATCTTTACTATAGATTCATGGTTTAATGAAAGATATTAAATTTTGTCATTTCTCAAAGAAGTCATCATCATCATTGGCGATCACTTGTAGCCGAGTAAGATTGTCTTCCAAAGGTAAAATTTTAACGGTGGATCCATAAGTGGCTATAAAGGCCAATTCTGGATCCGCATATATGGTTTAAATTCACCCTTGCTATATTCCAAAGTTTTATTTACCCCATGTCTAAAGATAGTATTCAATGCTTCCAATTATTGGTTATCACTATTTTTGCCACTTACCAGCATGCACATCACAAATTGTTAGATTTCATTTTCTTATTATCTTCTATAACTATTCCAAACAGTGCTAACAATTTTATCTATTTCCGTATATACCAGTTCCCAAAAGTTCTTAATCCCTTAGCACATCCACTATAGAGGACATTTCTCTCACTGTATTTATTCCAATAAAACATAGAATTCTTTTAGATAAACATGACAATTTCTCCAGAGTCACACCATACACACACACACACACACACACACACACACATACAAACACACATACAGTATTTATTTATTTATTTATTTATTTATTTACCACATTTTTATCCCACCCATCTCCCCCACAAGGAGGGACCCTATAATATAATAATATAATATAATATAATATAATATAATATAATATAATATAATATAATATAATATAATATAATATAATATAATATAATATAATATAATATAATAATATAATATAATATAATATAATAATATAATAATATAATAATATAATAATTGTAATTTAAGCAGGGGATGAAAATATAGTTTTGGAAACCCAAATCCTATTCCATTCCCCTTTATCAATAACAATATAAATCATTTTCCCAAATCGTTTTTAATCAATTTAATGGCATCCCCCCAACTTCAGAAATAACCAATGAAAGAGGTTGGTGAGCAAGTAGGAATAGGATATGATTGTCTCTTTCCTCAACTGTCACTGCCTTGTCTACAAATCCAATCCTATGGTCTAATATATCATCACAAGTTTCAAATCTAGAGATATATTACTTGGATGTAGACCTCATAAGAGGTCATTATTGAAGAGCTGAAATTTACTGTCAAGAAAATTCTGAAAAAATCTTACATTACATCAGTAAATTAATGACTAGAAGGTATATTAGGATATCTACCATTAATCATTAAATATTTCTGGCTAATTATCCAGTGACTGTGAATATAATAAAAATACCTTTTAGAAATGTACTGAACGTCACTTGGTTGTGAGGAAAAGAAAGGAAAAAATCTTATAAAAATAAGTCTGCATATTTCTGGAAAATATCCTCTAAATTTATTGCTGATCTCAGGCTGAAGCTATTTCTGGTACAGCTTTAGAAAATGTGTTCTTTACATTGTGAATTATTTATTACTCCAGTGAAATACTTAAAAACCCAATTAAAGCACCATTAATTTCCTATAGACCAAGAGATAATCGTGTTAATTTCAGTTCAACAGCAAGTGCCTCTTCCTTATGCAAATTGCAAAGATTTGTTTCCCTCAACTACACTGGTGATAAGCTATATAGTATGGTGATATGTAATTAATATGTAATTGCTAAAGTTAAATTTAAAAAAAAATTCTACTGAAATATCTTTACTGAGGGAATCATCAATTGAGAAATTTTATGTATTCCCATTTGATGGGGAAAATAAGCTACCTTATTTGCTAGAGGACTAGCAAGGGCAGCTTTGCAATATATATATAGTGTAAGTGGCTGGATGGCATAGTGGTTAGAGCGCTGCCCTTTGACATGGGAGACCAAGGTTTGAATCCCAGTTGGTACCTCCCTTACCAGTAGGGGCCCTTGGGCAAAGACCTCCTAACCCTTCACCTGCCTACCTCAGATATGAGAGTGACACAAACTAAGAGAATCATGCTGGCTTGGACATCACCCAGATTAACAAGGTCCATTCCAGATGTTGAAGAAGCAGGACAATCTGAGGATGAGTGGGCTACTGGAACAAACTATACATGGACGAGACAAGAGAACCTGGATGATGGAATGCTACTACATCAGCAGACCTAATGAGAGGGAATATATGAAACGTATGAGGGAACTATGGATGGACAGAAGACCTGCATCCACACTAACTGAGAAACAGCTAGTTACCCAACGCTTCAACATAGTGAAGAGGAAGCTGCTCTCACAACTTGAGACAGATGAGCTACACATTAGATCCCGGACTCAAGATGACCCGGAAGAACAACTGGAAGTGTAGCCAACATCTGAAGCTGGAACTTCACTGCCACCCCCTCCATTACAGAGCACAGCAGCTGATATGAGGCAAAAGATCATGGATAAACTAGCTACAGTCAACTCTTGAGACCGATTACCAAGGCTCGGTGGAGAAGTACCATCAGATACGATGCTAGAAGGTGCCAATAGAGCCCTCACGACAATCCCTACTACCACCATAACTCAAACCAATGAACTGGTACAGTATATGCTACAGCTGCTGTAATCCTGGAGATGCTTGGCTACACAATCAAGAGGAACAGCAGTATGTACCCCGCCCTGGAAAATGAGGTTGGAGGCTAAGATCAAGGCAATTCGGAGAGAAGTAAGTCAACTGGTAGAACTACTATGAAGGGTATGGAGATTAAGGATAAGACTCAGCTACTGAAAAAATACAAGGGCCTGACTCCATCTGAAGCCCTAGAGACTGCTAAACAAAGGCTCACAGCACTGGCTACCAGGCTAAGGAGATACACTAGAGAAGCAGAGGCCAAAAAGACAAATGCCCTGTTCTCCAAAGAATCACCCAAGGAGTATTGACTCACTGATCCACCTGACACAGATCTACAGTGAGGACATTAGGATGTCATTCAGACTGGAGACGTGTGGCCCAGTGGTAGTAAAAAGAGGAAAGGAACTTAAGTCTGATGTGGTGGTACTACCAGCGGGCCACATAGCAGACATACTGACCAGCTACAAGTACCTTGGTATCCCACAGTCACATGGGAACCACAATGAGAGGCAAAGAAGACAGCAACATCCAAGTACCACCAAAGGATAAGACAGGGTGAGAAGGGACTTTTTTTATGTTTTTATCATGGGAGGAGTGAACAATATACTAAGCTAGTAGTGAAATTTTTTCACTTTCTTTAAATAATATATAAATATCATCACTATCGTTTTAAAAAGAAAAGCAGTGACTAATCCCTTAGCATCTGTAGAAAATTTGACCAACTACACAGAGTTCCAGAGAAGAGCAAGGTAAGATAACCAATTAAGAAGCAACATAAAAAGTTGAGAATAACAATTGAATGGAAAGGACAACAGATTTATTTAAGTAAAACCAAGAGAACTTTTTATGTAAAGGTGATTTGTTCCCTGAATTAGAACCAAATACTGTATTCTAGAAAGTTAAAGGGCCTTGGAAAATATTAAGAACAGCAAAGCTACAGGAATGGATGAAATACTAGCTGAACTGTTTAAAATCCTACTAGATGGTGCAGTTAAAGTGCTACTTGGGGTGTAAGCAGGTATGGAAAGCATAGAAGTGTCCAATGAGTGGAAAAAAATCAATGTATGTTCCTATACCAAAAAAGGACAATGCTAAAAAAAATTGCTAAACTGCTGAACTTATGCTTCAAATCATCCCATCTAGAGTGCAACAGTGCATGGAACAAGAACTGTAGGATATACAAACTGCTTTCCAAAGAAGTAGGAGCATCAGATATCATATTGCGAACATCTGGCTCAGATGGCTACATTAACAGCTTTAATAAGAGAGCATTCTGTTTCTACATTTATATCAATTTGGCAACCACTTTTGGAATATTTGCTTGTAATGGAAAAAAATGATGTTTTGATTTTGGGTTTTAGAGATTAAATGATTTGTTGTAATAGAAATAATGTTATGATAGGTTAATTAATTGTAAGAGATTAGATTTGTATAGTTACCTATATCTGTATCGGAAAAAGTCGGAAGTCGCCTTTTGTTTCTTCTCTTTCTATTCACATCATTATAGTTTGTTCTTTTTTCTTTAGTTCTGTTTTCTATCTATTCTATAGTTTTTCTTTTTTGTATTTTAATTATATCTTGAAAATAAAAGGTCAGAAAAAAAGAGATCATATTGCTAACATCTGATAAATAACAGACAATGGAAGGGGGGTCCAAAAAGACAGCTACTTTTATTTGATTATACCAAGGTTTTTGACTGTGTAGACCACAATGATTTTTGGCTAGCCCATAAAAACCATGGGTATACCACACTACCTCACTTGCCTACTGAAGAATTTGATGACTAACAAGCAACAGAAGCAGACATGGAACAAGTAAATGGTTCAAAACTGGAAAAGCAGAGTACCATTGCAATAAACTGTCACATTATTTATTAACTTCTATGCAAAATATAGGGGGGTGCGATGGCTCAGTGGTTAAGATGCCAGGCTTGTCGATCAGAAGGTTGGCAGTTCGAGACCCGAGCACCAAGTGACAGATTGAGCTCCCGCACTTGCCTCATCTCTTGCCAACCTAGCAATTCAAAAGCATGCAAATGCAAGTAGATAAATAGGTTCCACTTCAGTGGGATGGTAACAGCATTCCGCGCATGTCATACCGGCCACATGACTGCAGAAGCATCTTTGGACAGTGCTGGCTCTTTGGCTAAGAAACAGAGATGAGCACCGCCCCCTAGAGTCGGACATGACTGTGCAGGAGAAAACCTTTACCTTTACCTATGCAAAATATAACAAGGGAAATGGTGGACTAGGAGAAAAAGAAATTTAAATTAAGATATTGGGACTAACATCAACAACCTCAGATATGCCAATGGTACAACTGAGTGTTTATTTCAGACCCTTAATCTGATATCGGCATAACAAGTTCTCAGACCCTTGATCACAAGATCACTCACCTGATGTAGAGACTTCAATTGGCATGGTCAGGGATCCTCTCTTTATCTATCCATGCATGACAGAATGTCTTTAGAACATATACCAACACCTGGGAAGATATTCTCTCAAAATAATAGAAATGACTAGTTAAGAGGGAAAAGTATATATTCTCTAAATCAGTGTTTTAAAACCTCTGCAACTTTAAGATGTGTAGACTTCAACTCCCAGAATTCCCCAGCCAGCATGCGCTAAATCACCACTAAGAGAGGAGCATCAATATGGGTTCCTGTCAACCCAACAGTTTGAAAGCCTAGCAAGTAGATAAATGGGTACCACCTTAAGTGGGAAAATTTGCTGGCGTCCTGTCGGGAAGTCGGTTCCACCGGAGGAGAAAAAAGATCGGAGGAAGATTGAATGGCGGCAGTGACGACGAACCCGGAAGTAACATCTACAGGAAGTCAGCAGCCGGCTCAAGGCATCTTGGGAATTGTAGTCCAGAGCCTTAGAAGAGTCGGTTCCCTTACCCCCTCCCTTCATGTGCAGTGAATTGTATAATTGTATAATTGTATAAAAGGATTGTTGATTTAAGCCGCCTAGAGTCCTCCATTAGGGAGGGGATAGGCAGGGTATAAATATCACAATAAATAAAATAAATAAATAAATATAGACCCATCCAGGAAAGGTGTGGTATGCTAGCTAGAATAATCTGGGCTGCCTTTGATGAGGATGAGTGGCTACTGGCTACCAAAGAAAAATGAGATTTTGTCCTCTACTGAAGTTTCCCATGTCTTGTTTTATTGCCTTCTCTATGGATATTTCCTGTCTATATTATCCTTTGCAGTTAAAGTTATTCTTTTGCTGTGGTTTGATTAATAAACCCTTTCAATTAATGTTTACCTCATTTGTAGGCTGACCATACGTCCCGTTTTGAATGGGACAGTCCTATTTTTTTAGCATTTTTCAACCGTCTCGTCATTTTGATAAAAATCTCAATTTTGTCCCATTTTTTAAACCCGGCGGGAATGGCGCAGAAGGAGGATCCGAGCCGGAGCTGCTGATTGGAGGCAGCCTGGAGGAGGAAGCCCTCCCACCTATCAGTGTGCAGCAAAGGAGGGACCGGGGGTGGGGTTTGCAGGCAGGAGCCAATTGCGTGGACCGGGGGGCGGGGTTTGCAGGAGAGAGCCAATCACATGGGCCTGGGGGCGGGGACCCCTGTCTTTTTAATGAATACGGAATATTACATAAGACCCCGTCCCATTTTGCCATCCCAATGTCCCATTTTTGTCTCAAGGAAATATGGTCAGCCTACTCATTTGTGTGTTTATTACTTTTGAATCCAACCTTCCTGCCCACATTTTAATGTGGCAAAACACCAATCCATTGCAAATAGGCAGAGTGGACAGTGACATTCTAATGGATTTAATCTTCTTTGGCTCAAAAATTCAGAGGGATATTGACTTTAGTGATGAAATAAAGAGACATCTGCTATTTGGGAGAAAGACTATGACAAATCTGTGCAAAATATTACAGTGGATAGACATTACACTGACAATACAGGTATATATTATCAAGACCATGGTTTTTTCACAGTTGTACTATATCATTATAAAACCCTGAACAAAGGCAAATTGATTCCTTTGAACTGTGGTGTTGGAGAAAATTATTGAGAATAACTAAGAGCAAAGAAAAACAAATAATTCAATACTAGACAAAATAAAACTAGAATACTCATTGGAAACCCTCATAATGAAGCTAAAGCTTAAATATTTCGGACACATAATGCAAAGGCAAGAGTCTTTAGGGAAGTTCCTGGTGTTTGGAAAAATTGAATGCACTCAAAAAAGGCTGATAGAAGGCAAGATGACTAGACACTAGCATTGATGACAGAAGCATGAGCATGCAGGAACTCAAATAAGTTATTATTGACAAAAAATCTTGATGAAGTGATGTCCATGAAATGTTCAGAAAGTTTCAGAAGTGACTAAACAAATGAACAACAACAAAGCTAACATAAATTTAATATTTCCATTCCCTTCTTTCAGAATGAGGAGATGGAAGAGAATGGATATGGGCATAAATCTTTATGACTTCATTTCTCTCTTACAAGGTGCAATCTTGAAGACTTGAAGAAGTTTGAGTGCTCCACCTTCAAGATAAAACGTTATTAAGCATCTGGAAGTAAAAATAAGTATTGTACAGTACAAAGCACCAAACTGTAGTTTAGCTGGGGTGGGGTGGGATAAAATCTAAAATATCACACTGTCAGAAGGAAATTAGTATTTGCAGCTGGTAGGAAACTCAAGAAAAATAAAATCACATTCCTGGAATTCATTTGTTGTGATTGCCAGGGGAATGGAGTCAACATTATTGTTGATGTCACATAGTTTTAACGGCTGACTCACAGCAGTAGTGAACCGATGATTGCTTCAACTCTGATCATTCTTCTTGTGAAGTTAATAGGTTAAGCTGGCAGGGGGAAGGCAAAGATGATAATTTGAAAGCACAAGAAAACAAGGTTAAACAATTTAGCAATGGCCTCTCCCCCACTATCTTCATAGCAGCCATATGGGGACCCTAACAAGGGTCATCATGTGATTGAGTTGGCATAAATCTCAACAAAAATAAATAAATGGATGAATAATTAAGTAACCTATACTAATTAATCACTATCTTTTTCACCTTCTGAAAATTTTGTGCTTAGTTTTATATTTTATAACAGAACTGGTATGTTTTATTCTTTCTATAATTTGCTCTGTTGAGAAAGAGCTCATCTGGGAATTTTTGTGGGTCTTTGAGTATATAATAAAGTTGAAATTATTTTCCCACATGTTGTTAATTATAACTCAAAATAACTCCCCTTGGGGGAGTTGGGCGGTGATAAATCCAATAAATAAATAAATAAATAAATAAATAAATAAATAAATAAATAAATAAATACATACATACATACATACATACATACATACATACTGTGGCTTGCTCCATTTGATATGAAAAATATTGCTGCTACTAGAATTCCTTTTTATGATACAGTCAAAGATTCTGCTGCTGACATTCATCAACAAATCTAAAAATAGATAGGATTGCACAAGTACCTTCCAGAAAAATTGAATTCTGCAGCACCATTTCTATTACTTTTTTATTTTTGCAGTTTTAAAGTGATTCTGTTTCATTTCTGCATCCATTTGCATTTTTTAAGGAAGTCCACATTAAAAATTGAGTCCTTTTTTGTATATATTTCTTTCCTTCTTACTTACATATTTTGTACCTTTCCATGCATTGTTTCCTAATGCAATGAATTATTTCTTTTAGAGTTAATATATTTTGTTGGTTTTAATGGTTAGTCACCTTAAGTGATATATTAGTACTAGGTTGTTGTTGTTTTCTCTCGGATAAATGAATAAATATTTTCCTATCTTATTTTCATAGATGTACCTATTTTTGTGCATACTTTCTTCTGATGATTTTTATTATTAGAAATATATATATATAAATTGAGAGAAATAACTGTACTGAAGTATAATTATGTTTTGCCCATGTTTCAGGTTGTAAAGTACACATTAAAATGTGAACAGCATTACATTCTGTTGTCCTGTCTTGTCCATTAGAAATCTTACTCAGTGGCCCATCTAGCTACTGCTATTTCATTAAATACATTTTATTTATTTTATTTATTATTTGAATTTCTATCACCACCCATCTCCCCCAGATGGGGGACTCTGGGCAGTTTACAATGAAATCAATAGTTAAAAACATATGAACATGAAATTACCGTCCAAAACCCATATAAATAGAATAAATAGTGTAAAATCCAAGGGATGATAAAATCTCAAATAATAGGGAATATTTATTACCATAAATACTAGGAACTTCCTTAAAAATTACAATTTATATTCAGGAAAAGAAGGGAAAAAAAGAATCAAGCAACCAATTCCATCCATAGCACATTTTATATGAACTTTTGGACAAACATATGATCTTGATAATAAGGGTCTCCATATTTCAAAGCTTGAAGGCTTTCTATCCTTGATATTATGAAGAACAAATGTGTGTGGAAAGGGTTGTTTGTGGAATTGATTTCATATTATCATTTCTCTGAAAGCTGTAATAGCAAGAAACATCCTCAGGATTTGCCAAACTGACATCAGCAACCTCAATTATGTAAGAAGCAGATCTTTAGGCATTTTCCTCTTCTTTCTTCATTCAATTCTCATTGCATTTAGAAAGTGACACTGTCTTAGCAGCATCTGGGATTATGCAGACATTGCTGTTGGTTAGTCAGGTTTCAATACTTTTTCACAGGATTTGGTTCTAGCAGGACTTGTACGTAAATCTCACAATTTGTTTAATTTATCACATTAATCTTTAATTAAATTAATATTTTAATTTATTGCTACAGTTCTTCCTAATGTAGATCTGCCAAAGCATTTCCTCCTGGAAGTTATTCCAACCTGTGATCTCTGTGTTTGATCAAACTTGCACTTGTCTTCAATAAAAATGGCCAAGAATCAAAGTCAGATGACTTGTCATGCTTTGGAGTCTCAGGGAGCCCTCTGCAAAATGAATTGATACGGTCACCTCAGAGAGTCAAATTCCTGTTAATCTAATTACTTAAGGGCTTTGCCATACAAGGACTGTGCAGGGTTCAAAAACAGTTTGCAACCTTTGTAGTCTCAGCATTTCTGAGACCTAATTTGTTTCTGAGTAAACTGTGAATTATTTGAAAGCATAGTTCTTTGAAACACAGCATCTCTATGGAGTATGGCCACCTCCATTTGGAAGACTGTTTGTCTCATTCCAGCTCTGGCTTCTTGACTTCAGCCACCGTAGCAAATCCATCAAGTGCAAAGGTAGCTTGATATCTTTGTAATTGTCCTTCATAGGAATCACTCAGATATGTATAAATATGTATGTGCCAAAGCATTTCCTCCTGGAAATGTAGACATAGTGGGTCTATGTCTACAGTAAATCTGTCTTTATATCTATGTCTATCTCTATGTCTATGTGTCTATATCTATATGCACATAACAGGAAATAAGAATGTAGATGATGCTTGCAAAGAATTCATTTTATTTGTATTTCATAATGGAATGTTTGGTTCTCTGGGTCTGTGCCAGCTAGTGTAGGTGGGGTGGGCAATTATTGCTCTTTGTTCACAAACGTGCAAAGTCAGTGGTAGAGATGGTCTTCATTGGTTTCAATTTTTTGTGGGATTTAGAAGCAGGAAAGAAGCATGGAGTGTAGGACTCCAGCTATAGCTGTTTCCAAACACCCTCTTAGGCTAGCTTTGGTTTCCAAAGAGCCTCAAACACATCTCTTTTTGAACTGTAGGTTGAGTCATGGCAACTGGATTTCTTTCTTTTGGTTGAAACGTTTCACTGCTTGTCCAAGTAGCTTCTTCAGTCTGGGCAAAGGTTGGTGAGGGGACCCCATATATGTCTTCCAGGGTGGCTGTATTGACCTTACACCTGATTGGCTTGTTAATTGGGCAATTGAGGTGTAGATAGTCTTTGGGATGTCTTACTCCTAAAACCTTTATTCATCCCCAAGAGTATCGTTAAATGTGGTCATTAAATTCACCAGCAAGGCCACATTTAACATCCACTTGGGATGAATAAAGGTTTTAGGAGTAAGACATCCCAAAGACTATCTACACCTCAATTGCCCAATTAACAAGCCAATCAGGTGTAAGGCCAATACAGCCACCCTGGAAGACATATATGGGGTCCCCTCACCAACCTTTGCCCAGACTGAAGAAGCTACTTGGACAAGCAGTGAAACGTTTCAACCAAAAGAAAGAAATCCAGTTGCCATGACTCAACCTACAGACAATTCCACCTGGATGACTGAGAATCTTCATCGACATATCTCTTTTTGATACTGCAAAGAATCACATAGCCCCCAGCATTGTGAGCACCATGTTTTAATTATCTGAATCTGGGAAACATCTGTTGCTTTCTTCTAAAACCAGAAGTTTAGTGCACTATAGATACTGCTGCTTTTGCTGACAGACATTTACATCTGCAGCAAAATGAAAAGCTGATGGCTGATTCAGAGATCAATTCTTGCGTAATTTTACTTGAATGGTACAATTAGAGGGAATTGAAACAAAGAGGTGTTGCAGAGATAGTGTGCCATTAGTGGAGGTAAACAGGATGTAGCAGGAGAACAGATGCTGCATGGAAAAAAACACAGTGTTCAAAGCCTTAAACCTATTTGGGCATGTATTCAAGCTAACATTTAAAGAGCTGTAGGCATTAAATTATTTCTTGCTGTTCAAAAACCAGAACCATAAAAAGCCCTTTACAAGTTGGTCTTGCACAAGAATCCAGATGACCACTAAATGCCTACAAAGAAGTACAGAAAATTCTAAGTCTTTGCTGCCATCTAGTGATTGTCCAGATTTTTGCAACCCTACCATAGGTTTGCCTGGCTATACTGAATGCTCTGAAATGGAGCCTGGGGAAAATGGGCATGAGGTCAGTCAGGGGTTCTTAAGCTGGGCGATACAATAACCCCCTGAAATAAAATGAAATTGTGTTACACTTCCCCCATGAATAAAATTAATTATTTAATTAGAGCCAAGAATGGATAAAATATAAATTTACCACTTAGCTTTAATAATTACATTTAAGCTGAATGTTAAATACAATGATGATAGAATATTACAGGAGGAGGGGGGGAGGGTTTCCTCACCTTAAATCAGCTTCTCTGATTTAACAACATTACTATTTTCCTGGCTTGTACCAACTTTACTACATCCACTAGGTTACACTAACAATAAGACAACCCCTCTGAAACATCTAAGCAAATACTCAAACCTGGCTAGCTATTTTATTCTTGTAACACCAAGCTTCCTGATAACAATTTCAAATCACATTTCTTCTCTAATATGGAAATCAAAAAATGACAGACATGTTGTATAAAATGTAAAGCCAGAAAATCCCCTTTGGTGCATTTCCTTACTTCCACAATCAAATGTGTCAGCAAAAACCAGTTGAAGTGATCTTATATAGACTAACTTAGAGCTTGTGAAATAGTGAGTAACAATAAGAAATCTGAAAAAAATCTGGAATTAAGGTTTTTGGTATCTCCTTGCTGTCATCTAGCAATTGCTAGATTCTATCCACTGTGCAGCAAGTTTGTAATGCTTGAAACAACTAACAGCCCATCTGAATGTGTCCTTTCTAGCTAATAGATGGGCAGAGATGTCACAGGCAGTTTAGAGCTCAGCCTTTAGGCAATAACTGAGGTCAAAGTGATAATACAGCAACACTCATGGCTTGCAAATGATCATTCCCTGTTTGCAAAAGATTGTGGGAGTGAAGGAGAAAAAAATCTATGAACTGGCACAATTTCACATGCCTGGCAAGAGTTCAAATGATTCAAGGAAAAGTTAATTCATCAGTGGACTGAAACCCCAGTCAGAGAGTGCCCATAGTATATGTCTTTTTTTCCCCCAGTGACTCCTTCAGAACTTACATATAAACATTTGCTTGTGTTAGTGAAAAAGTGTCAGTGACACACTTGGTGTTCTATATGATAAACAGAGGCAACTTGTTCAATGCCCTCAGCCTGGCTTCTTCAGGAAAAAAAATAAATTAAAAAAGGGAAGGGAAGGGAAGGGGAAGGGAAGGGAAGGGAAGGGAAGGGAAGGGAAGGGAAGGGAAGGGAAGGGAAGGAAAGGAAAGGAAAGGAAAGGAAAGGAAAGGAAAGGAAAGGAAAGGAAAGGAAAGGAAAGGAAAGGAAAGGAAAGGAAAGGAAAGGAAAGGAAAGGAAAGGAAAGGAATAATGGATAATGTGTTATTAGTATTTGTCAGCCTTGGAGTGCAGCTGACTGTAATGTATTAAAATATGTGCTTGGGGGGAGCAGGTCTCTCATTTTTTTCCCTTGTCCTTCTTCTCTAAACTAAACTCATGATGAATCTGCTGTTTACAGATAGACCCAGCATATTAATTCCTATAGCCTCAATCCACATAGAAATAGCCATTCTGAACTGTCAAATGCCTTTTGCCTTGGAGTGCTTTTTGTTATCAATTGAAGAGTTCCAGCATTTAATAAACCATTTATAGCAGAGTTTTATGTGGTCATGACCCTTCATAGCTACAAGGTATATGCTAAAGTGAATTATATAATACACATGAGCAAATGAAACAATTGTGACTGGTAGTTGAAAGCTACATATTAAAACAAATGAGATATTGCAAAATCGTGACTGGACAGCTTCTTTGACTAGCAAATGTGACTTAGCCACTGATTTCCATATCTTTTGATAGAAATTGCCAGGTGATAGTAAGAAAGGACAAATATTGAAACTTGTCACCCCAAATGTTTTTCCTTTCAACTTGATATTTCCTTTGTAGCATTCAGTTTCCCCACTGCACTGTAAACTTAAGGGATCCGTAAGAGTTGTATCAATGTGAGCCAACTTATATATGACTCAGCAATTTATGTTAGGTCTGTGCTGATTATCAATCCTGCCCCAAGATCAGGATGAAATTGAGAATCCAAATGATAAGAACCATAGTGTTATCTTGTAGTTATTTTGTTGGCTTTGTAAGGATTTTGATTTTCCTCCTGTTTTGCCAATCCCTCCAAAAGCCACAAACAGACATGGATTCCACAAAACCTAAGATTATCGATCCCTTTTGCTATTTGATGCCAAAGTCCTAGTCACAAAGAAGAATTCAGAAGAACTTGGGTAAAATTTATTCCCTCCCTGCAGAAACTATTGTTACTCTTGCCAAACTCTCTGTCAAAAGGCTCACCTGCAGATAGACCACCCATTTTCCTTCTGCCCACTGTCTTTTTTCTTGTCAATGTTCAATGGCTACTGAGTGTTCCTGGCATGATCAGGTACAGATCCACCTCAAGTGCTGAATTAGATGCTCTATAAATAATTCTCCCTGTCCAGGAGTAGTCCATACAACCCACCATGGAATACTACTGACCAAAAACAGTTACTGTATATTATTTTAAAACAATCTACCTCAGGAGTATCTGTTTTCTTCTTCTATTCTTCAAAACAGGAAGGGGTCAGGGAGCAGCCACTGAATTGCAGCTAGGTCTATTTTGTCTCCCCTTCTTCCAATGCAACCAACTGCCCAAAGTTTCTCTGGAGAACCCGTGGAAACGGATGGATTGTAAGCATTTTAAATAAAGACAAAATGCAAAAGTATTAAAACCTTAGGAATGCTATCACATTGTTTATAGAAAGAAACACAACATTTTCAGTCCTAAAAATCTCAGCACTGAATTGTGCATGTTCTTTGGTCCAAAAAATAGCAATCAACATACTTCACTGTAAGATTATCTACCATGCAACTGGTGTGCCTATTATTAGCACGGAAGCCTTATAAAATACATCATGTTGGACCCATTATTGCATACATCTATGGAGCAGAAGATTTTCCTTGAAAACCAGCTTTTATCTTGGTGGGGGAAAAAGAAAATATGACAAATCCTAGGATTTAGATTGTGCTAGCATTGCTGTTGAATGCCACACAAAGCAAACTCTCTTGATGAATGTGGGGATTCTTGCTGAAGTGAAACATCTGGGAAAAAAGTCTATGAGAACTAAAAAAAATGTTCAAAAGGCTATCAATAGTACTCAGGGGAGATGCTGGGTACCTTTATCTGAGATCTAGATTGTACAAGGTGTTCAACATACATTCAGTGCTGTACCTATAAATATCCATTTGCCTCAGAGAGTGAAATAGCTTTGAAATCCAGTGAATAAATTGGCTATGCAGTGTAGGCAACTTGTATAAACTCAGATGAAAATATTCACTGTAACAGTTGAGGCAAATAAAATCAAATAATTTCAAAGTATGAAGAAAAAGTTCCAAAAAGACTGTTGGGACATCCCTTCCCTTCATGCACAGAGTGGGAAGCGAGTGAACCCACTGAATTCTCCCCCAACATCAGCTTTCACCTCTGAATTCAGCAGAGCATTGGAAGGGGCATTGATACTCACAAATGTATTTATTTATATTTTTTGTACCTTCAAGTCACTGTTGACTCCTGTCAACTACCTGGACGAGTCCCTGCAGTTTTCTTGGAAAGATTTCAGAAGTGGTTTGCCATTGCCTGCTTCCTAGGGCTGAGAGAGAGTGACTGGCCCAAGGTCACCCACCTTGGCTTTGTGCCTATAGCAGGGCTAGAACTCACAGTCTCCCAGTTGCTAGCCTGGTGCCTTGACCACTATACCAAACTGGCTCTCATACTGACAAATAGGGAGCCAAATATGACTTTACAAAAATTATTATGACTATTATGAACAATCCAATAAGTTGTATATATATTTCTTACTCCTGAATCTAAAGCAGGGGTGGGCAACGCGAGGCCCGCGGGCCATATATGGCCTGCGGGGCTCCAGCCTAAGGCCCACAGGGCTCCTGCCCGCAAACCCCACCCCTTCCATGCGATTGGCTCCCACCCCCAAACCCCGCCCCCCAGTGCTTGTGATTGGCTCCTGCCCGCAAACTCCAGCCCCCGGTCCGCGGAAATCCCAGAAATCCCAGAAACACCGCCCCCACCCCCCCGGTCCCTGGTTATAAATATCCAAATGGCCCTTGGCAGAAAAACGGTTCCCCACCCCTGATTTAAAGGGTAGTGAGATTGGAAAACAAGCTACTGATCCCACTTTAACTTAAAACTAGGAACCTGCAACATGTTGCCCTTTAGCTGTGTAGCTCCCATCAATTCCAGCCACCATGGCTAATGAAATGGAGATAATTCACGTGTAGATGAACCCATCCTGAAGGCCCCAAAATCAAGGCTCACTTTGATTTCATTCAAGACAGATGCTAAATGAATGCAGAGCAGGGTATGAATGTGGAAGATTGGGAGGAAACAGCTTTAAAGAGAACATGAACTCCTCTACTCATTAATCTAAAGCCTCCATTACTGTATCTTTATTTACCTTATCAGTTGGCAGGAGTATTTAATCAAGAAAAGGAGAGGCTATAAATACTCTGTTTGCTTTAAAGGTCAAGTTTATACGGTTGTGTAATTGCTTGCAAAATGAATTTTTTATGCATGTGGTGGTAATAACTGATTCACTGGCCAGGATGTAATAAGCAGCATGTGATTGTGCCAGTGGCAAATTAATACTTCTCAGGTGGTATCGAGAAATCGGTCAAGTTAAAAAATTAAGCTCTTCAAGAAGAATTAATTAGCCATATGTGTAGTGAGAGTGAATTAGAGCTGAAATAAAAGGGGCTGTTTGTATTAGTTGATTAATTAATGATAATAAAATATTTCTATCTTTCCAGTTAAAATAAAATAACAACAACGACATCAAAATTCACTCTATGTGAAATAAAAATAGATTAAAAACATGTAAGGACATCTAACTTAAGGACTGTATAGCAGTACAGCTGTCTAAAAGGGATGGGATAGGCTGAAGTTTTGTCTGGAGTTTGAAAATCAGGTGCCACCAAAGATGCCCCATGGAATCACCACTCCCTGCTGAAGAAGTATACTTTGGACTATAGTAGTCATGTATGGAATGCAGTGGTGGCTCAGCGGGTAAGACGCCATGCTTGTCAATCAGAAGATCACAAGTTCAGAGGTTAGAATTGTCAGATTTCTTATACTATATGATATTGGTAAATTGGATTTCTTTTCAATGCAAAAGTGTTTTGGCAAATTGCATCTTTTACAAAGCACAGCCTTCTCATGGTGACGTGAAGTGCAGGTGCAAGATAACAACAATCACGTGTGTATTGTTTTGACTAGATTGCATGGGAACAAGGTCTCCTGATATCTTTCCGTGGGAAGCCTTCCTCAAGCCCCCCCTGAGCAAGGAGGGGCGGAACTCAGTGCGTAGATGCAGCACTGCCATCCAATAGCAGGTCATGCTATGTGCTTTGAGGCCTAGTGTGTGTAACAGCTAACTTCCAGCCAATCAGAGAGCTAGAAGAACTGAATATACAACCATGCAAAATGGTGTTCTATGTCTTCTTGATTTCTAGTGTCTCTTAGCCATGTAGTTCTTCACGTGTTCACTTCCCGTGGACTGGGCAGAGTGAGCTATGCCTGGCTTTGGGTATAGGCCATGGCAGGAACTCTGGCCCTGGGATCAATACACGGAACTCTGCTTATAAGTTTGTTTTGTTTTCCTTTTACAATGATGTATCCTGTATATTCATCTTTTTCATTGTTGCGATAATGTGATTGTTATCTGCATTATTGCCCTATGCTAAACAGTAAACACTGTTGGCCCTAACAAGCTGCATTCTTGTCTGTTTATTCTCGTGCTGAGTATTGGTGTTGTGAATACCATTAAAAAATAGCCTGCTGTTAGTTGCTCAGGTGCCATCCCACGTCTGGGGAGAGGCTGCCTTGATTGCAGTGTGTGGTTTCTAACTAACAGGTAGTAGAATTCAACTGTAAAAAGAAATTGTTTTTCTTTGGTATGGCAAGTGCCCTTCACTGAAATGCCTGCATGTCTGTGAAACATTTGCGTGTGTTCACAACCCCAGGTCACAGAGAAGGAAGAACCAAGGAAGCAGAGTGCTTCAGGTTGTTGGTTGTTAGTTGTTGATTAAAATCCAAGGCTTATCGGTGTTTCATTAAGCCATGGTCGTATCCAAATCTCCAGAAGTGCTTTATGTTTAAGCAGCCTACTAGTTGGGAAAGGTTATGCTAAGGTTGCAAAGGTATTGCTGCATTGCTAGTGAAAACCCACTGTCCATGGTTTAGTAGATGGGCAAAAACCAGTTTAGGTTTCTTCTGTTCCCCAGTCTCCGAGTGTGAAAAGGGCCCCTCAGGTGAAGGAGTGGAAATTTCACCTGAGCAGTTGCAGGGCCTGGAGGGGGAGTCAGGTATTAGGGAAAGAAGACGGTGATGGGGAAGTACAGTGGTCATTCCTCATGGGTCCTCTTATTCCAGGGTGTGAAGCCTGACAGATTTGTGATTTAGCAGGTGACAGAGTGTCAGGTTACCTGAGAAAACCCAGTCTTTGCTAGATGTGTTGCTCCTGCTTTTGAGAGGCAAGGAGAGCGTTGGAACACAGCTGTGGATAGTCAGTTTGAGTTTTGGTGAAGTGTTAAAAGTAACCAACCTATCCTTTGTTTTAATAAGCTGTAGGTTCCAGATGAGTGTTCAGAAAGACATTTCTTTCTGATAATACTCTGCAGTGTAAAGCCAGTGTTACCCAGGGATTTGTTGCACAAAAAGAAGTTTGTGAACTGTGGATCTAGTGTATGCACCCACAACTAGGCCAGAATATTAACGTGTGGTGCGTTTTCTGGTTGCGTAGCGTGGAAACAGGTGTCCATTTACATATTGTGATGTTGGCACAGCATATTTGAATATAGATCTCCCTGAAACAGTGTGTGTAAGGCAAGCGTTTTGGCTCTGCATGTGTGGCAGTTCCCAAACAATTCATTGACTTAACAGGGTGCTTTATGGATTTTAAAGCAGGCCAGTCATTGATAGCATGGTGCAGATGCTAACTGGGATGTGAGAACAGTCACATGCTGTTTTCTATGTGTACATAAGAAAGTGTAGAAGTTTGTGTAGGACTTCGTACTTATGTAGTTGTTTTCTACTTAGAAACTGAAGTTTACCACCATGAATAAGAATTTGTCAGTCAGCTGAAATAGAATTGCCAGCTGAGGAAGTTCAGCACAAATTCAAACATTTATCTTGGTGTTGAAGTTGCAAAAGCCCAGAACAGAGATAGTTCTTGAGAGTGTCAAATGACAGAGTGTTACAGAGTGTCATTTGTGTAAAAGGAAAGTTTATCCTTAATTTGTTGTACAGTATATCACTCTGCAGAACGCAGTTGCCCTGAATTAGTTTTGCCCAAGTAAAAATACCAAGCTGCGGTTTTTTCTTAAAATCAGCTAACAGCATGCAACAGGATTGGAATTCCTTATCTATGCTGGCTGCGATTTTTTGCAAAGGAGGGGACAGAACATTTGCGGGCAATGTTTGTCTGTTTCTCTTTGCCTGTGGTTCTATTACTACATAATCTGTATTATTTTATGTATTGTATGTATCTGAATAAAACATTGCATGAAGTGTATATTGTGCATTATACATATGTGTAACAAGTGTTTTCAAACCATTTTCTAGTGTTGATACTATTGGTTATAAAAACTGTAACTTGAATAGTGTGATTATTACATGCATTAACCTTTGTTGTTTCTGTTTCTGTACAAATGTATTTTAAAGCTTTGAACAACTTCCATCATTGTTTGCATTGTGTCGAAATCCAATGTGGAGGGGTGTCAGATTTCTTATACTATATGATATTGGTAAATTGGATTTCTTTTCAATGCAAAAGTGTTTTGGCAAATTGCATCTTTTACAAAGCACAGCCTTCTCATGGTGACGTGAAGTGCAGGTGCAAGATAACAACAATCACGTGTGTATTGTTTTGACTAGATTGCATGGGAACAAGGTCTCCTGATATCTTTCCGTGGGAAGCCTTCCTCAAGCCCCCCCTGAGCAAGGAGGGGCGGAACTCAGTGCGTAGATGCAGCACTGCCATCCAATAGCAGGTCATGCTATGTGCTTTGAGGCCTAGTGTGTGTAACAGCTAACTTCCAGCCAATCAGAGAGCTAGAAGAACTGAATATACAACCATGCAAAATGGTGTTCTATGTCTTCTTGATTTCTAGTGTCTCTTAGCCATGTAGTTCTTCACGTGTTCACTTCCCGTGGACTGGGCAGAGTGAGCTATGCCTGGCTTTGGGTATAGGCCATGGCAGGAACTCTGGCCCTGGGATCAATACACGGAACTCTGCTTATAAGTTTGTTTTGTTTTCCTTTTACAATGATGTATCCTGTATATTCATCTTTTTCATTGTTGCGATAATGTGATTGTTATCTGCATTATTGCCCTATGCTAAACAGTAAACACTGTTGGCCCTAACAAGCTGCATTCTTGTCTGTTTATTCTCAAGCCTCGGTTTTTCCCCTTTAAGCCAGCATATACCCCATCAAGAATCCCTAGCCCTGCATGACAGAGTGAGCTCCTGCACTAGCTCCAGCTCTTGCCAACCTAGCAATTTGAAAGCATGCAAATGCAAGTAGATTAATAGATACCACTTCGGTGGGTAGGTAACAGCTTTCCGCATGCGTCATGCCAGCCACATGACCGTGGAAGCGTCTTCGGACACCGCTGGCTCTTCGGCTAACAAACGGAGATGAGCACCGGCCCCTAGAGTCGGACACGACTGCACAAATGTGTGTGGGGAACCTTTACCAGTTATCCTGGTTCAGATGCTCTTTTGACAAGGGTCGAATGCCTACCTAAAAATTCTTCTACATTGAAGGATTTTATATTTTACAACTTTACAATTATACATTTCCATATTATAAAACTGAGAAATATTTAAAAAGTAACATGGGCAGAAATCCCATGCCCTGAGATCTGTCTACAATCAGTATGAGCAAAGAGTTGAGATCCTCAGAATTTACACTGTGTCACTGGAAACTTGGCCAATCCTATTCATGCCAAAAACTCCCCAATTAACAGAACAACTTTTTCTTGTTCAAATTAAAACACTAAATAAAGATATACATAGTATGTATATGTACTGTATGTATATACATATACTTATAGACACACACATTCATATTATTCTTTTTTTACTTAAAAAGTTTTAAAATAATATTTGATAGCTTCACTTTTCCAATTTTTCAAAAAGAGATCTATTGAAATCAACATTTTTGTATAAGGCATTTAAATCACATCTTATTAGATACCAATTGTCAAACAGTATAAATTAAATGAAAAACTGTGAAACACTATTTTTTTTTTAAATTTACTGGGATACTTCCACTGGGGGATTGGCAACTTGAGACATGTCTCCATGAGCTCTGTGGTTGACTCGGCAACACGGACTTTTTTGGGCTCAGGCAGGATTTCCTAGAGCCCAGAAGTGTCCTCTGGATTAAGGAGAACCCCAGGAATTACCCCATTTGTCCTCCGGATGGCTGGAAGCAGCCAGAAGACCGCAAAAAAAGTGTTTTGCGATCAACTGGTAAGCTAGCAGCTGGGAGGCAGGAATTGCCATCATTTCCTAAACCATGTTGAAGTGGATAAACAGACTCAAAAGCTGCCTACCCCATTTCTAAAACACCATTTTTTTTCTTTTAAAATTATTATTAAGGAGAGTGTGATGGAATGTGTTCCTGAAGGGGAGGGTGATGTGGTTGATATCGGTGCTCCCACTGGTTCTCAGGAAGGAGGGAGTGCATTCCAAGGAGATAAACAGATTCTCAGCAGCCCGGAGAGTGTTGGTAGGGAAGCAAAAAGGTTCAGGGTCACCCCGCCCTAGAGTCTCCAGGGTTATTTGTGTTTAGGTTAGTTAGAGTAGCTTTAGTCTGGCAAGATTCTGTCTGTATGGTGAGAGCAAAAAAGAACTGAGTTTGGAATACACTGACTTGGCGTTGTTCTTGGGTTGTAACTGACAGGCTCTTTGCAACAAAGAAATGCAGAATTTCTTGGTGGTTTTCATTACTTTTGGAAGTTATTAATTTGGCTTTTTGTCCTATATATATATACCTTATATATACTGTAGTTTGTAGTATATGTGTGTGTGTGTGTTTGTATATACATATATACATACATACATACACACACACACACACACACACACGGGACAAAAAGCCAAATTACAAATTACAAATATATATATATTCTCTCTTTTTTCTTTTTAAATTGTATTGTTGAATTTAAAGACTTTCACCTGTTTGCTGTTAATTCTTTCAAAGTTTGAAGGATTACAAAAGAATTACCCACGTTGTTGAATTTGTGGAGCTGAGCTTTGATCTATCTGCTTTCCCATGAGAAACGGCTTTGTTTACCTTTATTTTTCCACCCCCGCTGATTAACACTTTATTTCTGAAAGACAGCCTCATGTCTAATATCCTGAGGCGCTAGAGGGCACCATAACGTTCCATGGAGGGATGTGGAAGATTTTAAAGATATCTTTAAGGAGCTGTACCCCAAGGTTACTTATGCTTTGTACCATCTCTTAGAAAGTTATTTGGAAAATAAGGTCCCAGACTTAAAGAAAAAAATGAGGAGTAATGTCCCAAAGCCAAAAAGTGAAGGGAAGAAAATTCACCTCTGGAATGTCAATTTTGAAGAAGGAAAAGCTTTGGGTGTAAAAGGAGCAGAAATGGCTGCATTCTTGGAATATCAAGATCAAAGACAAGGTTTAAGCCTCAAGGGATGGAAGGTCCTTGAAGATGAGTTGGACTTTACAAGGCAGGTCGAGGATTGCAAGGAGAAAGCCTTGTGTGTAACAGTGAGATATATAAATGCCTTAGTTTACTTTGAAGTGGGTTAACTGTTTAATTGTATTTATTAGGATGGTCTGTAGCTTGAATCATGTCAACTGGATTTCTATTTTCTTAGTGGAAACGTTTCGCTCCTTATCCAAGGAGCTTCTTCAGTCTGAGCAAAGTTGGTAAGGGAATCCTAAATATGTTCCTAGGTAGCTGTGTGACCTTACACCTGGGGCTAGGTCATGGTTATATTGAGATGTAATTTTTAAGTCCTTTTATCATCTAATGGAGGGTCGTTAAAATCACCATGCTGCTGTTGAGCTTCTGAAATGGTCTTAATCTTCCTAGGCACAGAAGACAACACGGGGAGGAAGATGGGGGAGAGTTTGTGCCTGAGGCCCCCACCTCTATTCAAGGAAGGATTTTCCAAGTTGGCATAAATGGATTCCTTGACCCCTCTCTCAAACCACCTATCTTCTCTGATAGGAAACGAAACGTTTCCACTAAGAAAATAGAAATCCAGTTGACATGATTCAAGCTACAGACAATTCCACCTGGATGACTGAGAACCTTCATAGACTTATTAGGATGGTCTTTTAAAGGTTTAGATATACGTTTTTGCTTTTGGGATAATGAATTTATCTTGGGTAAAAGGATATTAATAAGGTTATTGTTTAAATATGTAATGGTGGAGATATAATGTTTAACTATATAAATGCTTTGCTTAGGAGTAAAATTGTAATGAGGAAGGATAATATTTGATTATCTGTCTATTAAGGGAGATTTTTTTTTATGTTATAAAAATGTTTTTTTAATATACATATCCATTTCAAGGGAAAAATAGTGTTTTAGAGGAAATGTTATATTGAGAATGGAAATGTTTTATAGAAGTAATGCTCATTCCAGTTTGAACTAGAGAAAGAGATTTATACTGACTGATTTATATCTTTGTTGTAGAAAGTTGGAAGTTAATATGTATGTATTATGTAGTATGTAGTAGTCTTTTTTTGTATTTTCATGCTTTTAATTCCTTTTTTCTCTTGTATATTTTATTTCATTTATTGTAATTTTATGTATTTGTTGAAAAACTTAATGAAGCTTTATTTTAAAAAATATATTTTACTGTCTTTTCTGTCAGCATGGTACCAAATGTAAAATACTGCTAAATGTAAGCCATAGTATGTTAAATATATGCAGTTAATGCTTTAGAACAAGATTTCCAATATAGTATAAAAGGAAGGAAGGAAGGAAGGTTGCATAAGAGCTCTTTGAAAAGGGGACAAAAATATTTAAAATATTTGTGTGAGCTAAAGAGATCAGTTCAAAGTGGAATGAAGGAGGAAATCAACTAATAATCCAATTCTCTTGCTTTCCTCAAGCAAACTGCATCTTATTCGTTGCTTTGCTTGCCTAGGTGGCTGAAATTCAGTCCAAGGCTCCAGCATATTATCAGTAATTAAAATAGTTTCAGTGGAACTGAGAGCTGGAGGTTGGAAAACTTGACATACTGGATCCAGGCAGAACAAAGTTCATCAGATTGGTTATTAAACATCTGCTTCGGGGATTTGTAGCATTTTACCTATATTAGCTGGCAAGATGTTCTGAACAGCAGGAATACTGCAGATTTCATTCAGCAGTAAATTATGGTCAATTACCCAAGAGCTATTTATTCTGCATAAGCTTGTTTAATGACAAAGAAAAGTAAAGCTTCTTTCTTTCTTTCTTTCTTTCTTTCTTTCTTTCTTTCTTTCTTTCTTTCTTTCTTTCTTTCTTTCTTTCTTTCTTTCTTTCTTTCTTTCTAAATAGAGCCATCATCCATCATTTGCAAGCGAAACTATATTTTGGAATCCTTGTTGCCTTAGTCTGTTTTGTTTAGCAATTTTATCATAGGACACAACTGCTAACTGCTAAATATACATTTTATTAATCATTTTAATTATTATTATTATTATTAGTAGTAGTAGTAGTAAAGCTAATTTACACTCATTAACTGGTCAGATGAAATGCATGCACATAAATAGAACAAAGGGAACATAGAAAATAGAAAATGGAAGTAAAGTAAAAAAATTAAAATAGCCAAATAACTAAAGGGGAGGATAAAAATGATATTTTCCCTGTTGATACAGTGTGAATTGAATTTTTTGAGACCTATATCTATATGTTTTTGTCTTTGGTTCCTAGAGCTCCAATCTAGTCATTGCTTTCTTATTATTGTTATTGTTATAATCTTAGAACTGCAGCAGCAGCATAATTAGCAATTTGAATAGCCTTTCCTATAGGAACTCAAGAAAGTTGCTATTAGTTTAGCTTCATAAAAATAATCCTGTGAGATAGGTTGGGCTGAAAAATAGTGACTGGCCTAAAGTGATTCAGTAGTTCCATAGTCAACTGGGGATTTGAACCTGCATCTTTAACATGTACGTACATACATACATACATACATACATATAATTTCTCAATGCCTTTTAGTTAGCAATGTGTTCCTATACATCAGGGTTTTCTTCTTCTTTTTTCTTTTAATGATGGGAACATGCTAATTAATTAGTTATTAATTTATTAATCACATTTGTAGGCTAGCCAGTCAGAACAACTCATTTTATGTTTTTGTTGTTGTTCAGTCGTTTAATCATGTCTGACTTTTGGAAGCTTGCTGAGTGACTTTGGGCCAATTATTTCCTTTCAGGCCAATCTATCTTACAAGGTTGTTACTGTGGGTAACAATTGGAAGAGGGAGTGCTCTGTACATGGCCTTTAGCTCCTAAAGAAAAGATGGGATATAAATCTAGAGACAGGCAAAATCTGTCCAGCTAACTATATCCTATCACAAGGAAATTCAAAAAGCATGTGCTTTGTGGGTATGTGGCAGAAAAGGAAAGGAGAAATTATCTCTCTTTAGCAATCTCTTAGGATTTAAGAGAGAATCCAGAGCAAATCCTTAATTCTCCATCTGTACCCCACTGCCCCCTTATGGTCAGTAAGTTATAAGATGCTGAAGAATCAGCGGCATTCAATTCACTTCTCCAGCAGTAACACCTGAGTGTCACCTATAGTTCTGGCTTAATGAAGATGTTCATTGTAGGGAAACTTTCTTGCTACTTACTTTCCATTTATTATTCTAAATATTAAATTTTCCTTTTCTGAAATAGAGGTAGTATAAGGTTTTTACCTTCTTGAATGTAATTTGTTAATGAGTGTTTGATGAACATACACAAGAGGCTAACTTTCAACATGATGTAAATATTGTTAAGTACAGTGAATGCATTTTGGATGTACAGATTTGTGTTGTCTTAATAGACAAAAAGTAGATAGTGTGTGTAATGCAGATAAATGAAGCAAATGTTTAATTGTAGGGTTCTCAAATGCTGGATAAAGAAGCATAGACATCTAATTTTGCCTTAATTCCTGTGGAAGCAATACTCCATATTGTGTTAGATCCATTTGTTATCCTTCTCTTGGGAATTTAGCAGGAAATTCAATATCTCTTTAATCAGTAAAACTAATGTAGAAACATTACATTGAGTGATACAGTTAAGAAAAAGTCTGGTAAGCATCTCCTTTAACTGTGTTTCTGTTTGTTTGTTTGTTTGTTCGTTCGTTTTTTCATGCAGTGGAAACAAACAAAAATTATTTCAATGTGGAATTAAATATATTTTTGTCTTCTTCCTATACTAGATGGCCTATATCCACTGAGCTTCCATACCCAGGCTTATTAGTTACTGTATTTTCTATGCCCAACATACAGTACATGTGGAAGGCCATCAGATCTTCTTAGATGCAAAATTGAGCATATGGGAACACAAAAGACAAAATGCAAGTCTACTTCTTTCAGATTGCCCATCTCTCTCTTCTCCCCCAATAATGGTGGCCAGCAGTACATTAAATACATACTGTTATTCCATGCAAGCAAAGATGGTAAAATCCAGGAATAGCCTCAAGATGCAAGGCTTGTCGATCGGAAGATTGCAAGTTCAGAGGTTCAAATCCCTAGCCCCGTGTGACGGAGTGAGCTCCCGCACTCGCCACAGCTCTTGCCAAACTAGCAAATCGAAAGCATGCAAATGCAAGTAGATTAATAGGTACCACTTTGGTGGGAAGGTAACAGCGTTCCGCGCACGTCGTGCCGGCCACATGACCGCGGAAGCGTCTTCGGACAACGCTGGCTCTTCGGCTAAGAAACGGAGATGAGCACCGGCCCCTAGAGTCGGACTCGACTGCACAACTGTGTGGGGGGAACCTTTACCTTTACCTTACCATTTTTAGGCTGTATATAGGTAATACTGAAACTTGCTTCCTTAGGTGGCCCTTATGACTGCAGGATACTTTTTAAAAAAATAAATAATATTGATAGATTTTGAGGGCCAGTTGTCATTGGCTTACTGGCATAACCTACCAGCTTAAATTGGAGAAATATAAATAAAGAAACAAATATCTTTCAAAAGCATGCTTCTTTCTAATAATCTCTTCTTTCATGGGAAATAATCCCCACAGTCCCTGGAACCTCCTACCATTTGGGAAAGGTGTGACACTTCCTAATTTTTGCCTCTCCTTAATGCATCTTCTCTGAGAAAAACCCATTCTCTTCCCAGAGAGTCCCTCTAAATATGTGGTTTCCCTTTAAAAAAGCATATGGATTCTCAAAGCCTAGAGTGTCTTTGTGTTTAGGAAAACCATGGGATAAATGGGATGTGCACCCAAGCATTCACTACTAAACTGCATTTATAATGTCTCCTCACTGTCCTTCTTTCAGCAGACTGTACATCCAGATGTGCATGGAGGTATGTAAATCATCCACATAAGGATCATCATCATACATTTCACAGTATATTCTACCAATATCACCTGTGCTTTCTGAAACAGTCTTCCAGTTTTGTGTGGCAGCACACAGTTAAAAAAAATAAAAATAAAATAACAACAATACTTTAAGAAACTAAGCTCATATTTTTTCCTACTGAGCCTAGTCTTCAAAACAGCTATTCTTAATGGTGATATTAATGCAGAGCCAGATTAAAGCCAACCATGTCATACTCTGCCCCTTTTTTAAGAATTAATCTAGAATGTGAGCCTGACATGAAAAACTCTAGAATAGAAATATAGTGTTCGTCAAGTACTTCAGATAAAGTTTGTTGGTATCTTTCCTGCTTGGATGCTTTTGCCAAAGCAGCAGTGTGGTGTGATATAAATCAAGAGTTTTAGTAACACTGGTAGAAAAAGCTGGCCCTATTTTAGAAACATTTTCTCCAAATTATTTTTCTACTGGTTATGAAAATATTTTTGTGTGTGAGTGTGTGTGTGTGTGTGTGTGTGTGCGTGTGCGTGCGCATTCTCATTCATTCATTGTGGCGTAGCAATATATTCATGCGACCTCTGATTCCTTGGATTTAGAAGACAACATTTACTAACTGAGAACAGAACAGAAGTAGGTTCTTTTCAGATCCCTTTCCCCAGAGCATCCTACTTATGGAAACCATACAAGCAAGACAGAAAGGCAATGGCTTTCTCCTGTTATTGTTCTGCCACATTTGCAGTTTAGAAGACTGGCCTGTTATAGAGATGTCATGGTAATTTCATCCTTCATGAACTTCCCTAATCCCTTTCAAAACCCCTTAAACTGGTGACCATCACTTGGCTCAAATGATATCATTTAATTATGCCCACATGTTTTTTTTTAATTTACTACAGTCATACCTCATCCTTTTTCTGGAACCAAGATTTAATGCATGGTTCTCCTCCTTCCCCTTGTAGCCTCACAACAATCCATATAATAGACTAAGAGATGATGACTGACTCAGTCACCCAATGGTGCTCATGATTGAATAGGGACTTGAAATAGGGTCTTCCCAATCTTAGTTCAGTATTCTAACTCCATCATCATGTAAGTAAGTGTTATATGAAAAAGAAAAGGAGCACCTCCTTCTCTGGGGCCAATTCCAAAATAAGGAAGAATAGCAGGACTATCTGCTTAGGGGGGTGGGCAGCAGGGGAAATTCCATAGGATTTCTAAAGAACTTCTGAAGAACAGGAGCATCAGTTTCCAAAGGTTGTTTTTTTTTTATTGATGATGAAAACGATTATCCTACTCTACAGAGGTGTCCCACCAAGGACAGGCAAAAGAAAGTAAGAAAGTATAGCCAAGCATAATCCTTTAGTGACTAAAATAAATGCTTACTTAATTCTGTATTATATACTCAACCATTACTTTGGAATATAAAGTTCTGTGTACCATGTACACAAGGGAAAGAGGTACACACTACTATCTAATTCCTCCTCACCAATCTTCCAGTGAAACCACCAGCACTACAGATGGCATTCAGGGTTTATACAGGATACTAAAGTGATCTTTAGATAATGAAAAGGGGGAAAGCTTGGGTATCCCTTTTGATGAATTTAAATAATTCATCCAGAGATTACTGATTGTGTCAGAAAATGCTTGGCAAATAGTTAGATAAGTGATCTATGAAAAGTTAAGAACAATAAGAGGTTATACTTGGAGCCATGGCTCCATAGGAAGATAGAGACTTCCCATTCACCCCAGTATTTGCTATGGGTAGGAATTCAGTTAAGCAGATCACACATTCCAATGCAGACCCATTAGGTAGTTAATACACTTCTAGTTTTTGTATTTCCAAATATATTTGCACTAGAATTACCAAAACTGTGAGCAAATAGTTTCTAGCAGTTTTGCACATTCAACCAAGCAGAGTACATTCACCAAATGTCAAATAACCATTTGAAATAAGCCAAAAGGTGTATTTGAGTATTAACCCCCCTTTGGCATCAATCGTTATATTTTGATTTGCTGTGACAGTAATGTCTCACCCTCCTTCCATCCAAATTATACTCTTGGCTTCTTAAATATATAATTATCTATACTCACTTGTGGTCAGAAATAGTGGGGAAGAAAATAATATGATGTACTCAACCTTTTTACTTTAAAATATTTTTTTTGTTATTGCAATACCATATTTGCAAATTACTCCTTGGTCAAATTTGCTTAGTGACTGTTTTTTCCAGCAGAAGATAAATCAATACAGAATAGCTCCTTTTTTCCTTAGAATATGAAAGATCTGTCAATGTAGGAATGTTTTTGTAGGCAAAGTCAATGGTGATTTAAATGAAAGTGTAACATGAACTTCACTGTGAGCATGAACATAAAAAAAAACTGTAAATGTCACATTTTGAAGAATGCTAATGGGCCAGATTCAACCAGTCATAGCAATAGTTATCAAATGTACTGTGATTTTAGGTATTTGAACTAAGAAGCTGCTATTATTTCTCTAAAATGACTACCTGCCATGCAAAGCCTTTACTGAATAAAAATTTACTGTAATATTTTGCCTAATGTCTGCATACCATTTTGTAATTCAATTTGGTCCAAAAGCACTACCATTTTCTAAAACAATTTCAGAAAGGCAGTCAAAAATTATTCAGTTTTGGCAAGAGTATCCATAGCTTTAGAAAGTGACCACCAGAGAATTGTGTGAATTGTCCAACATATCAGGAGGGCATCATATTGGGAGAAACTGGTTTAAATCATCTGTATCAACATTAGCATGACTTGGTGTTTTCAATTATATTTTCATGTTGAACCAACTCTCAGTGATATGTCTATGAAGGTTCTCAGTCATCCAGGTGGAATTGTCTGTAGCTTGAATCATGTCAACTGGATTTCTATTTTCTCAGTGGAAACGTTTCGCTCCTTATCCAAGGAGCCTCTTCAGTCTGAGCAAAGTTGGTAAGGGAATCCTAAATATGTTTCTAGGTAGCTGTGTGACCTTACACCTGGGGCTAGGTCATGGTTATATTGAGATGTTATTTTAAGTCCTTTTATCATCTAAAGGAGGATCGTTAATGATCCAACACCAAACTTCAAAAGCATCAATACTCTTCCTATCCTGCTTCTTCTAAGTCCAATTTTCACTTCCATAGAGTATCACAGGGCTTGCATAATCCTGATCTTTGTAGGAATAGACACATCACTTCATTATGACTTGTCCAGAAACATTGTTAATACTAACAATGAAAATGGCTTGTTTCAAATTAATCAATATTAATTATAGCCACAGTTTGATTTTGCAGGCTTCTAACATTAAAGTAAAAGTTCTCAATCACCTCTTCCTGGCTGCCAGATATGGGAAATGTTCACTCCATCTTATTTCCACTTAGCTGATGTAATTAGAGTAGAAACCAGCATATGGCTATGCATATTTTCATTCTGGTTGAAACTGCTGTTTTGCTTTGTTTTTTCCTGTGGGTCTATACCTCTTGATCCTGGCTGATAAGTTTGAATTGACTTTTAGAAGATTAATTTATTGGAAGTTGCAGAGTTAAGACTTTTCACAGAATGTATTAATGGTGATGGGCTACAAGCCTTAAACAAAGTGTTATGGATTTAGAAAGGCAATTAGATATGTCAACCATCCCTGGAGATGTTTTTAGAGTAGCTGGTCTCCCTTTTTTAGCCTAGCAAGATTTTTAAACTAAATATCAATCCCTAAATTTAGGAGAGCATGAAACCTAGCAACTTTTAAAATACTTCTCTTGAAGGAAGGTTCAAGAAAATCTCTTATTCTTTAAGATTCTGTCCTTGTGGTGGAGTGATTAAAAACACAATCCAAGTATTGTTGCATGCCCATTTTATAAAAAGGCACAGCTATGTTTTATATCCTTCTTGTTAACTAAATTCTGGGTCATTTGGATTTATTTCATGTTCAGTTGTTAGTAATGATTCAGTCTCTTTCAAGGTGGCCAAATTTTGTTTATTGTTTGTAAAACCCACTGTAACCAATCATACCAATTATTTAGTTATTGTTGTTTATTTTTATCTTCTTATATTTTGTAAGATTTAATTTCTACCTTTTTTAAATTGAATTCTGGTCATTGACGCTAATAAAGAACTGACTGACTATCTTATTTCTTTGTGTTATATTAAACTATGGTATGCATGATGTGAAAAGATGGTCAAAAAGGCCTTCTAAGTAATGTTTCTGTTATCAGAATTCTTCTGGTTTCCTTTGACATTTCCTTGGTGTTTATCCAAGCAAGCAATTTAATTTTGCTTTAAAGTGTTCTTTGGCTAGAATATTATGGTATCATAATATGACATTTTAGGACTAGATGAAGTGAAATCAGACTGTTCACTGAAAGCACTAATACTGAAGCTATAGCTTAAATATTTTGGATAAAAGATACAGATGCAACGATCCCTGGAGAAGATCGTAATGCTTTAAAAAAATTAAGAAAAAGAGGCCAACAGAGGACAATGTGGCTAGATTCTACTATTAATGATATAAGTAAGAGATCTGAGGAACTGAAGGAAGCAGTTAGTGACAGGCAATGTGGATGAAGTAATGTCCATTTGGTCACAAAGAGTCAGAAGTGACTGAATAATTGAACAGTAAGAATAATATGACGTATTCTTTAATTTTGCCTAATATTCCTGAGACATTTTGCCCTTTGAATTCATGTCAAATTTCAGTATTCTCAACATTAATAAAAAGTCTACTTATTAGAGCAAACTTCCACTCAACAGAGAGTATGACGCTTCTGATAGAACTTAAAGGAACTAAAGGAACTTTGAATGAATATGAAGTCATTGTCACAAACAGCATTGCCAGAATATATGATAAATTCAGATACAAAGGGAAGAATATTCTAAAATGCTCTATTAAGATAGTGCAGTGCACTTTCTTTTTTAAAGATATATAAACAGTAGCATTGAAAAAGTGTTCCATCAACTTCTTTCTTCATTCTTTCCATTATCAAGTGATCTTTCCTCCAGAAACAATAGCAAATACTCTCTAAGAAGTACAAAAGAACACATTAAAATGGTGTAACACCAGACAATGAATTATGAATCAGGAGATAGTTACTGGTTCAGATTTCACTTCTGCATAATTTCAAGATCAAAGTATGTCTAATGAGTTTAAGAGATTGCAAAAAGATAACTCACCCACTATACAGTCTGATGCAAAAAATTAAGCAAGGTAGGGAGGAGAGAGGAAAGAGAAGGCAGTCACTCAAGACTTCATGCCATCAGCGACTTGAGAAAGCAGATTGCCCTTGCTCAAAGAAAAGTCAATTAATTATTTTTTCCCCTCTTTCCAGCAGTTTTATGCCTTTCTGACATTATTCGAAAGGACTAAAGATTAAGATTGTTAGAAGTAAAAGGAAGGAACATAAAGGTGGTTTATTTGATCAAGGTTAAAGTAGATATGTTGTTATTTCTGATAACCGTTAATGGACTTTTGCTGACACCAGGACTGAAATGACAATACTTTATGAATTTAATTATAGATAAGAGATGGGATATGGGAAGAAGAGATTGTTTGTTGTAATTTAAGAGGAGGTGAATAGTTACTAAAATTATTTATACTTGTGATGAAGATTGAGAGTTACTTCTTTATATATTTCTTTTCTTTTTCTTTATTATATTCTTACTTTTCTTTCTTTTCTTTTTTCTTTCTATTCTTTATGTCTTTCCTATTTTTTCCCTTTGCACCTTTTACATTTTTTTCTATTTTTCTATCTTTCTTTTAGTTTTATTAGGTTATACTATTGTAATTATAATCTTTAATAAAATTACTAAAATAAGACATATCACAGCCTGTTGCATCTAACTTATCTTTTGAATGTATTAATTCCTTTATATAATTGCATACAATTATTTATTATGTGCTTTGAAGAACGTGGGCTTGTTCATTTGATTGGATGGTTAGGATATTAAAGAAGAAAGCAGTCAGCTATGTAAAATAGAGGATTTGACCTCACATGTGTATGCCAGTAAGGAAAATCCCTTTACTCCTCTACCTCATTTTATATTGCCTTCCTCTTCCACAAAATCTTTAATCCATCTCTCCTTCTATCTTATTTCCTGTTTTTGTTTGCTCAGTCAGCATGGGCCATGTCAAGATGGATGCTGTGATAGATACAGTACCATGCTAAAGCAAAGCTGGTCAGGGTCTAATAGTGCTTAGATGTGAACCTGCTCAGGAAAATCCTGTATGTTGCCTGAAATTACAGGATCAGGAGTGGAATTACACACGTACTAAATAAATAAATACTACCAAGCACCATTTACAGAGGAGGAAATAGAGAAAAGACTAGTATTGTAGAACTTGAATGGGCAGACTTCATATCTGAAAGATCAACTATCTTTTTGAATAAGTCAGAGGTCCTTCAAATACAAAATAATGCATGAAGAAGCTGGGGAATTCTGGGAATTGAAGTCCACACTTCTTAAAATTGCCAAGGTTCAGAAACACTGAGTTAGAGCAGGGATTGGCAACCTTTTTTCCATCAGGGACCACCCCCGTCAGAAATTTTTTTTCAAGGACCAGGGGGCGGAGTTTGAGGGCGGCAGCCAATCGGACAGACGGGGGTGGGGTTTGCAGGCCTGCTGCTCTGGGGCACTGAGGGCATTCTTGGGGTCCCTGTAGACTTCCCTTTCGAAGGGGCAACCTCCAGGGACCCCGAGAATGCCCTCGGTTCCAGCAAAAGGCAAAAGCCTCGCCACACGCATGCATGCTGCTGGGCCCCTTCCAGCATGGAGATTTTCCACCTGCCACCCTGCACCACTCAGCTGTGCAGTGGGGAAGCGGCCGGCAGCGAAAGCCTCGCCTCACACGCAGGCTGCCGGCCGCTTCCCCACTGCACAGCTGAGCGGCGTGGGAGGGGGGGCGTGGTGGAAAATCACCACAGGGAAGGGGTTCGGCAGTGTGCATGGGCACTTCCTAATGGCCCACAGCCCACCGGTGATGACCCCTGAGTTAGAGGATGGCAGCAAAGGACAAACACTTGGAATTAAGGACCCCTTACCTCCAATATGTGCTTGGTCCATGAATGTGTTTTTATAGCAGTACTGTACTCATCTTACATACAAATCCATTCCTATTTCCCTCTATGCTTTCTCCATTTCAGTGCTTTGTTTAGGAAAATCCTCAATCCTTATAATGGAATTTTCCCTGCTACTAAACTGGGGGAAATGGTGGATATCTGAAGTTTTGTGAGATAGACAGGGAATAGCCAAGGGCATGTGGCCTACAAGATATGATTAATTTTGGATAAAACAATGAATTCTCAACATTTTATCTTCAAGTGGCTACTTTTGGCCTTCCAGAAGACACAATAAACATAATTGGTGACATGTAATTGGAATCCGTAGGACTAATATTTGGGGGCCACTGGAATAGGCATATTGTTTAGTCCACCTTTTGTCACACACTTCCAGATGGCATCACTTGATATAAAGTAGAGAGCTGTTTGTATTCATGAATTTTAGCTCCAAGTATGAATTGCATTGGCAGCCTCTAATACTGAAATAATGAAAAAGGAGGGCCAGAAAACTATACTAAACTACATGACACCATCTTATTTAGAACAATGTAGTATTTAGGATGAAGGTGCAAACAAATTTTATACAATAGTACACTATAACTACAGTTATCAGTTGTTTTGGTTACTAAATTATCTTTAAAAAAATGAAAAGCAGACAGACATTAGCTGTAATTTTGTAATGCATCACAGCTGCCTGCCTTGAAGCAGGGCAATCTAAGGCAAAGAGGATTGGCAGAGAAAAGATAATAATGACTGGCATTCCTCCAGACGGTGCAGTGTAGATGCACTGCTCTGATTCACACACAAAGAAATCCTGCCCTAAAGCTGGACAGAGTGGTGCTGTTACAACTTGTTCAGTCACTTCCAATTCTTTTGTAACCTGATGGACCTAGTTTTGCCTGGACTGTCAGTAACTGCTTCTTTGGGTTCATGTAAACTCATGCTTGTGTCATCAGTGATAGTATCTAGTCACCTTGTCCTCTGTTGACCTTTTTAAAATTTCTTTCCATTTTTTCCAAATGTCAGTGTCTTCTCCAATGATTCTTGCCTTTGCTTTATGTGTCTAAAATAAATATCTAAGCTTTAGCTTCATCACTAGTGCTTCCAGTAAGCAGTCTGGATTAGCTTCATCTAGCACTGAATGATTAGTTCTTCTTGTGGTTCACGTTATTCCCAACAATTTTCCCCAGCATCACAATTAAAAGGCATCATTTGTTTTCTTTTTTCAGTACTTCTGGTGGTTCAGCTTTTGCTGCCATACATTACAACTTAGGATAGTGTAAAGACTAAGGCTGTCGGAGAATTTTGCTTTGACTTCCTGCATATACAGTGCGTATCCAGTGTATACAGAATAAATGTTTAATTCTGTACATTTCAAGTGTAATTCTCCTACCTGAAGGGATCTTAACTCAATCTGCTGAGAATAAGCTATGTGTGTCAAGTTTCAGTTATGTGTGTCAAGTTTCTACTTCTGACTATAGGGCTACCAAATAGACAGGCATCCATGCCTTGAACTGCTGTATCAAACATGTGGCATATGACGTCATACACACACATCATTCATTACAGTTCAAAACCGTACATCAGAGCTTTCCAAACTGTGTGTCGCGACACAAAAGTGTGTCGCCTGCGGGGCCCAGATGTGTCGCGTCAAAACCCGGAAGCGCTGATGGCACGCCATCAGCGCTTCTGGGTTTTCCCGCGGTGACACACCAATGGTGGCGCGTGAAAATCCGAAAGCGCCGCAGCCATGGCGGCGCGCAAAAATCGAAAGCGGCAGCAGCGCTTCCGGGTTTTTGCGTGCTGCCGAAACGGCGGCACTTCCAGGTTTTCCCGTGGAGACACACCAACGGCAGTTGGTGTGTCACTGCGGGAAAACTTTGGAAAGCCCTGCCGTACACGATGCAAATAGAAGCTTGCAGGATCACTGGGACAGAAGGAATAAATGTTTGCCATTTTTTTCTCAGCACATATCAATACTGATATGCAATGTTTACCAGCTGAAATGACTTTTAGCATGTTTGTCATACAGTTTTTAATATGGATGGATAAACCTGTCCACTTCTCCCCAATCAAATATTTTAAATCTTAAATGTAAAAAGACCCTTGATAATGAACCCAAGGCAATACTGAAGCTATTGGAGTATTGGAGAAAAAATGTACTGAAGCTGCCTGCAATGTAACTGTTAACAGTGAGAAGCCTGTAAGCAAAAAAAAATGGAAATCCTAAACATGAAGAAATATACACAGGGCTGAAAAGTCAAGTACTCAAACCCTTGGCCTGGGTTCTGTCATTTTTTTTTAATGTACTATAATTTTTTTCACTCAGTTCATGAAGAAATCCATGTAGATTGATAGTTTTATGTAGAAAAAAAAGAATCAAATGTTCATCTGTTCCTAGTTGTAGAAGACTGAGCATCCCTGACATCATGACACAAATACATCAGGGTGGGATTTTCAGCAAGACATCACCACACAGATATTGTCATCTTGGGGTCATTGTGGCTTCCTAGCATTTTTGATATCTCTAATAATCCTTAAACTAGTTCACAACAACTGCACTCTCAGTTGATTTCTGAGATATTGATGAATATTGCTACCAAGCATTTCTGAATTCCATGTTGACTTTCAGTCTTAAAAGTGAAGCTATAGAAGTTGGAGCTGCCAGGGAAGGGGTTGTCTTCCTTACAATGCCCTTTTTGAATACATTAATTTATTTTTAACTGTCAAAGTCAACAGTATCAAACATAATGCAACCAGAAGAACAAACAGAAAAACCACAAACAAGGAAGAACAAGTGGAGCATGGCTTCTCAATTTCTTTCCAATTTCATTACCAGCAAGAGGTACAGTATCTGTATTCTCTTCTGTGTAATAAAGTAACATGTTGTGTTTGTGTGACAGTGTGCTTCTGCTTTCCCTTCTTATTACATGTGTGTTTGTGTACCTGTGAGCAATGCTGTGCTCTGGGTCACATGACCAAGACAGAGTAGAGAAGCAGCCTTAGAATTGAACAGTCAGCAACATTCTGAGTCAGAACCTCAGCAGTCACATTTGCAGGGAGCCTGGTACCAAATCATCCATGGCTGATCTGATTTTGGTCACAATGTGCATAACAGAATACATCTCCTTTTTCCCATGAAAATTAAGTGTTAAGAAGCTATGAATAAACCACAAGCTGTTGTGAGGGTTTGGGTTTTGTTATGTTTCAAGAACAGCATTGTTCCCCACGATATAAATACCTATGAACTCATTTAATAATTTAATTTAATTTAATTTAATTTAATTTAATTTAATTTAATTTAATTTAATTTAATTTAATTTAATTTTTAATTATTTAATTTTGGATGAAAAGAGCAAAATGAAAATGGCTGTGGTTCAATATGCCATTTTCTTGTGTCTTCTTAAAGGAATTTTCATCTTTTAAATACTTATTCACTACCTTCCTTATCTACTTTTAATGCTCTATTAAAATTAAGCCCTTTTATAGCATTTCTTTCTTGATTGGTTTTTTTATTATTATTATCTCTTTCCCATTTCCAGCTAAATGAAAATGTTATCTACTCTCTTCGTAGAATGTCTGCAGGAAGAGAAGCAAACTCAGAGAAGGCAAGAAGATTATCAGTGGATGGGGGAATGGAGTTTGCTGGCTACTTTCAAGTGGTGGCTTAGCCTGATGCTGAGCCCCAAAGACCCCCAGCTGGCTTTCCATGCTTAAAGCAGGTCTAGAACTCATGGTTTTCTGGTTTCCAGTCCAGCACCTTAACCCCCACACCAATCTGCCTCTCAGTTTTTCTGCTGTCAGTTTTGAGCCGTTTGCATCTGTGCAGTTTATATTAGAATTCAGCATCTGATATTTCTGTAAATTCTTTTCTTATTTCATGATTTATATAAACACATTTTAAGACACTTTTTAAAAACAGGACAGGAATAAATTTTTGATAAAAGTATGCAAACCTGGCAGAAAGTAGAAACATATTCCATATCATTCTTACCCCTAAACGGTAAGAGCATTTTAGGGATAAAAAAAATGCACATTTTGTGCACAATATTTAAATAAAGAGAGCCAGTTTGGTGTAGTGGTTAAGGAATCAGGCTAGAAACCAGGAGACCGTGAGTTCTTGTCCCACCTTGGACACGAAGCCAACTGGGTGACCTTGGGCCAGTCACTTTCTCTCAGCCCAAGGAAGGAGGCAATGGCAAACCACTTCCAAAAAACCTTGCCAAGAAAACTGCAGGGACTTGTCCACGCAGTCTCTGAGAATTGGACACAATTGAATGGATTTTTTAAAATTAGATAAAGAATGGAGGAAGGAGCCCCATACTCTGAAATACTGGAATGATATTTGAATGTAGGATCAGTTCTCTAGTTCTACTGTCTGGTGTTCTAGTGCATGGAGAAACTATGGTTATTCAGCTGGATGAATTAGGTTTCCCTTCCAAACCTCCTTGTTTATGTAGACTGACTCTGCTTCCCTCTCCAAACATGATCTGAATATATGGGGCTTAATTTCTGAAAAGGACTTTAGTGTATTTGTTGTGATACAGTTTTACCAGTAAAATTAAAATCTCAGCTCCACCCCAAACCTCAGTTTTATGTGAGGGAGGAAGAACACAAATTATGCTATACTCCAAGACATGAATGATATATTAAGTAGATGTTTCCCTAATTATTGAAAAGTCCCTTGTAGCAAGCAGCTTGTAACAAGTTTATGTATATTAGAAATGGAGCTGTCTAAACACAAGTGTACTACTGTGTTGTTTGATATTTGTCACTGCTATGAGAAAAGGGCATGTAAAGGCAGCATATAAATTCTCTGCCACTCCAGCTCTAACTTTCTTAGAGATGCTTGCAAATGAGGGCAGTTAGAATAATCCTTTTTTTTTCAGCCACAACAGTCAGTTTAAAAGTCATGGCCAAACTGCAAAATAATCAGAGTAATTGATTATTAGACATTGACCTGATGTGTCTCAATGGGGCTTATTCTAAGAAAAAGTGCAATGTATCCCTTATGTGCAATTTGAAAGAAGCAAAATTCAAGACAATTCCTTTTTTTTAATATAAGAATGTTATTAAATTTAGAGCAGAAATAAAAACTACAAAAAAGCAAAAAAAAAAAAACTACAAAAAAAGAAAACTAAAAAGGTGTAGAAACACAAAAAGAATTTTTTTTAAAAGATTACATAAAAAGGTGACTTCCGACTTTAAACATCAAGAATATACGACAATATCTCACAATTAATCCCTTACTCTATCTTAAACCAAAATCATATTATTTCTATAAATCATTCCATTAGCACATTATAAAAATCACTAAATACAATTGCTCCCTCCCCTTATATTAAAAGAATATATATATATAAACCTCCTAAACAACCCCCCCAAAAAACAACACTTATTTAATTATTTCCTTCCTACCACTATTCTATAAATTTCTGTCCGCTATAATAAGAATCAAGCTAAAAAGCATATAATTTTTCTGCCCTTATAATTAATACTACTACAATTATAACAATCTTAATCATATTAAACACAAAACCAAGCATTTATTATTTACCTTATTAATCTTAATCCAAATCCTTACAGAAAAATGACATCAAACATACCTTAAAAGCAATCCAGACAAACATTCTCAAACCCTTACCCCACTTCAAAATAGACCAAAGCATTCACATATCTCCACAATAAACACAAGGCATTTTTCACAGAGAGATCAAAGAGCCCAACTGCCCTTAAAAACTCTGACTTCTCAGCAGAAAGCCACCCATAGATAACAACCCCTTCCTTCCCATAACATTCCATCAGAAAGACGATTCCCTTTATATTTTGTAAGTCAGCCTGTTCCTTTAATTTCTTTGAGTTGACTGCCCGGTCATCTGACAATTCAGCAAAGGTCTCAATCTCGCTGTTAGTAGAAACATTTCTGTCATTGTTAAATTCCACAAGTTTCTCCACATCCCCAACCAGATGACACATTTTAGAACTAATGTTTTTCACAATGTCCTGAATATCTTGAATAATAACTTGACAAGAATCCAAAAGGATCTGTTTGAGGTCTCGATGGAACTCTGAGAGAGTCTGCTTGAAATCTTCCATGTCTCACAGAGTAAATTATGGTGCCCCCTAGATACTTAACCGGCAAAAATAGAAGACAATCGAAATTTTTCAGAACTTGTTTACGAAAATGAGAGTCTGGTAACAGGCAGTTTCCCAAAGAAAGTAGCAACAGAAAGCTAAAGGTTCAAAGCAGCAGATTCAACATGTAGGAAAATATTAGAATCTTTAAATTTAGTACAAAAATAATAACAGAGACACAAATAGTTACTTCCAGTCTTGTTAATATTTAGATAGGAAACAAGCGAAGATGTTAAAAAAATAAAAATAAATTAATCCCAAAAATAACGATAAGTGCCAAGAGAGATCTCTTATCCTTGATGTAGAAAGCCTCTCTTAGGGTACATAAACTTAAAAAATTAAAAATTGGGTGATTTAGAAATGGGGTGGCTCGACTTAGTGTCTCTTTAAGGCTACAGTGCAGCTTGGAAATGATGACATCCCGGCCACCTGGTGGCTCTTACCCAATCGGCAGGAATGCTGTTTGCGATTCTCAGGCTGCAAGTCGCCGTTCTGGAGGACAGATGGGATGATTCCAAGCATTTTCTTTGTCCATGAAAATGCTCCGGGGCTTCAGGAAAAAGCCTCCCTGAGCCCAAAAAAATACCGCATTGTCAGTTCTGTCTGTGGAGCCCGTGAGCACAGCTGATCAGTTGGCCATGTCCCCACTGGAAGCTCAAAATTCAAGACAATTCCGAACCAGGGTTAAGGACAGAATGGAAGATTTCCTTATGTATAATTCTAGATCAAAACTATCCATCTCTATGTAAAAAGGCATCCTATACAAAGGTGAGATAAAACTTTTATTTGAAAAGATTTAAGAAGACTGTTTAAAAATCCTTGTCTGGTCCTCTGTTCTAATGAAAATTCACTATCTCTTGAAAGTAGATGACACTGTGTGGATAACCCCTTACTCATTTCTACAGTGAAGAGGACTTGAAGAATCAACACCTGAGATCAAAATGGTCATCCTCTATCCATCATCAAGGCAACACTGGCAAGAGATCACAATAGTCAAGTTCTTCCATCCATTCAGGCAGCATTAGCAAAAGAGTGCTGTCTGTCTGTCTGTCTGTCTGTCTGTCTGTCTATCTATCTGTCTATCTATCTATCTATCTATCTAATTTATATAGCCAGGCAGAGAGCATCAATGTGTGGTCAAAAATCACCAGTCTTTCCCTTTTAGGTAGGTAACAGCCTGGTCTTTCATTTGCATATTAAAGGAGCTGTAAGAACATATGGGCACCATATCTGAAAGTCTTTCTCTCATATGGAGGGTTTGTGGGTATTGTTCTTCTCATATCAAAGTTTGTGAGCATAGTCATTGGCGATCAGTCGTAGCCGAGTAAGATTGTCTTCCAAGGGTAAAATTTTAACAGTGGATCTGTAAGTGGCTGTAAAGGCCAATTCTGGATCCGCACAACCTCCCACAATGAGGGCATAGGTTTCCGGGTGGGAGACGGTCATGATGAGGGTTTGCTTGAAGTGCCTTCCTTTTAGCTCTTATTTCCCTTTCGCCCTGTACTCGTGCTTCTTCAAAGTCCATAGTGCCTTTAATAAAGGCTGACCTCCAATCGAAACGCTCATGAGTTAGGGCTTCCCAGTTCTCAATGCTGATATTACATTTTTTTTAAATTAGCTTTGAGAGTGTCTTTGAATCTCTTTTGCTGTCCACCAATATTCCGTTTTCCATTCAAGACACCAGGCTTGTCAATCGGAAGATTGCAAGTTCAGAGGTTCGAATCCCTAGCCCTGCATGCGGAGTGAGCTCCCGCACTAGCTCCAGCTCTTGCCAACCTAGCAATTCGAAAGCATGCAAATGCAAGTAGATTAATAGGTACCACTTCGGTGGGTAGGTAACAGTGTTCCGCATGTGTCATGCGGCCACATGACCGTGGAAGCGACTTCGGACAACGCTGGCTCTTCAGCTAACAAACGGAGATGAGCACCAGCCCCTAGAGTCGGACACGACTGCACAAATGTGCGGGGGGTACCTTTACCTTTAAAGTAGCTGCTTTGGAAGATGATGGTCAGGCATTCAAACAACATGGCCGGTCCAGCGAAGTTGATGTTGGATGATCATTGTTTCAATGCTGGTGGTTTTCGCTTCTTCTAATACGCTAACATTAGTCCGCCTATCTTCCCAAGAAATTTGCAGAATTTTTCGGAGGCAGCGTTGATAGAATCTTTCAAGAAGTTGGAGTTGGCGTTTGTAGAGGGTCCATGTTTCACAGGCGTACAGAAGGGTTGGTAGTACAATGGCTTTGTAAACAAGCATTTTGGTCTCCCTGCGAATGTCCCGATCCTCAAACACTCTACGCTTCATTCGGGAGAAAGCTACACTCGCAGAGCTCAGGCGATGCTGAATTTCAGCGTCGATGTCGGCTTTTGTAGATAGATGGCTGCCGAGATAAGAAAAGTGGTCGACATTTTCTAGTGACACACCTTTAAGCTGGATTGATGGCGCTGCGGAGGGATTGGTTCGAACTTGCTGGTAAAGCACTTTGGTTTTTTTAATGTTAATAGAGAGGCCGAGCTTTTCATATGCTTCTGCAAAGATGTTTAGGATAGTTTGAAGATCTTCCTCGGAGTGTGTACAGACTACATTATCATCAGCATATTGAAGTTCTATAACAGAAGTTGTAATTACCTTATATATATACAGTATTATATAACAGCCTGGTCTTTCATTTGCATATTAAAGGAGCTGTAAGAACATATGGGCACCATATCTGAAAGTCTTTCTCTCATATGGAGGGTTTGTGGGTATTGTTCTTCTCATATCAAAGTTTGTGAGCATAGTATGTGTTGATGATTATGTTCATTCATCCTAAAATAAACTTCTTAACTTTTAAGGTTCTACAAAATCCTTTGTTATGGCTACACTTGATCTTAAGCATCAGTGCCTGAGATAATCTCTGCCAATCAGTGACAAAAGGTTTAAAGTAGATCAGCTTTCCCCAAATTTGAACATACCAGATGTCTTACAGTACAACTGTCATCTGCAGCCATCTTGACTGTTAGTTCAAGTTGGGGCTCAGGATGTTGGAAGTTGGCAATTCAACACTTCTGGAGAGTTCCAAGCTGAGAGTGGCTAGTCTAGATGGACCAGCAATGTTGGACTACATCAGTTTACTTCTATTTGGCAACTTTTAATATATTTATGGTCATTGAGTAATAAATTAAAAATGGATGCAGTTCAATAGAGGCATAACTTTTATGATTAAATATAAAATGCCATGACTGGGATTCTACTGTAGCATGGATAATGCACAAAATATAACATTTCAACAGCTTTTTGATGAGGTAGAATTCATATAGTCCTGCCTATGATTGAACTGAAAAACAAATTTCGATGCCTTATTTACATTCTTTGATTGCCATTTGTCTGTTGCTGTAAGGTGCTAAATGATAATCTGATATGAGTAGTAATTGAGCCAAAGGAACACGTGTTGGCTTGCTTAATGGAGCAGGAACTAGCTTGCCATTTCAGAAATTAGTGAATATATATAGAGAGAAAAAATAGCAACTGCAGACAAAATTATTTCAGTGTTTCATAACGATAGAAAAACAAACCCAGCAGTTTCAGTATTTTGAATATTTAGCCACATAAACACACTACATTTGAATTCCACCAGTTTATTAAATCTCAAGGAAGCCTGGTTGGCATATGCAGAGTTATTCAGTTGCATCTTGAGAGCAACCATTGATTTGCAGAGGGGTAAAAAAAATGAGTGAGGGAGAGAGAATGATTACAGTCTTGAAATCAGCTGTTAGAATGTGAAGTGCATCTCTTTTAAGATATTTTGGAGCAATTAGGTTTATGCTGCACAGAGCTGATTTTGGGACTGCTGCATTTTCGGAATAGTTTTGTGGTTTGCTGGCTACTTATTTCCTGTGTTTGCAGGGTTCCTCCATCAATTGCTGCAGATGGTTGGCAGAGCATTTATATCCAAATCCCTTCAGGATATGAAATAAACATCTTAGATTGCTATCCTGAATCAGGTCATGTCTGCCACAGTTCCACTGAACTTGCATCGTTCAGTGAAAGATATCCACTCAGAGCTTTCTGAACAGAGATGATATATCCTAAAAACATGATCCATGTGAGACATCTTCATGCATATAGCTTAACTGATTAATGCATATTTGAAACTCCTGGAAAAATAATGTGAATCTTATCAGCCTTCTCCTAATCCCCCTGGAAATTCAGACAGATATTTCTCCTGAGAAGGAAACACCAATCTTTTCCTGTTGGTTTCACTTTGATGGAAATTAGGTGACAATTTAAAAATGAATCTATCTATTCAGTTTTTCTGAAGTAATGCAAAATATATTTTATACATACATACATACATACATACATACATACATACATACATACATACTGTATATATATGTGAAAGTGAAAGGTCTTCTGTGCAAGCACCGAGTCATTACTGACCCTTTGGAGGGACGCTGCTTTCGCTGACGTTTTCTAGGCAGACTTATAGCGGGGTGGTTTGCCATTCCCTTCCCCAGTCATGATTACCTTTCCCCCAGCTTAGCTGGGTACTCATTTTACCAACCTCAGAAGGATGGAAGGCTGAGTCGACCCAAGCCGGCTACCTGAGAAACCAACTTCCGCTGGGATCAAACTCAGGTCATGGGGAGAGTTTTGGTTGCACTACTGCAGTACTGCCGCCTACCACTCTGCACCACACGAGGCGTGTATGTATGTTGTATGTATGTATGTATGTATGTGTGTATATATATATATATATGTGTGTGTGTGTGTGTGTGTGTGTGTGTGTGTGTGTTAGGAATCTGCTAAATTATTGAAGATCAATTTGAGAACTTGATTGGAAGCAATGTCTTGATGGAGGCAGGGGGAAGGAATGATACGAATACAATATTTTGCATTGATTTTAGGAGAAATGACATTTTATCAGTGTTAGTGAAGTATGAATTAGTTTTTTCCTTTTTTTTTTGTGCCTTCAAGATTCCTGGCAACTGCCTGGACAAGCTGCTGCAGTTTTCTTTGAGATTTTATACACACACACACACGAAGCAAAAAACATTAAAAAAGGATGAGGAAATCAAATGACTAAAGTGAAAACTTACTACAAAAATTGATGTAAAAACAAATTTGATGTATTTCGTCGTCAGATATAGCCTGATGAGTTGATTTGCTGTGTGCTAAAGACAAATATATGCCAATATATGATTTAAATTAGCCAACAGAGAGGAAAAAACATTCCTGCCACCCCTCCCCCTTCCCAGGTACTGGTTTGCTATACAGGCAGTCTTCGCTTAATAACCCTAACTGGGACCGAAATTTCCATCACTAAGCAATGCGGTCATTAGGTGAAACATCACGTGATGGCACTGCTTAGTGACAGCAGTTATGGTACTCCCAGTTGTGGTTGTTAGGCAAGGACCATGCTGTCATTAGGCGAGCACCTCATGCTTCTCCTGTCCAGTCACACTCGCCTCTGCTTCAACTCCCCCCACCCACCTATCTCCTCCACCCATCTCTGCCCTTTTGGCTGACCTGCACTGCACTCCACACTATTTTACACAAATATTGCATGATAGATTGTAGGCTACACAATATATGTGCATGCAATATATGTATCTCCAATATATGTGTGTGCCTTCGAGTCAGTGTTGATCCTGGCAACTGCCTGGACACATCCCTGCTCTTTTCTTGGCAAGATTTGGGAACTGATTTGTCATTGCCTCCTTCCTAGGACTGAGAGAGAATGACTGGCCCAAGGTCACTCAGCTGGCTTTGTGTCTAAGGCAGAACTAGAACTCACAGTCTCCTGGTTTCTAGCCCAATGCGTTAACCACTACTCCAAACTGGCTCTCTGGGATACACATTTATGCTTCCTATATTCATCAACCCTGCCCAGATTTGACTGAGCTGGGGGAGGTGAAGAACGTGCTGAACAACCAACCATGGTGGTTAATCAAGTATTTCCATCCTCAGTTCCTTCCTCTAGTGTTAAAACTGAGGCTTTGGGTTTGCCCTCTGTATCTGCCAGCAGCAGTCACTTCAGCAGACAGGAAGCTGTACTGCTATTTCTATCCCTGCTAGAATTTAATTATGTACCTCATAATTATCGTATTTTTTTGAAACTGAGAGGTTTTCTGATGAGGGCTTCAGATGGAGTTTCCTTTTTCTACCTAAGGTGGCTTCCTGCTTCTTTCTCAATGAGATTGTTCTTTTTTTCAGTAAAAGAATAAGCAATAATGTCAGCAATAAACTTACATAAGGCAGAAATTAAAAGGCAATCTTTTATGGGAGTTGTGCACTGGCCGTCCAGAACCTACAGTTTGGATTCCTAGTCATCCTGTTTAGAAGATCACTCTTTTCCCACTCTTTTTGAGAGAAGTGAAACATCCGTCTCATAACTGATCAATTGGACCACAGCATAAAGTGGGCAAAATTCCAGTGAGAGCAGGTTATCCATATACACATTCTAGCCTAACAACAAAAATGTCAGAATGTATATTCTGTAATGCTGGCTTCCTTCCCTCCCTTGCAAGTTTCCTTTCTTTTTATTCAACTATTTAACTTCCCTTGTATACAATAAAGCATGGACATCTGGGTAAAATCTGTCCCCATAATTATGAAGGAGAAAAATCCTTCCTGAAACATCAAATCCGCTTATCAGTGCTTGTGCCAACAAGAACCCAAACCACCGGTGCTAATTCCAACTGGACGGATTAACGTGTTTGCTTCTCTCTGTATGATGGTAATTGTGTTTGGCCCTAAAGTAGTGCACTGAAGCAAATTATCATAATGCTAGCTGCTGGTAAGCAAGAAAGAAAAATAACAACAAGAAAGAAAAGATATAACAAAAAATTTGGAAGTCCCTGGCAGGGACTTGAAAAGGCAGGCAAGAGGGTAGCCCCTACAGAGTAAAGTAAGCAGACTTTAATTTATTCATCAGAATTCTCTATCAAATAATTCCATGTTAGAAAATGGCATGACATTAAACAAATGTTCTGTTTTCCTCTTCATGCTGAGCCAGAATGACATTAACTTTCAACTTTCAAAGAACTTCCTCTGTTCCACAAAATCCCTATGCAAACTACAAGGATGTGGCACTTGTTCTTAACTCAGAGTACACTTTCCATTCATCCAGAGCACTAGTTAAGCCATCTGTGTTTCGCCACCATCTCATATTCACTGAGCACGTGTCCTTGCCTACAAGAGACTGAACATCTGCAGCTGCATGTTGAAAGGAAGATAATTAGGTTGGCCAGGCTCTTATTTCAGAGAAGCTTGTCTGCTACTATTGATCTTCACAGTGAGGTTTCTAGGCTACGTTTAGCACAAGGTCATCACATCTAGCCTATTATCTATTGCATGATCCTCTTTTACAGGAAGATGCCAATGACAACCTGGGACTTCCTTCAAGTAAGGTTTGCAATGTGCCCATGAGATACTGTATGACCCTTCCCAGAACATGTTTAAAATACAGTGTTTCCACATGTTATTTTGTAAGAATTTTATTTTTATTTTAGAGAAATATTGTGCAGATCAGAACATGATATTTTACAAGCAGCTTCACCAAGGCTAACCCAATAAATTTAGATTGAATCTTGAATTCTGGATCAATTTCTAAGCATACACAATTGTTTGACTGTAACCAATTGGTTTTTTTTTACCTGATATTTGCTTCTTTTTAGCAGGCAACAAATTTGTTAAGTAAATACACAAAGTCAATAACTTTATAAGTGCCCTATAGCATGTCCTTAGATATCAGGATATGTATGCACATTTAGACCATCACTCCCATTTGCAGTGCAGCAATCATTTGCATATAAAGATGTATATTCCCAGACCGTGATATTCTTTTGTGATGTTCTTTGCATCTGGAACTCACTTGATCTATCTTATGATGTGGAGTACCAGTTACACATGACTACTTGCGGATGGTAAGATTTGAACAAACCAGTGGCATGTGGAAATCCTATTAGGACTCTTACCTAAATTAATTTGGCTTGTCTCAAAATCCCTGCCCTGTATGGGTATATAGATCTCTTTAAATGTTTCAATATGAACTTTCTGTCCTTCCTTCTTGAATATAGAAAAGCAAGGATGCACTGTAGAAAGCAGAGCCTCAGCCTAATAAAATTCTCTGTAGCACACAAAAGGGGGAAAGGAATGGGGGTGGATAGCATACAAGAGGCCAAGATTTGGAAATCTGCAGACACTGTGCTGTATAAAATATGCTTATTGCAAACTCACAGAAGTTTTCTCAATTGCTGGTACTAGATTATCTGTCATTCTTACTCATGAAGAGTCCTCTAGAATATACTGCTGCAAGATCTTTCTTGTATTATATGCCTCTCATTAGAATTTCAGAATAAGTTAATATATTTTGGAGGAAACACTCAGCTTTCCAAATCTGACATTCATCTCTTTCAGACTCCTCATACCTCATCCCTTGTGCAATTTCTAAGATTGCTCAAGAAATGGGCCTTTTAAATGAAAGCATAGCACAGAATATAGATGCAAAGGGCAGTTAGAGGTGCCACTGTTGTAAGATTTCAGTTAATATCATAGTTTTAAAAGTGGGTATAGCATTTGGATATACATAATATTCAGATCTGACCTAACTTCAAGAGTTTTGTCTCTGGCAACACCCATTAAAGCAGCCATTTTGCAAATGTATAAGCTACTCACATCTCCTATAGCAGCCATTTTGTGATGTGTTATTGAAGTTATTCATTCATTAAAGAGTATCAGTCCTTGCTCTAATCCTGGAATAGAGATCTGTATTTCAATAATGAAGAAAAAAATGCTCTTCAATACTCTAAAGCAGGAGTAAGTAACCTTTTTGGATCAGGGGCTCATTTGGAATTTTGAAAATGTTGTAGAAACCCTTAAAAATAGATGTCACAGGAGACATTTGCTTATTTACAAAAAGGATGTGTTCGTAGCATGGCCTGTCACTAAACACATTAGAAAGTATAGTAGTAAATAATGTGTTCTCTACCATCACAATATACAGCCATTTTTGTAACTAAATATGATACTAGAGGCTGATCAACTTTTTTTAATGAAACAAATCTTGGTTTTTTTTTAAAAAATAAAGATGTGTTTAATAGAAAACATGATGGCACCAAAGAAGGTATAAACTGCTTAAACCTGTTAGACTATTTCAGTGGACTGCTTTCAGGTCATATCACCCCTTGCTTTAAGTTTTTTCCTCATAATACCAAATCTTTTTTTTTTATTCCAACAAAGATATCTTTGTCTCAGTGTTCACTGGTTCAACATGGGTCACTAGGTCTTCAAAGATGAGTAACTTCTTCTATATTGATACTATAATCCTACCTTTCTACAAATACATTAAATATATATAAATACCAATAACTATGAATAATAGAAGGTAGTATAATAAATAATTTTCAAATAAAACAGTTGAACATTGTGTCCAATTAGAAATTGATTTTTAATGTTTACAATGTGTTCCACATTTTTTCTTTCTTTTCTACATCTCCTTGCTCTTTTATTTATAAAACTGTAGCCACTGCACATCTCTTCTGTTACTATTTTTTTCTTAACTTTGCATCTTGATAGATTTCATTTCCTATAACATTAATATCTAGGCTTATAAAATAACATGTCTGTAACCTTAAACAATTCTCCTCTATGCACTCTTCCTGAATGAATCTGTGCTCCTGAAAACTTAGAGAGCATTGTATCATGGTTCCCCTAGTGGACATACCCAGGTATTTCACATATTCTAGCAACCAACAGTGGGGAGTACACTGGCTTGTTTCATAAACATGAATAAATCTGTTAGGATTCATGATGGCCTTTCTCAAAATTCTTGGGCTTGTTTATCTGTGATTTGAGTTGCTTCAGGTCATACTTTGACTTCACTTGCTCTGCTTCCACTCCCATGTTCAACTTAAGGAAACAATAGTTTTTATTAATCAGGCAGTCCTAAGATTTATTAATCTGAGTCTCTTTTCAGATAAATGCATGGAGATACAACTATTTTTCATAACTAACATCCTACAGAGAAAAGAGAGAGATGAGAGACTTTTTCAACATACATACGGAATCAAAAGTCACAACAACACAAGTGAAATATTTGCAACTTTTATTACTGCACTTTTTTCTTAGTAAAAGGAGGAATAAAAGAAGTAAAAGGAATGAATATTAATGCAGATTTTAAGCTGATGAAATGTCCTTATAGCCTAATGCAATTAAGTTCCAGTTGATAAGGCAATTATAAATAAATGAGCTCTTTTTTCCATGAGAATAATATGCTTTGATAAACTGGTTTATAGAATGAATGAGATTAAAAGAATGTGATGGGAAAGTTGGATATGTACCATGCAAACTTCATCTGTCCATAGAATTTTGAAGGAAAATTTTAACACCCTATTCACTCTCTTTCTTGATTTTTGTTTAGAGAGAGGGTGGGGGAAAGGGAGATAAGAAACAAATTATCAGCCAATTTGTTATCTTTCAAAGTCAATTATTCACCATAAGTTTTAGCTGAAAGACATCCACATATTTAATTAAAACTCTGCAGTTCAGAAATCCATGTCTTGTAATTTTCAAACATTTCAATTAAACTAATGATATGTATCAATACAAAAACAAATAATAATGTCCTTCCTTTTTTTTTAGGGGTATATTGGTAGAGGACAAATTCTTAAAAAAAAAAAAAAAGCCATCCAGGATGCCTACCAGTGGCACAGGTTCCTTGGATATACTTTGGGCTAAAAAAAGTATAAATGATTCTAAGATTATGAGACAGAAAATAGGAGATATGCATAGGGAGCCATAGTTCATACTCTATACAGTCTTTGAAGGCTTCCTCAGATAAGATTCTGCATCTGGTCCCTGGAACTCCCCAACACAATAGCATTGAAATACGCTTCCAAAGCTCCAAACAAGAAAGGTACAATTCCCTGCCAGTGTTCAGTAGGAATTGAAACAGAAGTATTATGTGAATTGTCAGGCTTAACACAAAAAGTATTGAAAATAAATCTTTCTTGGTCCTAAGATAACACAAAGGAGGCAACTAAATATCCTGGGCCCTCCAAGTACCATGATGTCCTTGAATTATGTCTCAGCTCATGGCTGCCCCCAAATTTGAAGGCCATAAATGCAGAAAGATTGCCAGCCACTCCTCTGTCTGAAGGACTCTGCTGTCCTATTTAAAGAAAAAGAATCTGAAAAGAAGAGCAAGCAGACACATGGATTATTGGACATAGTTCCCCACACCCCACTGCTGAGGAATTGAATCTCTATTTAAACAATTCCTCTTTACAAATTAGTATATAGAAATTTGATGCAACTTGGAGTATCCTTTTGTCCTCCCCTGCTCCCCACTTTCGTGATCAGTGCCTTATATCATCCTGTACCATGATCATATAGTAGCTTACCACAAATCCTTAGAGTATGCAGAGAATTATGAGTTTTCAGGTTGGCAGAGATGATTAGATCACTTCTCAGCATCATATTAAACACAAGGTCTAAGAATTCTTTGAAGAAACCTTTGAATGTTAAAATAAGGTTGGGTATGTTTCCCTTTAAACAAAAAGTCTCAGAACACCAAATATTTGAACCTCGGTAGTACAACTTTCCAATGGAGCTATTCTGAGCTCATGGTGACTGGCCTTGTGCTCCTGTATCAGGGCAATTTTAGCAGCCATTTAAATTTCCAGGATATTCATGATTTTAAAGCCTTACCTTGTCATGTTGCTTGATCTTGTTACTGGTAATAAATTGTACTCCTTTAAAATATGTTGTAAATCACCTTGGACATTTTAGATAGAAAGAGAGAATAGTTAAAATAAAGTATTAAATACATTCATATCAAATGATCACTTACATTCAATAATGTTTAAGCACTTTTAATCTTTAATTTTATTGGAATAACACCATATCTATAATTATTTTGATTGTTATCATTGATGAGTAGGATCCAGAATTACGCTATAAGCACATTCACTGAAATCACTGGGATATAAATGCATAGAATAAATAATGAATAACTTAAATCCATTTATTTCAATGAGTCTACTGTTTTTGGCTAACGTCAGCCCTATAATGCTAGGTAGGTCAGTACTACTTTTATTGTAACAGCTATAGTAACAGACTTCTGTAAGTCCAATTGTGCTTCCTCCTCCCACCCTGTATCTTTGTATGAACTAGGGTGGGGCTTGTCTGAAACATTTTCTTAAGTTACTTTCTTGACCTGGGCTCAAGCCCTTTTAATTTGACCATTGCCTTGGTAGCGGCTCTTCTTCCTGTCCTTCAAGGCCATTCCCTCTTTCCTCTATAGCTAGTTCCACTTAATCCTCAATGAAACTGATTACATAACAAATTTGTCCCACTGATTTCAATGGGAGTTGTTTATTGCCTTAGCCTGTATCCAACTCATTAATATTTCCAGCTGAAAGTTCTATCTTATTTCTGAGTACATAGTCCACAGAAAGCAGTAGGACCATAGGATCCCAAACATGTTTCCACTGTAGCTGAAATACAGTTCTGATTGCGACTAAAGTCTGTCCTATCTTTACTTCTAGTAGAGGAATAACATGGGATTTATCTTTAATAAAGGAATCCAGGTCATTCAAAATTCTACTGCTGGTACGGTGCATTCTTTAGAACTGAAAGTGTTATCCAGCAATGTTTCAGGTAATGGTATCTCCATTGGCTTCTCAATGATGCCAACAAAGGAGTCACAAATATTCTTGTGATGGGGAATATTGATCCTGAAATTTGAAATGTTTCCCAATGGTTACTTTAAATCCCATTTGGAGGTTGAAGCATTTTAAAAAACAATTTCCAGACTTTATTATTCCATTATTATGCAGTTTTGTTTGTCAACTGCTGAGACTATAATGTTAAGTTTGGTTGTATTAAATCCAATATCTTTGGCCTTCCATTTGGAAGAACACTAATAAGTCCAAAAATTGATGTTATTTTACAAACAGGTTAGTCCAATAAAATGTTTGTCTCCTATACTATTTATCTTGAGAAATATAGCATTAGAAATGTGGCAAGTTTCTATATGAGGATGTATATGCTGTATGCATCAAAGAGGTTTCAAAAGAGCCATGATTTATTGTAACAACTGAAGACTTTCACTTTTATATTTGATGCTGAAAACTAACTAACATTAGTTAATTAACCAAAATATTTCATATTTGTATCTTGATGTTAAGTTTTGATTTAGATTTTCAAATGTCTGATTTTGAAAATTAAAACTGGGAGATTTTTCAGAGTTTGGGTTAGGGTTACTTTGGGAAACTTAATATTTATGTGCAGATTTTTGGCTTTAATTAAGTTAACTTCTTGATAAAGGTATTGAAAAGATCTCCCTTATCTAAATATACTTTCCAAAATTTAGTAGACCAGAATGGCCATATTGTTGGATGTCATTAGAAATTTGTTTTACTTTCCCATTTGATGAAATTTGATTCTTTGTTATTCTTTATAAATAGTTGTTGTTGGATGAATTGGATTTGTTGATTCTTTATAAATAGTTGTTGTTGGATGAATTGGAAAAGTATGCAGAGGCTTATAGGAAATAGGATTGGTAAACTTATAGTTTTGTTTTTATTTTTTCAAGACGCACACTCTTCTGCAATATTGTCATATGCAACTTCCACTGAAATACTTCAAAGAATCCAGTTTACATTCACTTCAAAGTACTTTGTGTAGAAATGCTTTCTAGAAAGTTTGTCAATAGATTGGATGGAATAATAAATAACTGTTTTATCCAATTGTATTGCTTAATTAAAATATTTATAAAACTCTTCCTTGGGTTGAGTTAATCCACTAATGTTTTGAATTTTCTCAGCTAAAGATGTCCTCCTAGCTGAAAGCCATTTGTTTGCATTTCATTTTCTATGCTAAAACAATAAAATCTTTAGTATTATATATGCAAGCAAATATTCCATCCCCCATAACATTTTATGGGTTTTACAGATTAACAACTGCTGATAATGTAGTTGCTTGGCATCAAAAAAGGAGAGGGATTGATATTTACAAAAATTAACTTCATTCTTTTACAGCTATTGTTAAAAAGAGGAAGGCATGTGAAATTAAAGTCTGGTTATTATAAATTGACATTAGGAAGACTATCACTATAGGAAACAATATATCAATAATTATTTATGTAAACTGTCTCCATATTAAAATATTATTTCCCTTCTGACTAGAGAACTAGTAAATTGCAGTACCCTTTTATCATCATTTTTAAAAAGTTTATCTGGAACTCTAAGAATTACGTCTCGTCCCCAGAATATCGACCCGCCCCACCTGGTCATGCAGAGAGGGCATGCTACGGACCCCATCGATAAAATAATTCCACCTAGTAGGGTCCAGAAGGCGAGCCTTCTCTGCAACAGCACCCGCCCTTTGGAACATCTTGCCCCCGGAGCTAAGGCAGGTCTCCTCACTCCCGATCTTCCGGAAAAATTTAAAGACCTGGTTCTGCCGCCCTGCATGGGAAGGGAATGCTAACAGTTTCTCCTGGGGCTGGCTGATCCCATGAAACCCTTTTTAGTATTAACATCTTTGCTCTTGGATTTTATATTTATTTATTGATGTTTTGAATATTATTGTATTTTATTACGGTTTTTATTGTGAACTGCCCAGAGTCCTCCGTTCGAGGAGATGGGCGGTAATATAAATCTAAATAAATAAATAAATAAATAAATAAAATAAAATAAAATAAAATAAATATAGATCATAATTCTTGTAGAAAAAAGGCAACTGCTGATAAATATGATAGAGGAATATCCAATTCTGAATAATATGGGAAGTGAACAGGTAGACAACGTCTTCTTTTCCATAATTTAAGATCACCAGTCCTTTGGAGTTGGGCAACTTATAAAATCAAATAAATAAGAAAACTACGTGGATAATATCTTCTTCTTGTCTTCTTCTTCTTCTTGGTGATCACTCGTAGCCGAGTAAGATTGTCTTCCAGGGGTAAAATCTTAACAGTAGATCCGTAAGTGCCTGTAAAGGCCAATACTGGATCTGCACAACCTCCCACAATGAGGGCATAGGTTTCCTGGTGGAAGATGTTCATGATGAGGTTTTGCTTGACATGCCTTCCTCTTAGCTCGTTTCTCCCTTTCGTCCTGTACTCGTGCTTCTTCAAAGTCCGTAGTGCCTTTAATAAAGGCTGACCTCCGATTGAAATGCTCATGAGTTAGGGCTTCCCAGTTCTCAATGCTGATATTAAATTTTTTAAAATTAGCTATGAGAGTATCTTTGAATCTCTTTTGCTGTCCACCAATATTCTGTTTTCCATTCTTAAATTGGGAGTAAAGTAGCTGCTTTGGAAGACGATGGTCAGGCATTCGAACAACATGGCTGGTCCAGAGAAGTTGATGTTGGATGATCATTGTTTCAACGCTGGTGGTCTTCACTTCTTCCAAAGCACTAACATTACTCCGCCTATCTTCCCAAGTAATTTGCAGAATTTTTCGGAGGCAGCATTGATGGAATCTTTCAAGAAGTTGGAGGTGGCGTTTGTAGAGGGTCCATCTTTCACAGGCATACAATAGGGTCGGTAGTACAATGGTTTTGTAAACAAACATTTTGGTCTCCCTGCAAATGTCTCGATCCTCAAACACTCTACGCTTCATTCGGGAGAAAGCTACACTCGCAGAGGTCATACAATGCTGAATTTCAGCGTCGATGTTGGCTTTTGTAGATAGATGGCTGCCAAGATAAGAAAAGTGGTCAGCTTTTTCTAGCAACACAAATTTAAGCTGGATTGATAGTGCTGCAGAGGGATTGGTTTGAACTTGCTGGTAAAGCACTTTGGTTTTTTTAATGTTAAGCAAGAGGCCAAGCTTTTCATATGCTTCTGCAAAGATGTTTAGGATAGTTTGAAGATCTTCCTCTGAGTGTGCACAGACTACGTTATTTATTATTTTATTATTTAAATTTGTATCACCACCCATCTCCCCCAACCAGGGGACTCTGGGCGGTTCACAATAAAATCAAAGTTAAAAATATAAATATAAAATTACAATATCAACAAATAAATATAAAATCCAAATGCAATAGATGTTAATAAAAGGGGGGCAGCCACCCCCAGGAGGAACTGTTGGCATTCCCATCCCAAGCAAGGCAGCAGAACCAGGTCTTCAAGTTTTTCCAGAAGGTCAGGAGTGAGGAAACTTGCCTCAGCTCTGGGGGCAAGATGTTCCAAAGGGCGGGCACCAGTACAGAGAAGGCCCACCTCCTGGACCCGCTAGATGGAATTCTTTTGTTGATGGGGTCCGTAGCATGCCTTCTCTGCATGACCAGGTGGGGCGGGTCAATGTTCTGGAGATGAGACGGTCCCTCAGGTAACCTGGTCCCATGCCATGAAGGGCTTTAAAGGTGATAACCAAAACCTTGAATTGGACCCAGAAGCAAAGCCAATGCAGCTCACGCAGCAGAGGTGTCACATGTGCCGATTTTATGGCACAAATAACTGTCCTTGCAGCCGTATTCTCGACCAGCTGAAGCTTCCGGATATTTTTCAAGGGTAGCCCCATGTAGAGCGCATTGCAATAGTCTATATGGGAGATAACAAAGGCATGAGTGACTGTTCGGAGGGCATCTCAGTCCAGGAATGGGTGTAACTGGCACACAACCTGAAGTTGCGCAAATGCCCTCCTGGCCACGACTGCCACCTGCTCTTCGAGCAGAAGTCGTGAGTCCAGGAGGACCCCCAAGTTCTGCACTGGCTCCGAATGGCTATCAATCCACAGCCACTCCATCTTACCAGCCACAATATCATCAGCATATTGAAGTTCTATAACAGAAGTTGTAATTACCTTATTTTTTGCTTTCAGCCTACTAAGATTAAAAAGCTTTCCATCTGTTCTATATATAATTTCTACACCAGTAGGAAGTTTCCCTTCAACAAGGTGTAGAATCATAGCGATGAAGATAGCAAATAAGGTTGGAGCAATAACACATCCCTGTTTAATGCCAGATCCCACTTTAAATGGATCGCTTTGAGAGCCATTATTATTCTGGAATGTTACCACCATGTCGTCATGGAGTAGCCACAAGATGTTCACAAATTTATCAGGGCATCTGATTTTCAGAAGGATGGTCCAGAGAGCAGTACGATTTACAGTATCAAAAGCCTTAGTCAGATCAATAAACACCATATACAGAGCACGGTTTTGCTCCTTGCATTTTTCTTGGAGCTGTCGTGCAGTGACTATCATATCCACTGTCCCCCTGGAAGGGCGGAAGCCATTTTGGGTTTCAGGGAGGATGTCTTCTGATATAGATAGGAGACGGTTTGTGAGGATCCTTGTGAGGATTTTGCCTGCCGTAACTAGAAGGGAGATGCCTCGATAGTTTCCACAGTCTGTTCTATCACCCTTTTTAAAGAGAGTGATAATTATGGCATCCCTAAAGTCTGCTGGAATCTCCTCCCTCATCCAGATTTTTTCAATGAGCTTATGAAATTGTTGTGTAAGTTCAGGCCCACCTTCTTTAAAAACTTCAGCAGGATCATCAGGTCCACTAGCTTTGTTATTTTTCATTTGATTAGTGGCTTTACTGACTTCCTCCAAACTACGGGGTAGTGCAAGCTCATCTCTTATTTGTTTTTGCGGGATTTGCAAGAAGACTTCATCAGCCACAGTAGAGTGATGATTAAGGAGATTGTAGTAATGCTCTTTCCAGCACAGTGCAATAGACTCTTTGTCCTTTAGAAGTTTGACACCATCTATTGAGCGTAAGGGATTTGTACCATAGTTTGTTGGTCCATAGATGGCCTTTATGGCATTAAAAAAGCCCCGTGCATAATGAGCATCTGCAAAATGTTGGATTTCTTGGGCTTTTTTTATCCACCATATGTTCTTAAGTTCTCTAGTTCTTTGGACTTCTGCCTTTGCACTGGCATAGATTTTTTTCTTAACGGCACAGTTAATATCATTTTGCCATATCTGGAAGGCTTTCCTTTCCTTGTCAATAATATGTTCAATCTCACTATCGTTCTCATCAAACCAGTCCTGATGTCTCTTAGTTTGGTATCCAATAGTTTGTTACAGGCTGAGATAATAGAAGTCTTCAATTTAATCCAGTGTTCCTCAACATTTTCAGGAAGTTCCATAGGCAGATGCTCTTTCAGAGTTGATTGAAAACAAGCTAGTTTAGTAGAATATTGAAGGGCCAGTGTATTCATTTTACACCTTGGTTTTCTTCCTTGGAGCCTACGATGAGGGACAATCTTTATGGCCATCGTGGATCAAATTAATCAATGGTCTGTCCAGCAGTCATCGGTGCTCGTCATGGCTCTGGTGAGAAGTACATCACGGCGATCTCTAGCATAGACAATTACATAATCTAAAAGATGCCAGTGCTTAGACTGTGGGTGCTTCCATGATGTTTTAAATTTATTTTTCTGGTGAAAGAGTGTGTTAGTAATGACAAGGTTATGATCTGCACATTTAGTCAGAAGTAAGATTCCATTCATGTTGCTATTGTCAACTCCTTCTTTCCCAATTATCCCTGACCACAAATCAAAGTCACACCCAACTCTTGCATTGAAATCGCCCAGGAAGATAATTTTATCCTCCTTTGGTATCTCTGATAAGATGGTGTCCAGCTGGGTATAAAATTTTTCCTTGATATCCTCATCTGCATCTAGTGTTGGTGCGTAAGCACTTAGAATAGTTGTCTGTTGGTTTTTCGTGAGTTTTATTTGGAGAATTGAGAGTCGTTCGTTAATGCCCGTGAGAACTTCTGACAAGAGCTTCAAAAGGTCGTTTTTGATAGCAAAGCCTACCCCATGTATTCGTCATTCTTGTTCAGGCAGTCCTTTCCAAAAGAAGGTATAACCTCCCTTTTCTTCCTTCAACTGTCCCTCTCCTGCTCTTCGAGTTTCTTGGAGTGCTGCTATATCAATATTAAAACATCTCAGCTCCCTTGCAATAATGGCAGTCCTACGTTCAGGGCATTCACTATCAATATTGTCTTGCAGTATCCATATATTCCACATTCCAAAATTCATATGTCTTTTACAACCGCTATATGGTGACCCCACTGGACACGGTAATCCAGTCAGGGAGAAAATAAGGCAGACTATGTTTAGAGCACCTTTTCTAGCCCCCTCCCCATATGGGGTGAGCAGAATGGATCCTAAATAGGGCTGCTCAGTTGTGGATACAGCTGCCGAACTACTCAACTGCCTCGGACCTTGAGTCAAGACGACTTAATCCATATCCACTGTCCATGTGCTGGTCCATGACTAGGGACTTCTGGATTTCACAGTCCTGCCCCCGTTGCCATTTGTCAATCGCCATGGGACTTTTTGTTGGTTTGGGTTTAGTGTAGTTGGAAGACGCCTGTGCATGAGTTTGTTTTGTGTGTGGTTGGAAGACGCCTGCGCGTGAATTTATTTTATGTCTGGAGATTGATGCACAATGATCAGCACACAACCTTCACAGAAAAAGGCTCTAATCCAATGGCATGGATACCATGATGATTGGTGACCTTTTATCTGCTGCAGCTTTCATCCGCCTTTGCAGCCATTGTAACAATACACCTTGTTATCTTCCGCCTGTTCTGCCGTTGAGGACTTTCTTGGATTGTTCTTTGTCTGGTTCCTCCCCCTGGATCTTACCACCATGGGTGATCCTACCGGGAGTACATGACTCCTGACGGCTTCTCACACAGGGTTCATTGGGAACACACAAGCCCACTCACCACAACAAGGTGATGATCCAGTGAGTAAGGGATAGATAATATAAAGTGATTAACTATATAGTGCTGGAAGATGGCCCTCTCAATTTGGATGGCACTCAAGATGTTATTGAAGAGAGCTAAGTATCATTCAGAGTATTAATGGTGTTTATGATGTAGCTAGTTTAAAGGCTTCAGGACATCTGGTTGCTGATGTTGCCATACAGGAAAAGAAAATCTGAAGCTGAAAAGATAGAATTTCAGTGGGGACATGGAACATAAGAAACATGAACATGGGAAAGCTCAACACAGTGAAAGATTAAATGAATTGACTACATACTGACATCTTAGACATCAGCAAATTGAAATAGATGGAATTGTACACCTTCAGACAAGTTCATATGATTTACTACTTAGGACATGAAAAAGAAAGAAAGAATGGCACTGACTTCATTGTCAGGAAGAACAGAACAGTACTTGAGTACAATAAAGTCAATGACTGAATAATAACAATTAAACTTTGTGGACAACCCTTTAACATGATGATTATCCAAGTTTAAGCTCCAGCCACTGATGCAGATGAAGAGGAGGTTGATCAGTTTTATCAGTTTAAAATCAACAGAACATGCAATCAAGATGTTCTGCTTGTGATTGCACACTGGAATGCTAAAGTTACAAATATTAAGGAGGAAAATAGTTGGACTGTACACCCTAGGACAGGGGTCCCCAACCCCCAGGCCGCAGACCGGTACCAGTCCGTGGCCTGTTAGGAACCGTGCCACCATGCCGGTCTCTGAACCCTGACCCCATTCCGTGCAATTGGCTCCCGCCTGCAAACCCTGCCCATGGTCCGTGCGATTGGCTCCCACCTGCAAACCCCACCCCCCGGTCCATGGAAAAATTGTCTTCCACGAAACTGGTCCCTGGTGCCAAAAAGGTTGGGTACCCCTGCCCTAGGAAACTGAAATGAAGCTGGTGAACAACTTTTCAATTTCTATCATTCCAATGATTTCTTCATTGCTAAGACAGTCTTTTAACAACCAAAATGAGACCTATGTATGTGGACATCATCAGATGGAGTACAGAGATTTGAAATTGACTATATTATTGGTACAAGAGGTAAAAGAGCTCAGTTATAACAGCAAAGGCATGGGCAGGAGCTGACTGTGGAACAGATGACAAACTGGTCATGTGCAAGTTCCAAGTTAAGCTAAAACAGAAGAAGAAAGCCAATGATTTCCATGATATGATCTTGACTATATATCCATCATTTTCAAGAAGAACATCAGAAACCACTTTGAAGTCAGAGGCCTTAGAATTAAGAATGAAGATATTGAAGTTGTGGATAGGTTCTGCTTTTGAGGATCAACTGTAAAGGAAACCGCAGTCAAGAAATATGCTGCAGATGATCACTTGGTAGAGTAGCAATGAAAGGTATTCAGATGCCAGAATGTTTCTTTACCTACAAAGACCAGCATAGTGCAAGCAATGATATTCCCTGGGTCACTCTATGGAAGCAAAACGTGGACTTTGAAGAAGCAGGATAAAAAGAGTATTGATGCTTTTGAATGTTGTGTTGGTTGTATAGCCAAAAAACCAACCAACCAAACAAACAAACAGATCATCAAACAAATCAAACCAGAGTTCTCACAATTTACCAGGCTCAAATTATCATACTTTGGACACATTATGCAAAGACCTAGCATAGGACATAATAGTTCCCAGATCTAGAATGGTGCAATGCTCCCAGTTAGTTCTTGCAGCTTTGAGGTTCTTGTTATGAACTGGGGCCTTCAAAGCACCCGTTCTGTTAGGACCTTGAATGCTATAGACCATTAATCAGGCTTCTGAGTTCTGAGAATCCAAAAATGAAACTACAATTAATGATTAGTCAATACGATATATTAAATAATATTTGAGGCTAATGGTATACAGGACTATCAATAATAAGTAGCTGTCACTCTTTGGAGAATTTAGCACAAGTATTTGAAACTAATGATATAAAGGCAATCAAAAACTAGTTAATTTTCTATCGGAATTGAGCAGATTATTCAATTCAATGAGAGAAAAGTGAGCCAAGATTTCGGAGAACTGTAGAGGTGGCATAAGAAGTTGCAGAGGGGTTTCAAAAAGTGAAAAAGGAGAAGGCAGAAAGAGAGAAAGAGTCTCTTGCCACAACAAAGAAAGCCTTTTGAGATTTCTTGCCACAGTACAGAGAGAGAAACACAAGAGGTACTATAACACAAGAGGTAGTATAAACACAAGAGGTACTATAACATTCAGACACAAACATGCTAAATGAGAACACCTTTTTCACAGGAAACACTGCACATTGGGAATGGAGTATATATTAGAAAAGTTTCAGGAGTGAAGAAGTAGAGAGGAAGAAAATCACCATTCCTTTGCAGCACTAGGTTTCATCAGCACACAGTTCTTGTCTTCAAATATTGCTGTTAGATGGATCTTCCAACAATTGGAAGGGAAAGAGGTTAGGCAGTTACTATTGAACTTGCCAATGCTCTTTAGTTGGGTACACACAGTGGAAAAAGATATTAATGATCCTGCTTGTCTTCAGATTGGGGTCTTGCCACACTGACATGCCTGTCGGACTCCTTCTAGCACATACAGGTATCAATTTTACAATGCAGCAGAACTGTTTTGTAAAATTGTAAAAAAAAAATAAAAAATGTTTCCTGCAATCTGCATTTTTTACCTGATAGCTGGTCCACAGTTTTAAAGTTGGGCAAACATCAATTAAGTAATTGATTGATTGATTTCATTTAAATCCTATCACAGTTCAACAAGACTATAGGCAGTTCACAAACTGGTATAGAAGATAGAGGAGCAAAGCAGGTATAAATATTATTCCTAATGATAAACCTATAAGAATCATTGGAATTGTCCATTCTTTGAAAGTATCAAGAACTGGTCTTTAGATTCTGCACAATCATTGCCTGAAATTTCAAGCCCTCTTCTGCAAGTGGAATCCAATATAGTCCCTACCCCAGGCCTCTTCCTTTCACTTTTATCCTTCAAGAGGATTAACTGTAATGTGCCTTTCCAAAATGGTTCGGGATGGGTTATACTGCCGGTGTAACAAACCTTTCCCCCAAATAACAGCAAGGCACCCAGGATTTTAAACTATTTCTTGAAGACAATTTTTTGCCACCTCTGGTCTGTCTGAACTGTTTGGATAGCTTCCAGGAGAACAGAACTGCAGAGACAATCAGGCTAGATGTCACTGAAGGAAATCAACTCCGGTTATATGTCACGGAACTGTCAGGCTTCTCTATGCATTTCAGGGAGCCTTCTGGAGTGGGAGATAATTTTTTAAAGCTGCCATATGTCAGCATGTTTAACAGCGTGAGAATAAATGGGTGAAATTTAGCATGAAGAAATTGCTTGGTATACGAGACCAGGAACTTTTCTAATGGTATAGTAGTACAAGCTGCCCTGGAGTCAGGTGTGTGTAATTCTAAGGTGTGTAACAGAAATCACTCCCTAAGTGTGTGTATATCTGCATGTGTGTTTCCTTGTTAAGGCCATTCCCAATATGCCCTCCAAGATGGTCGAAGGGAAAGCATTAAAGTGAGTTGTTAAATATGTTCATTGGCGATCACTCGTAGCCAAGTAAGATTGTCTTCCAAAGGTAAAATTTTAACGGTGAATCCGTAAGTGGCTATAAAGGCCAATTCTGGATCCGCACAACCTCCCGCAATGAGGGCATAGGTTTCCGGGTGGGAGACGGTCATGATGAGGGTTTGCCTGACGTGCCTTCCTTTTAGCTCTTTTCTCCTTTTCGCCCTGTACTCGTGCTTCTTCAAAGTCCATAGCGCCATTAATAAAGGATGACCTCCAATTGAAACGCTCATGAGTTAGGGCTTCCCAGTTCTCAATGCTGATATTACATTTTTTTAAATTAGCTTTGAGAGTATCTTTGAATCTCTTTTGCTGTCCACCTATATTCCGTTTTCCATTCTTAAGTTGGGAGTAAGGGTGATAGAACAGACTGTGGAAACTATCGAGGCATCTCCCTTCTAGCCACAGCAGGCAAAATCCTGGCAAAGATCATTGCAAACCATCTCCTATCTGTTAAATATGTATCTACAAATGGAATAAGTAAGAGAATCCAAATATTTTGCAGGTGCAAGCCTTTGTATTTCAGAAGTCAGGGAATTCTTGTAATATGCCTCATCTTATTTTGTAACTCTATTTCCATTTCATTCCTTGGCTTTATCCAGTCTCAAATTTAGCAGAAGCTCAGGTGATAGACCAATTAGATACATTTTAATTATTTAAATATAATTGGGGAAATCAACCAAGTAGGGGCCAGCTTGATTTTTATCCATATAAACAGAATTGATTGCCAAATCTTGGCCTCCATCCTGGGGACTCTGGCAGCCAGCTTCAGGGCTGCACCAGGCACACATCTGGATGTCATAAACGAGGATCTCAGAAGTCCAGACTGCCCTTTTTCATAGGATACAAAGCTGGAATCAGGTCCCAGCTGCATCTCATATAATAGCTGGGCAGCAGACTTTGTGTTAAATAATTTAATAGCATCTGGGATGAAACATCCTCCCTCGCTGCAATGGAATCTTAACATGGCAATGACACGGTTGTGTGCCATACTGGAAGCAAAATTTGCATACGCCTTGTCCATAAGCCTAAATATTTATTTTTAATTAATTTGTTCAATTTCATGATTATATAATGTGCCAATTATGGGTTTATTGCTATTTGAAAATACCATGACTTTTGTCTTCAAATAGTTTATGATCCATTACTTCTCCTTACTATACTGAGCTAAAGCCCTCAGCACTTTTCTAGGGCCATCCTGCGTCAGCGACAAAATTGCAGCATCATCTACATAAAATAAAATTAGTAGCTATTTGGCTGCTATTATTTGAACCAAGCAAATCTGAGCCTTGCAGACAGCTAACTAAGGAGTTTATATACAAATTAAACAGGAAAGGGGCCTATTTAATATTTATATAAATACAACCTTGTCTTACAACCTTCTAAGTTGTGATGAAATTTGACAATCAACCAGAATGATTGCATTGATTCAGAGGTGGAGTTTCCATTCAATTGCAACATCAATAGATGTTTGTCAATGCTGGAATGTTTAAGCTTATCTCACAGATGTGTTCTAGAAATTGATTCAAAGGCACCTTAGAAATCAATAAAGGCTTTCTGCAATATTGAGTTGGTGCCTTGTGACACTACAGAATTAGGCAATGGTCACTTATGGAGTCCTTGGTGCTCTCTCAGCCTTGTTGCTTTCTTGCAGACATTTCATTGCCATGCTAGGCAACATCTTCAGTGCGAAAAGGGAGTGGGACTTGCTCTCTGTTTATATACCATGGTTTGTCTTGCTTGTGTTGGTGGAGGTGTTGTTCTCTTCTTAGTAGTTCCTTGATTGGGCTGTTGTTTGCTACTTGGTTGATTAACTGAGTTAATAGTTCCTTGATTAGGGTAAATTGTGCTGTTTGATTGTTCCTCTGGTGCTAATCCTGGTGTTAATCTTTGCATATCTGGGTGATGATTGCTGGCAAGGAGGTGTTCTGGTCTTTTGGCTTTTCTATTGTCTCTTATGAATGGTATGTAAATGTTGTTTACCTCTATGTGTCTGTTGATGGCTGCTTTGTCTGAGTGCCAAGCTTCCAGGAATTCTCTAGTGTTTTTGGATTTGGCTTGGTTTAAGATGCTCACAGTTTCCCAGTTGAAAGTATGGTTGAGTCTGTCCATGTGTTGTGAGATTAAGGAGTTTTCATCGTGTCTTCTGACTGCATGTTTGTGTTCGTGAATGCGTTCTACTAGTCTTCTTCCGGTCTGTCCTATATAGTGGCTGTTACAGCCCTTACACTGTATGTTGTAGATAACTCCTGTTTTTCCTTCTTGGGCTACTGGGTCTTTTGGGTTACTTACGATGATCTGAAGGGCTTTGGTTGGTTTGTGTGCTACGGTGAGTAATGTAAGTAAATATAGATGTGAGGAATGAGTCCACAATCTACATCATCCTAGGCAAAAAGTAAAATCTCTCTATGTGTACTTATTCAGAATTATTCAAGGGTTAGCCACTATATATACTTGTACTATATTAAGGAAAGTGGGGGTTAGTCAACTAGATCTTATCTTGCAGGCAGCATAACAGAATTTGGCAATTGAATTGAATTGAAGCTGTATAGTCAATCAGCTGGTTTATGTCAAGGAACCCTCAACAAAATGAAAATCTTGTATTTTTCTCTTCTTTTCTTTTTGCTATGGTGAAAGGGTGTGTTTGTGTGTGTATGGGGTGGGGGGACATATTCTCAGCCACCATATGGCCTTTGGAAATAATGTATAGTTCATTGCTGGAAAACTGCCTCAAGTGGCCACCAATGAAATTCCGAACTAGAATATGAAACCTGAGTATTTCATTTTAAATCACAGGAGTGTAATTTTTGTTGAAGTGTCATTATAGGTATTAATTTACTATTCAGCTCCAGACAATATTTACAGTACAGATGCAACTAAGTGGGATCTTAGATCACAGACTGAACAGAGAGGGTCACTTTGAATATCATCTGCAATAATTTGTTTTTAAAAATTTCCACTGCATTAAGATATCCAAAAGAAAATTATGTGTAATTAAAGTATGTAATTTAAATGACAAAGGGCATTCTTACTACTGGAGGCATTTGATGGTCTTTTGTTGGTATGAAAGATAGCTTCATATGCTTACATATGATTACATATAATCTTTTCAAGAGTTGAATGGAAACTGTTAAATGCTCCAAAAATGTCTAAAATAATGGAATTTGTTTGCTACTGAGATTTCATCTGCAATTAACTTTAAAAAAAGTTGTATTCAATGGAAGCCAAACATTTCCATACAATTAGTGATACTGTTGAATATTACAAATTTCAAAAGTGTAGTTACAGATTTTATGTAATGTAAATCTTAAAGAGAATATGGAAATTCCTTCTCAAGACTTTTAAGACATTTCAAAAAATCCACTTTAGTCAGAGAGTATAAAATTTAAGCCTAAAGCACCATATGCCTATGCAGTCCAATCTAAATTGAAAGCCTTGGGTAAATCTCTGTTTATGGCTCCAAGCAAAGTCACACTGAATGGTTTAGTTTACTCCAAGCTGTTTAGGCTACCAGATAAGCTGAAGCCATGGAATGTAAACCAGTCTTGTTCACTCGAACCCCGTTTTACAGCCAAATCTCACTGGACATTGGATTTGTGCAGTACAGAGTCTACGGTTTGAGAATTTAAGTTGATGCCAGCAGACACCAATGAGAGTGGAACCATCTGTGCCAAGGCTGGAGGAGCCAGTGCCAAGCTTCTCTTGAACTGCAGTTCTCTCTCTAGCAACTTAAATTTTTCACATCTCTTCTGGCTGCAAAATTAGACTTTACAGTAATCTTAATACAATGTTGCTTGTAAGCTACATTTATGTCACAGATTTGCATGTTAAGTGCCTACTGGTAAGAGCTGCTCTCAAAGACTGCCTGTGTATACCTTCATTTGTACTTAAATTTTAATGATCATTTAGAGCCAAGCAAAAACCCAAGTATTCATTATTTTCTTTAACTGTTGACTGGAGTGACCCTCTACTCTGAGAAAAAGGTAACAATTCATGTCATGATCCATGAGTATCTGCTGTTACTTTGTATTTGTGGTGGCAACCCTGTAGTTAGTAACCCATTGGGTCTTTCAGTCCTCTTGCTCCTTCCTCTCTTTTCTGCCATTCTGCATATATTTTTATCACTTTATTTTTCTATCTGTGATATTTCTAAGTGAGTTTGGTCTAGAAGTTGAGAGAGTGGATTAGGAGGCTTAGGCACAAAATTCAGTTGAATGGCTTTGGGCCAGTGACTCTTTCTCAACCCTAGAAAAAGAAGGCATTGGCAAAACACTTCCAAAAATGTTACCAAGAAAACTGCATGGACATGTCCACGTAATTGCCCCAAGTCAAAACTAACTCAAGGGCACAAAAAATAGAGTCAATTTGGTCTAGTGGTCATCCTCCTCTTCCTCCTCATCCTCCAGCCATGTCTTCTATCCATCAATTCTTTTGGCTATTGTTTTCTGTTTTGGCACCATGCATGCATGACAGAGTGGTCTAGGCATGCCCATAGAGAGTGCTTGCTGAGAGTCGCCAGCCTTTATGATGAGATTCGGATGCAAATGCAGGAAGTCCCCTCCCACCAGATGGAATTACCGCACACCCTGCTTCTCATATTCTGAAGCCTTTTAAAAACATGGCTAATTCCATGTGCATTGCTACAAGCTTACATTTATTTATTATTTGTTATTTATTATTTTATTTTATTGGGAGAAATAAAATGTATATATTAAATGCATGCAAATGTGTATGTATTAGAGAAATGTACACAGAAATGATTATGTTCTGTTTTGGGGAAGTTGGAGGGGTTTTCCTAGGTTTACCTGGCAGATGGATAGGTTTGCCTGAGATTATTTTTGCCTCTGTGTATTTTTCTGAGCATCACCAGAATGTCTTATATGAGACTGGCATTTGTTACCTTCACAAGAACAAATCAATGATGTGGAATTTGGGGTTTAGATCCTACATCTACTTGTGTTCAGCTGTTTTGGCCAAGACTTACTTGACTGTGAGCCTAATCAGTTTGCTTCTGTTAAATGGAAGTTGGAATTGAAAATTATAGGCTTAAAAAAACAGGTGAGCAATTTGGAACTTAGAGCAACTTGTATTCAGGTTCTTGGATAAGTTACTTTTCTTATAGTATCTTATGGTATTGAGAAGTGAGATACCAGTGTGCAAAGACGCTTTAAGTTTGTCTCCTTGCATCCAAACATGATGTTTGGATGCAAGGAGAACATGCTCAAGAATCCTAGGTTGGTCACATGTTGCCTTTCCTCTTTATAGAAGATGGCAAATACCACTACTTCCACCAGCACAAGCACTATTAGGATAAAATTGGGCTGTATATCTCTGCCTTGGGCTGACCAAGTGATGCCATCAAGGTCCTTTTGCAGTGCCTGAAGGTTGTGGGAATCTGGATGGGGGAGAACAGGCTCAACCCTGGCAAGCCTGAGTGGGTGAGGGTTTCAAGGCTCCCCTATTCTTGAATTTTCAATCTTCAACTTTGCCTGGGGGTGCACTTCCCTAGTCAGAGATGATGTGCAATTTGAGGGTCCTCTTGGATCACAGCTCCTGCTCAAAGAATAGGTGTCTGCCGTGGCTAGGAGATCTTTGCACAGATTTGTCTTGTGCACCAATAGTGCACATTCCTGGACTGGGAGGCCTTGCTCATGGGTAAGTAAAGGTAAAGGTTCCCCCCACACATTTGTGCAGTCGTGTCCGACTCTAGGGGCCGGTGCTTATCTCCGTTTGTTAGCCAAACAGCCAGCATTGTCTGAAGACGCTTCCATGGTCATGTGGCCAGCATGACGCACGCGGAACACTGTTACCTACCCACCGGAGTGGTACCTATTTATCTACTTGCATTTGCATGCTTTCGAATTGCTCATGGGTACTCATGCCTTAATCACCTCCAGCTTGGATTACTGTAACAAGCTTTACATGGGGCTGCCTTTGAAGAATATTTGGAAGCTGCAGCTGATCCAGAATGCAGCAGCACAGATTTGTTCTGTTATATGAGATTTGCTCATATAACACCACTGCTCCACAAACTGCACTGTCTCCCAATAAGTTTCTGAATCCAATTCAAGGTGCTGGTTACCACCTAAAGAGCACTACATGGCATAGGACCAGGCTATTTATGGGACCACATGTTCCCCATTGTTTCTGCCCATCCACCAGATCTAGCAGGGAGGATGTGCTCCGGATCCCCTCTATTAAACAATGCCATCTTGCTGGATCCCTGAAATCATGCCTTTTCTGTGGATATGCTTGCCCTGTGGAACAGCATCCCCCTGTGGATGGCCCTGACCCTGTAAGCCAGAGCTTTCCAAACTTTTCATGTTGGTGACACACTTTTTAGACATGCATCATTTCGTGACACACTCTTACAGCAGGGCATCATTTCATGACACACTCTTACAGCAGGGCACAAGGCAGGCACTAGGACCTGCGTGGAATCACAGCAGGTTTGGAGGCAGCAGGGCACAAGGCAGGCACTAGGACCTGTGCAGAATCACAGCAGGTTTGGAGGCAGCAAGGCACAAGGCAGGCACTAGGACCTGCACGGAATCCTGGCAGGGCAGGTTTAGAGGCAGCAAGGCACAAAGCAGGCACTAGGACCTGTGTGGAATCCTGGCAGGGCTCAGAGGCAGCAGCAACCATGACACACCCAGGCTGCAGCCGACACACTAATGTGTCACGACACACAGTTTGGAAAGCTCCGCTGTAAGCCATTAATAAGGTTCTGAAGACCTGGCTGTTCCTCCAGGCTTTGGGGCCAGCTAGGTGAGCTCTGCTGGTGATGTGGCTTTTCTTTTAGGGATTATTTTTTTTAACTGGGGGGTTTATATTGTTATGATGGTTATAATCTTTGTACGCCATCCAGAGTCACTGTGTGAGATGGGCAGCTCTATAAATTGTTTAAAGAGAGAGAGAGCATCCTCAGAATAAATTACTTCCAGATATTTTTGGGAATATATTGAAATGTTAAGTATTTGTTCATACAGTGACTAGGAGTCAAGTGCAACTTGACTGCACATAACTAGTGATGCTTAACTATTGCTAATGGAATAGAACTGTCAGATGCCATGCATTATACTGCACTATTTTTATTGTACTCTGCAAATTGTATTTTGTTTCTCTATTCATTCTATTTTTTCAATTGCCATCGTATTGTTACTCAGTGTACTGTATACTACTTAACAGATTGCATTGGTCATAAACTGTTGAAGATTAATGCTTTCTTATTAGAAATAGATTGATAGTTAAGAGTATATGGTGTTATCAAACGTAACTTGGTTATAAAGTATATTTTTTCCCCTGATGGGATGTCCATGAAGCATAAAAACATCAGATGTGCTTTGCTGGATTGGATCAAGTGTTCATATTGTAGAATATTTTATTTGTAACACAGTCATCCAGTCCTTTCTTTAAAATTTACCAGTATAGTATGTCATCATGGCAGACTTCTTTTGTTGATTGTAGAGTTGAATAGTCCACTAATTCTGAGATTTTAACATAATTCATTATGGATCATTTATAAGCTTAAATCTTCTATATATACATCATTTTTTAAAATTCATATGAAAATGTGTATGCAAGTTATAGTAAATGTGGATTTTTATATAGATATTATGACAAAACACATATTTTATTCATTGTATGGCACATTCACATAGCGTTACAATAAAAAACATAGAGCATAATAAATATGAAATATAAAATATAAAATATAGACAGGAAAATTACAAATGTATGTCTAGGTTACAATTATAGTTTTTTGCTTCAGTTGTCACAGCCAGGAAATCGGCAAAGTCTCCATTGTAGGCTCGGTTTTGACACTCTGTCACTATATGTTGGATAGTTTGTTTTTTGGCCCCACAATCACAATTCAATGATGTTGTTTTGCCCCATTTATAAAGGGCATCTGCACATCTACCATGACCTGTGTGAATTTGGTTTAAGGTTGTCCATATCACACGGGGCTGGTCAAACACATGTGGTTTTTCCAAGATGCAGGGCAAGCCTCGACATTGTGGAGGGCAGTTTCCTAGCCAATGTTGTTTCCACGTGTTGTGGATATTGAAATCATCTTCTAGTAGAGCTTTAGCGGTAGAAATGGCTGGATGTCTTGATCTCAGCCTGTTTCGCTCCAAGCAGCTACATCATTTAGTATTGGTAGCTGGGGATTACCAATAATCTTCCAGTATTCTTGAAGAAGGGTGCTCTTTCGTCTTGCATCCAGAGGTGGTATATGGCTCAAAACAGGCAGCCAGTATGTGGGAGTAGGTCGTATCGTCCCACTAATGATGCGCATTGACTCATGCAGTTGCATATCGATCTTTCTCGTGTGAGAGCTATTAAGCCACACTGGGGCACAGTACTCTGCTGCTGAGTAAACCAGGCTGAGTGCGGACATTCTCAGCATATCCACTGTCGAGCCCCAACTAGTGCCGCATAGTTTGTGTAGAATGTTGTTTCTACTTCTCAGTTTGGCAGCAGTCTTCATCAGGTGTTCTTTAGAGAAAAGTGTCCTATCTAGTGTGACCCCAAGATATTTGGGATGCATGTTGTGATTGAGCCGGTTCCCCTTAAATCGAACGTTGAGCTCTCTACCTGCTGATCTATTACAAAGGTGGAAGCATGTTACTTCCGTCTTAGTTGGATTGGGCTGTAACCTCCACTTACAAAAATATTTATCCAGTATATCTAGATTGGAAGTGAGGACTTCTTCATTTGTCTCAAAGGATTTATGTTGAGTGGCTATAGTCCAATCATCCGTGTAGCCAAACTTCCTAGACTTTTTGTGTGGTATTTCAGCTATGCATAGTTTGAAAAGAAGGGGTGCAAGAACCGAGCCTTGTGGTAGTCTGTTGTTTAATATTTTAGGGATGCTAATATCCTCTCCTATAGTCACAGAGAAAGTTCTTCCAGCAAGCATATTATCAATAAGTTGGATAGTTTTTCGGCATGGAGTTACTTGTATGAATTTATAAAGTAGTCCATGTCTCCACACTGTATCATATGCTGCACTTAAATCTATGAAGGCAACTGACGTTTTTTGCTTCGCCTGATATCCTGCTTCTATGTAGGTTGTTAGTGAAAGCACTAGTTAGTAAAACACATATTTTGCACATGCCACTGTTATATATTGCATAATATTTTATACAAATTGAAAGCCAAGAATAGCATCACAAAATTGAAAGGTATATAAAATAAAAAGGGTGATTTTGTTATATCTTGTGATATGTACATTGCTCAAGAGGTGTAAATCAAGTTAACTGACATCCAACTGGGCATCAAACAAATCCTCGAGTATCTCAAATCGTGTTTGTCCCCAGCATTTGGTAATCAGAACCAGAGTCCCACTTATGTAGCTGATAAGCTTCATAGCCATTTAGACATATTTTCTATGAATACATCCTCCTTTTTCTTACTCAATTTTATTTTTATTATATATTCAATGGGGCATACACAAAATAAGTTTTAACATAGTAGCTGGGCTGCTAAGTTGTTTGGCTTCTTGATACAAAGGATAAAAAGGTGTCCTCTTCCATTTCACATTAAAACAAAAGTTGGGCTGGCAGTGAAATCTTATTTCAACACTGCCAATAAGACATTGTTTTTCACTACACAGCAAGATAGCTGGATGGTTTAAGAAGTACATGGTGGGCTAAATGTCACACAATTCTGTTTTCAACAGAGAACAGTAGCTGGGGACTTTAGGGGGAATAGTTGGGGAATGCCATTCCCGATATGCCACCTGAGCATTATAGACCAATTTTTCTCCACCGCTACATGGTCAATATAGAATCTTGCCAGAGATACTGTAGTGCAAGGTTCCTACAGGTGCTTGGACTAAAATGAGATGCAAGGTCAGTTCCACTTGTAAAATCCAGTTATTCTAACGGTTGTAACCATATCTTGTGCCAGTGAAAAATTCTGCATGTAAACTTATACATTGTGGAAAGAAATGCTTCTTTTTGTGAAGAAGTTCTCTTGTTGTTAATCAATTTTATTGAGTGACCCATTTATAAGAGCAAAAAAAAAACTTTTCACAAAAAAAGGCCATTTCTATTCATCTCTGCATACTCACTTTTGTGAGTATGTGTGTATATGCGCGTGTGAAGGTACTCTTTGTGTGTAAGGGTGGGGTGGGGTAAGGAGGATTCTGTTTCAGAGACAAGGTGCTAAATAACTTACCTTTGTTTTGATGTTTCCTTCCTTTCATCATAACAATAACCATGGGAGCAGTTATCTTTTCATAAGGCTGCTAACACCTCTATACTAGCACTCTAAATGCTGGATAAAAATGAGTGACCTTGGTTTTTTGCAGGTAACTTCCAATGTACCTGCAAATGTAGCCAGGGTAGTGGTATAAGAAGCTCAAGATTTAGTGGCAGAAAAAAAAATCATGAACAAATATGTACCCCATTATTTTTCTGCCAGTATTATCAGTATAGACTCTCTTCCATCTTTTCACCATTTGTGTTTTCCAGATGCCTGTTTGATGAATGGAAGATGGTTATCTAGAGGAAAGATTATCCTGTGGAATGTTTCTGTTGAAGCAATAGGCTTTAATTTACCCATATTTGTTTTTATAACGTCAGATAGACATTTGCTTTGTTATCTGCTGGGGAGAAAAATACCTGGTATGTAACAAATAGTAAAACACAATTGTTTTCTAGTTACAATTAATAAACCTGTAAAAATAGTATCAGCTAGCATTGTGAATATTATAGGCTAGCATTTAGGCCTACAGTAAAGAATTGAAGACATAGTGTATTGTAGACAAACAGCAGGTTATCACCTTAAAGGCCATCTACTTATCTGGGTAATCAGGTGCATCGCATATAGGTAGGGTACAATAAAATGGTATGATTTTCTGACAGACAAATACAACCTCATGGGGGAGATATGAATTGCAATTCTTTCTACCTACTTAAGTTTTCTTCGAGCCTCCCTGGGGTCTCTTAGGAAAGTAAGATAGATTCTCATTTAAAAAAGAAAACAAAGTTATTTCCCATTCTAGGGCCAATCCTTTTGTGAGGCAGAATGGAGCAGCTGCCCCAACCAGGTGATAACGCTATCATGAAATGGTATTATTTTTATTTTTATTATTTGATACATTACTGCATAGTATTGTTTTTTCCTAAAGAAAAATGGTTATGGGATTTTCTACCTCAGATGCCAGTATAACTTGGCAGCCTTAAGTACTATAAATCCTTTCAGGATTATATGTGTGAGAATGTCAGCCTTCCCAAGTAGACCAGACAGGAAACACGACCAGATGAGCTAATTCTACTTTATTGTAAGACTACATTAACAGAATCTTGCAAGTTTGAAAGTACAAATATCCTGCCATCTCTTTTTACAGCCTGATATGTTAGGGAGGTTTTTTTCTGAGTTTCTTTCTCTGCCCATTATGCAGCTGCAGGCTATGTCCTCTCTTATCTGATTGTTCCCTAGGCAGCATCTCTTCCCCTCACCCCCCATCTCCTAATGTCATTCCCATACAACATTACAGAGAGTTAGCGTACATCCAGTTTTTCCTGGACATATCCTCCTTTCAGAGTTTAAATGTCTCTCTAGCTGTTTTTCTTCTTTAAAACAAACTAACAAATTGCACCGATGGAAATATTTGACACTACCCACTGTGGAGGAATGGTTGGTGAAATTGACAGATCTTAAGATTGGCCCCCTCCTTGCTCCTTTTCCGGAAGGCCCTAAAGACGTGGTTTTGTCAGCGGCCCTGGTGACCCCAGGTTGCTTCAGAGCCAATCAAGTGGCTGATATGAATGTGTTTGTTGCTGCATAGAATACACATAGAAAGGAATGTGGTGGCGCCAGCAGCCCCAAGCACACTTGGGGCTGGGAGCCATGAGCGTGCTACACAAATAGCCAGGTATATTCCCCATTGTGTGCTTGCTTACTCTCTTGTAATCCCTTCCTCTCTCTCCAATTTCTCTGCCCTGCAAGGGGGAAAAGAGAAAAGAAAAACAATAGGTCAGGCACAGGACAACATACACTTAATGTAATGGTGATCACATGACTGAGGGATGCTGCAAAGGTTGTACATGCAGGCATTGGTCATAAAGTTATATTTTCAGCACTATCGTAACTTCAACTAGTTGCTGAAGAAGGCAGTAGGTCAGCAAGGTTTATCTGTAATAGCTTGACAAGAAACCTGGTTTTCAGGAGAGGATGACCCAGTAGAACTCCCTGGTTTTCAATGCTGGTATACCTCATCATATAAAGGATGAGCCTCAGGGGGCTCATGCATTCTTACTAAAGAAGAACTGTAATGGCAGGGTGAGAAATTATGTAATAGGGATAATTTGCCTCATATACTGGCCATGAAATTCAGATATAAAGATTTTGAGCTTGTACTGGTAAATGTTTATATTCCACCAAATACATCCTCTTATTACAATTCTGACTACTGAGTACATTTAGAAACAATGTTGGAAGAAATGATTACTTTGCATACACAAGCCATAGTTATTTTATTTGGTGATTTTAATGCTAAACTAGGCCAATCTCTTCATGATTTTGCTCGATATAGTGGACTCCCAAATGAATTTTTTGATCATCATCCACATTGGTATTCAAGAGATAACAAAAATAATAATGCTGGTCTATACTTGGTATCACTGATTTTTGAATGTGATATTCAAATTCTGGGAGGCAAGGATCATAACTACTGCATGCATACACCTTCCATTCAGGCCACTCAAGCAGTGTGTTAGACCTTATCTGTGTATCAAAAAGTAAAGCTGAACTCTTCTCAGAGGCCGTAGTCTATCTAAGAGGAGAAAGCAATCATCAGCCAGTGAATGTGAAATTCCTAGGCCGTTTAGACTTAAGATCATATAACATTGCTGATAGATGGGTTGGAGGTGAATCAGAATGAAAGGTTTATGTGGTCCAAAGTAGATACCAAGGCAATATTGAATAGCCTCAAATCGGAGAATGCCATCAGTTGGGCCGGTCCAGTCACCCACAGCTGACTGGCAGTCAGTCTCCAATGCATTTACAAATTTGTGCCACGTGTTGAAGAAACACCTAATAACTAAATCCTCCTCCAAAGGTTTCCCTATAGATAGATCTCCCTGGTTTGACAATGAATGTCATTAGATGAAAAAGAAATTGAAGGCAGCTATGAGATTTGCTCAGAGATATTCCTCTGTACATATACAAGCTAAGATGCTATCTTTAGGAAGAGAATATAAGAAACTAATTAAATCAAAGAAAAAAGTTATGCTGCTTCAATTTGGTCAGGACTTGAGCTGTCAGCAAGAAGTCATAATTCGGCTATATTTTGGCACTCTGGAGCTGGAATCCTGAAATTCCCATTTGGCATACCAATCTCAGCTGAGGATTGGGAAAATTATTATCATCACTTCTTTCCTGTCTTGGAACCTGTTGAGAAACAGTTACTAAATAGAGATTTACCACCTACTGAAGCTATACCCCTCTGGCTGCCAATATTAGAAAACAAGATTAAACCTATTATAAAATGCCTAAAGAGCCATAAAGCCCCTGATGAGGACTTTCTATGAGCCAAGCTATTCAAAAAATACCCCAACTGGTGGGCCCTTCTTTTGACAGGTTTATTCACGCATATATGTAATATCCACATATATATACTGTAATCCCAGTTGTGTGGAAGTTGGCAATTGTAGTTACTATATACAAAAAAGGAAATAAAAAAGGATCCTAGCAATTAGAGGCCCATCAATCTAATAGATATCATGGGTAAAATAAATGCCAGGTTCCTCTTGAGTAGAGTGAGAGCTGGGTAGCTGAAAAGTATATTCTCACAGAAGAACAAGCTGGCTTTAGACAGAGTCAATCCACTATTGCCAATTGCTTTGTCTTGAACCATCTAATTACTAAATATGTCAGTAAGGGGAGGCAATTGTTTACTGCCTTTATAGACCTCAGTGCAGAATTTGACAGAGTAAACAGAGAAATATTATAGAGGAAATTGACTGTCCTCAATATGGAACCCAGACTGCTTGCACTGATCAAAGCCCTTTACACAAATACTTGCTTGAGAGTGCAGTTTGAGGTTAATGGAACCATGACAAGCAGGATCAATATTTACAAAGGAGTATGACAAGGGTTCATACTTGCACCAGTGCTATTCAATCTATGTATTAATGACTTACCAGGACCAAAGAAGGATTCTGAAGTACACATGCCTAAGGTACTCAACAGACATTGCAACACCTGGCTATATGCTGACAATGTGATTTTACTATCATATTCACAAGTTGGGTTGTGTAGGTTGTTAAGAAGACTTGGCTCCTACTGTCATAATAATTGTCTGATTATTAATAAATCAAAGTCAAAGATCATGTTTTTTGGAAAACGACATCACAACCATAGATGGCAAGTCAACAGAGCAAGTCAACACCTTTCTTTATTTAGGAGTAGTCTTCTCCAAGAGTGGATCTTGGCTCCCTCATCATCAAATGAGCTCACTCAGAGTGAGGGTATGTATGAATGTATTGTTAAAATTAATAAATCACTGTTATCCAGGTTACTTAACTCCAATTATTAAGGTATACAAAGCCAGGGTTACCCCTATGGTCTTATATGGAGCTGAAGTTTGGGGCTTAAACATGCACCACTAGATCAAACACAATCACAGCATCTGAGAAGTATTTTGGGTGTGGATAAAAGGACATCAGCTGCTGCAGTTAGAGCCAAATTGGGAATTTATACAATTTGTTCTTTGTCTAAAATCAAGGCATACAATTATTGGTGCAAAATCAATGCTATGGAAACTGACAGACTCCCAAAATTGTGTCTGATAGAACAAACTAAATCTCAATTAGAGACCTCTTGGATTGCACAACTGACAAATTACATCAGGAGCTGTTTCATGTCCAGCTGTCTCTGGAAAACAAGTTAAAAAGATTGCTGCACAAAAACAAAAACTGGATATTGAAGCTTAGAGAGATATACAGTAGCTACCCTCAGTAAGGTCGGTATATTGAAATGAATGAGCCACTCCAAATACACCTTCCAAATTGCAAAATATTTAAATACAGAAATGCCCAAGCATCTTAGGGGGGTATTTACTTGAGCAAGATTTGAGCAGCTGGACACAATGATTAAATATGGAAATTTAACCAAGTTCCTTATGATGAACGTACTTGTATTTGCAGAGCTCCAGAGAAAGAGGACACAGCACATGTATTATCTGAATGCCAAGTGTATAAGAAAGAGAGAGATTGATATCTTAGACCACACACTAGATGAATGCCCTGTTGGAATACTTACATTAAAACCATATTCCATGTGCACCCAGACCCCCAAAATTACATATAATACAGCCCTTTATCTGAACAAAAAAGTATACCAAACTGCATATATTGATCTGATTGGGGTAAATTGTAGGGGTGACACAGAAATATGGCTTGCATTTTCTTTTAGTTGTTCCTTTTACTATTTTGTCTTATTATTGTTCTGTATTTTATATTTTGTATTCTGATATGGCATAATGGCTAATCAACAAATTATTATTATTAGTGTTGAGGTTGTTGTTGGGATACTCTTCTGCCTACCATCAACTTTCCCTTCCATAAAATATGACTGTTGCTGTTTGAAGAAGAAAATGGGGAACTAGCTGAAACTCTGTGTCACCTCCCCATTCCCATGTAAACAACCAATGGGCATTCATGTATACAGCAAACTGTACATTTAGGAATATCCTACTTGTACACAGAAAGAAGCCTTGCTTATCAGAATTTCTTTTGTGTGCATGAAGAAGTACCTTTCATGATCTTCCCTTATCTTCATCAGGGAAGTGGAGAAAGATGAATGTGCAAATCCAGCAGTAAGGGGGCATAACCTTCATGGTATTATATCCGTATGTATTCCTTTGTTGTTCAAAGGGGGGTTGTCTGTGTCCTGTGCATGCTTCATTTTGTTTTTCAGGCTCATGCAGAAGCCTGACAAAAATCAGTCTGCTCTACTAAATAGCAGAGAGGCATTGTGCTCTTGTGAAGTCCAAAGCTCTTCCAAAGTATTTATGAAGAATGCACAGCTGCATTGTGTACCACCTTAGAGATACAGTATTACTCCTAAAGAAACAGTATCCAAAAATAAAATCAAGAGTGGTCAATCCCTGTCCCTACTAGCTGCTTTCTATCAAAACTGCTTTCTCTTCATATAGGGGGAAAAAATTCAGAATGCCTTAACAATATTGACAAGGGAGCAGACCTAGCCATGCATGTTCTTGCTTGCCCTTTGTGAGCTCAAGACAAATACTAGATGAGGACTGACATACTAATATGAACAATATCTTGGATACTGATCTGTAGAGTAATTTACACTGTAGAGTGTAATTTGCATACTGTACTTCAATAAACCTTATCACAGTCTTGTAAGATAGATCTTTCTTCTTAATGAATAACAAGGCAAGGTAAAGTGTCCTTTCAGTCAAGACTGCTGGTGGCTTCATGAACATAGAGATGTCTATGTAGTTTTCTTTGCAAAAATAAAGAGGTAGCTTGCTATTGCCTTCTTTCAAGATGCCTCTTTGGCTACTTTTTGGCATGTAGCAGTGGTCTCTCATCCAAAGCAAATCTTTTTGAAATCCACCAACATTGGGCAGGTGCTGTCACCTATCTAAGCTGGTAAAAGAAGACCTGCTTCCAAATGTATGTATGTATTTATTTACAGGGCTTATATGCTGCTCCAATCGATACCTATTTCTATATAACCTATTTTTGTAAATAACATTAAAAATATCCAGCATCTATAACAAAACAACACAATATAGCACAGTTTAGCACTAGAGAGAAAGAAAATCACTCTACTTCAATTAACCCCCAAATTACAAAATGGTAATTTGGGATATTGCTGAGAGATACACATAAGCATTAGCTGTAATAATGCTATTTGATAGTTTTATGTTTGAACTCTTCACTAACTTATTAGGAGAAGAGTTGCATTGAATGTAGTTGGATGTGTTTTGAAGGAAATCTGATTAGCAGCATCAGGCCATCCATCGGAACATCAATATCACTGCATCCACAAAAGCTGAATCAATTCGTAGTTGAATGTTATTTCCACACTTGCTCTGTCCTCCAACATCTCGCTGCCTCTCCCCTTTTATTTTATATTTTATTTTATTTTATTTTATTTTATTTATTTTATTTTATTTTATTTTATTTTGGTAGATTTATATTACCGCCCATCTCCCCCAACAGGGACCCTGGGCGGTGTACAATAAAATTGTACTGGCATCCACTGATTCTAGTGGCAGTCTCCGGCCTATTTCTAGGACAGCCCTAAGATATCATAGTCTAGCTCAGTGTTTCTCAACCTCAGCAACTTTAAGATGTGTGGACTTCAACTCCCAGCATTCCCCAGCCAACATGGGGTTGAAGTTAAAGTCTACACATCTTAAAGTAGTCCCTGAAAATTGAAATAGTAGTTACTCTTCCTTTTTTATCAGAAACTTCACCTCACTTTGTGCATGGTTTGCAGGAGTGGGTAAGTTAAAACTTAGAGAAATTCTGCATTTTGGCTAAAAAAGATGCCTCCTGATTAGTAACCAGTGGCAGCATTCTCTTTGTAATTGCTTTCATTTTCACTGCTGGCTTTTAGGTAGAAGTGGAATGAGTGTGATAAATCAAATCCAACAGTGAAGGCCTCTCGGAGGCTGTTTGTGTGAATGTTTACTGCTGGGCAAACACTGTACTATCCATCTGGAAATCAGAGGATGGGGTTGCTATTCTAGAAAGCAGTGGAAATGTTTTTGAATAAAGGGAGATATTTTTGCATATTCTTGCATAAAAGATACCAGTACCAGAAGGCTGTGATAATGGATCACTAGTTTTGATGACTAGTTCAACAACAAGAGGGCAACTTCCTAATCCAGAAAATAGTAAGAGTCTCTTATGAGTCTATAATAAAATTCTATTCAGATTAATAAGTTCCCACTGTGTTGTGGACTCAAGTTTTTCATTAGGAGAGAAGTTATTTGGGACAAGAATGTAACTGAGTTGCTAGTCCTCTGGCATCATTCTCTGAACTTCCACTATTGCTCTTTCATACTAATTATGCTAGTAGGCCCAGACCCATTTTTTTTTCTAGATCTTCAAGATTTTTGCTGCAAATGATGGCAAACTCTTATACTTAAGACCCATCACAGAGTGCACTAAAGCTCTATAATGGGCAGTCATCAGTTGTCCTTGCAATTTAGTTATCCTCCCCATTACATTTTCCAGGGGCCTTGGGAATGAAGTCACAATCATATATTCATTGGGACCAGATCCTGCCCCTCCATCAATTTTGTGACTGCACAGTTTTATTCCTGGATCCCAAATTCCTACAAAACATCACTATCCAGTATCAGATTCAGAATTAGCCTGCCTCTCAATCAGAAAGGCTTTATTCATCCCACCTCCTCCCTTCCAATGCTCCTTCCCTGCCCCCAAGAAGAATGACTTTCTAAATGTAGTCCATGATTACTGGCTCCTGAACCCTGTAACCACTGGGAATCACTGCCTCTTTTCCCTTCTTTCTGAACTCTCAGAATAGCTGAATAAGGTACAATTGGATATTTCAACCTGGTGTACATGAAATTTTTAACTGCCTTGATTCTTGCTATGAAAAGTTTGAATATACATGCCTTCAGATTTGTTAACATTCCATTGGTCTTCCACAAATTTATGATTCATATTTTCCATGATCTTTTGGACAATTTTTTGATTATGTATCTAGATAATTTGCTGATTTACTCTGATGATCTTGCCCTCCACATAGATCAATACCTTTGTTATTATGGCCTCTACACCAAGCTAAATCTTTCATCTGCCTATGTTGAGCTATTTGGATTGCTATATTTCTTAGAAAGGAATTAGGACGGACCCAAGTAAAGGAGAATCTGTTTTGTCTTAGGAGCCCTTGCATTATCGCAGATGCACTTTTATTTCTGGGCTTTGCCAGTTTTTACTAATTATTACTAATTTTGCCATATTGGCTACACTGTTTATGCATTTCACAAAGAGGATCTTCTTTCAGTAGAATTACTATGTGTACAAGCCTTTCTTCAATTCAAACATTCATTTCTCAGCCCATTTTCTATTATCTGGATCCTACCTATTCCTTTGTTATATAGGCTAACACATTTGATTTAAGTTTTGGAGCTGTGCTTGTACAATCTGCTCCATAGTTGAGGATAATTTCCTCCCCTGTGCATCCCTTTCCAGGCAACTGCTTTTGGCCAAAAGAAACTATGATGTTTTTTATATGGAATCTTTGGACATGAAGAACACTTTTCAGTGTTCTTGCCATCTCCCTGAAGGTATAGAGTATTCTACAGAGGTATGATTGACCAAAATAATTTGAAACACTTAGAAACTTCCCACAGGCTCACACAGCAACAGATCAGGTAGGTAGAATTTCTCTCTCATTTTAACTTTTATATCTTTTATATTCCTCGTTGGTAGAACAAGCAGGCTGGTGCTTTATAACATAAGCCAAAATATTTATTAAGATCATGACACCTACCCACCCCTCCGACCTCCATTCTACATCTGGAAAATCTTAGCCATCCTCCTCTGACGCTTGGCCCACCCTGTGAGACTCTCAGGGCTAGAGGGGACATCCTTTCACTAACTGATTAAATCTGTGCTTAGCAAGAGCAGGAGCTGTATGTGCAGGATTGAATAAATGACCTTAGGGTGACTCCTTTTTTGTTCCTTACCCTTTCTCCTGGGAACAAGGAGAACTATGCCACAACAACCTGTTATATATTGTTCTTTCTTTCTTTCAGGGAAGAATTGTTACAGCTGTGTCATGACACCCAGCTAGTCGGTCATTTTAAAGTATTTAAAACCATCAATCTCCCTCTCTATGACTTTGGCTGGCCTAATAATATAGCAGACATCAAGATCTATGTTACTTGTCACCAAGTGTTAGTCCATCCAGGAAGTCCAGACAAGAAGCACTCTATCAGAAACCTAACATCAAAACTAATTAATCTTTTTTTTTTTTAGTGTAGCACCATTGTATAACAGCCCTGAACTACAGTTGGATTTTTGTTGTAGCTTTTGTGGCATTGAATCCACAAAATCTAAGCAGATTTGCCATTTGATTGCATTCAAAACAGTCCTTTTACTGTCTTCATTATGTACCATAGCAGAAAGAACTTTGTTACAAAACTGTCTCTTATAAACATTGGCATTACGTATTTTCTGAGTCATATGCCTCTGTTCTTAATCACTTTGATGCCAAAATGATAGAATGTGCATGGTCACAACACAGGCTACACTGTTTCACACTTGTGCTTGCAAAGTTGCACACCAGTATGTAAGGGGCAGAGTTTGCATCCTGACGTCATGTCATCACTTCTCCACCCTTTTCTTCCCTCCTGTGGACACCACTGCTTTGAATGAGCATTTGTTGAATATTCACTGAAGAAGTCCTATCACAGCTGCCATCCTCTCACACTCAATTGAAATATTTAGCAGCTGATATGTAACAGAAGTCGACATGCAGGGACATTTCACATCTAAGAGCATTTGACTGCTGGCATGCAATGCTCCGTAAGATTTGAGAGTTGCCAGACTGTGAGGTTTCACAACTGATGCCTGCTCAGACTGCTAAATGTCAGATTTTAACATGTTGAGGACAAGTGTAACATTTAGAATGCAAATTTGAAAATTCAAAATTTAAAGCTCAGTGACAAAGTGGAAATTTGGTTCGTGCTGAATGTTGATGGCTGTTTGACTTTCATCTGTAGTTGGAACTTATTTTCTGCTCCGTGTATATTGAGCTGGCGCAAGCAAGTGAACCGTGGCATTTTTTCTTCATTTGTTCCTTTTTTTTTTTCTCTTTACAATTGAGTGTTCTTTCTTTCTAAGATTTATAAATAACTACCTTATTCCAGAAGCTCTAGGCCTTTTAGCTGATACAGAATATTTATTCCTGGTATCTCTCACTATTGGGTGGGGTTGCTGGAGTTGGGTTCATCAACATCTGAGAAGCCCTAGGTCCCCTAGTGTACGTGATGCAGACTTTTCTTCCTTAAAAAGGAAAACAAAGCAAAACAAAACCAAACCACGAACTGGGATATAGTAGTAACAATAGAAAGACCAACAGAACAATAAAGGACGATGGAGGGATTATCTTCAGGCAGTTCTCCCACCTCTTTTATCTGGTACAAAAGGTCAGCATGTTTTCATTTAATGCTTATGATTGCTTTTAGCCTAAGATAAGTCACTTCTGCCGAGTGCTGAGCAAAACCTTAAAAAACATACAAAACATACAAAATTAGTTTTAAAAAAGGAGTACAGAAAACTGAATACACAAGTACCAACAGCAACAACAAAACTGAATACGCAATTTACAAGACCTAAGAAATAGAGTGGGGGACCAGTAAAACCCAGAAATAAGACTCACTTGTAAAAAAATCTTTGGTTGTTCTGGTTGAAAATGAAAGAGACCTAATCATAATATGGAAAGATAGGGTGATTTTTGAAAAAAAAATACATTTCCAGCATTAATCTCATTCATTTAAACTAGAGTTTCTGCTGGCTGACCAAGAAGTTCCTTTGGCTTTTATGTTGCCTTATCTTTATTAGTTCCAGTATGGTTCCTTCCAACTTGAATCACTATAACAGAAAAGCAGGCTTGTGATTTCTCTTCAATCTCTCACAAAGCAACCTGCATTCCACTTTCCGATAATTCTGACATGGGTGACTGACTGCCTCCTGCTATTTCTGGGAAGAGATGATGAGTCTGCTGTACTGCTTCCTCCCAAGGGCTATGTAGCATTTCCTATGCTTTTTAGGAAGGTGATTAAGAAGGTGGTTGTGCAGCAGCTTCAGAGGACCTTGGATGAAGTGGATTATCTGGATCCTTTTCAGTTAGGATTCAGACCAGGGTATGGGATGGAAATGGCATTGGTTATGCTTTTGGATGATCTCTGACATGGGCAGGATGAGGGTTGCGCATCCATCCTTGGCCTACTTGACTTTTTGGTGGCTTTTGATACCATCAACCATGGTATCCTTCTGGATTGTCTCAGAGGATTGGGGGAGGGCAGCATGGTGTTGTGCTGGTTCACCTCCTTTCTCCAGGGTCAATTCCAGTCTGTGGTGATTGAGGAGGAGAGATCCTGCCCCTGGCCCCTACTGTGTGGGGTGTCACAGGGGTCAATGCTCCTATTCAACATCTACATGAGGCCACTGGGTGAGCTCATCTGTTGCCATGGGATGAGGTATCATCAGTATGCTGATGATACCCAATTATACATCTCTGTCCCTGGTGAATTAAGTGATGATGTGGATGTCTTATTCTGGTGTCTTGGGGCTGTGAGGGTCTAGATGGGGAACAACAGGCTTCAGCTGAACCCTGGCAAGTCTGAGTGGCTTTGGGTTTGCGGGCCTTCTGGTTCTAGGACTATGCCATATTTGGTGCTGGATGGGATTGTATTGCCCCAAACAGACCCCATGTGCAATCTAGGGGTCCTCCTGGACTCACAACTCTTGCTCGAAGCTTCAGCTGGTGCAAAATGCAGCAGCGCGGGACAGTTATGTGTTTTTCTAGTAGAACACATTTGTTACCAGTCTGTTTCTGGGTCCAATTCAAGGTGCTGACTGATCTTTAAAGCCCTACTTGGCATGGGACCAGGTTATTTGAGGGACCACATCTCCCCAATTACATTTGCCCATCCCACCAGATCCATCAGAGAGGGAATGCTGTGGGTCCCATCAACTAGGGAGTTACATTTGGTGGGTCCTAGGTGGCAGGCTGTGGTGCCCACATTATGGAAAATCCCCCCCCCCAAAAAAAGTGAGGCTGGCTTCATCACTACTGACTTTCCAAAGGTCCCTCAAAACCTGGTTGTGCCATCAGGTCTGGGGACCCCAGGGCCTGGTGAATTATTGAGGTGGCTACACTATTATTAACAGCTCTTTGTCCAATATTTCTTCTCTTTTAGCTCTGTTTTTTATAATTTTTTAAACTTTTTATAAAACAACAACAACTGTTTGGTATTTATTAACTAATTGTTTTTTAGCCTTGTTGTATGCTACCCAGAGTCACTTGTTTGTGAGATGGGTGGCTATATAAATTTGACAAATAAATAAATAATAAATAAAAGGAAGCAATTTCAGTTCTCTCCCTGCTCTTTCAGCTTAGACGTTGAGAGAAATTGCAATTAAGAAAAAAAAAAGTCATTCCTTTATTTAAATACTATGTAAAACTGGTGCTTCCCCTCTAGAAAGATTCCCTCTGGAACATTAAATGATGCAAATTAAATAGTGGCACTAAAGAAAACTCCTTTGAGGGACTGAGCTCTTTGCTCTATGTCATACTGTGACCCACATGCAATAGGACTCTGGCAAAAAAATGACTTCATTAATAGTGACATTAATATGGCTGTTTGTGATGCAGCCAGATTAGCTGGGGATTAAACTGAAAGTACACATATTTTTAGCGGTTGAGTATCTAAAGTTGTAGACGTTCTTGGACACACTGCAGAATGTGGTGCCATTAAATGGCTGCTTTTAAAACAAAAATCCAGGTGCTTTTAAATTGTTTCAGTGGTGTTTTAACTGAGATTTTGATTGCTCAGTTTCTTTTTATCTATTATATTTGTCTTTATTTTTATTTTTGTCACAAGTGTTAAGTACCATCTTTGGTGGAAAAGAAAGATATAGATACATTGGAGGCAGGAGGTGGGTGGGTTGGCTAGCAGTTCCCAGTGATATGATACTGAATATGCTTAAGGACAGATCACTACTTCAATGCCCCTGTCTCAACAACAGGGAAAAAATATAAAAACATCACAAATTATTTAATTAGCAGAAACACATAGAAAAGCTCTTACCACACTGAGTTGCTTCAGACTGGAGAGCTTCTGCTGAACATGCAGCTTGGCTCTAATTGACAAGATGACCTCCTGGACAACCAAGCTGAGCTAACTTAAGCAGGGGTTGTGCTAAGGGCTCCCCCCCCCCAAAAACCAAAGGCGTTTGAGAGAACGTATGTTACAGCAGCTCCTTTGCTGCAAGGAAGCATGAGATGCAGACCTTAGAGGCCATAACTCCCTTGCTTCTAATAAAACTCCTCCATCCCCAAGACCTATAAGAGAAATGCTATTCCTTACCTCTAATGTGCTGTGCTATTTTCCAAGCTACTGATGCCAATGATTTCAAAACCCATCAAAGCACTGGGCACATATTTGTTTACTAGGTTCATCTGCTTGAACAGCATGCATTCATAACATTTCCTACTCATAAGGCATAACACACCATGATTGGTAGGTTTTAGACTCAGCAAATGTTATAGAAACTTGGCTATTATGTTCTTTTCCTTCATTCTCATGCTCTTGTATTTCTCTCTTATCCAAATTATATTTGACATTCAATTTAGAATCAAAAAGAGGCAATGAGAGCTCATAGCGTAATGCCTGTGAACCTGTTGCATATGTGACATTTAACAGAATGGACATTTTTCATTAAAAAACTGCTCAGCTTTTTAGCTGCTCAGTGTTGCTTTTGTCCGCTTGTAATAAGCACCACTGTGATGAATCTTTTATGGTTTCCCCCCCCCCCTCTTATCTAGATAAAAACTGCAGAGTTTCAAAACTTCTTAAAAATTTCTGAGAGTTGGTTATATCTTATTATTTTGCTTTCAATTAAAGGTTATTGTAGGAGGAAAAAAGTTTAAAATGCATTAGGTTTAATCAACTGAGGAGCTTCCTTTTGCTGATTTTGCCACCTAATTTTTCTGAGAAAGATGCTGAAGGCTGGTTCACATGTAATTGTGTAACCTCAGTCTAGTGTAGGCATTATGGGGCTAGACTAAAAAGAAAACCTAAAAGATTGTGACTTTTAGAACTTTTCTGAAGATTACAGAATTAAACACACATAGTTAAAATCAAGCCAACCAGTTCAAACCCGAAGCCCTCTTTCATCAAAGATTTCTTTAAACTTTATGATTAAATAAAGTTATTTTGTTCCTCAGGATGCATATAACAGGATAATGATAACTGGAAAGTTAGGATTTGCAGCTTGAAGTTACAGGTTTTACTCAAGATAGACAGGCAGGCAGGCAGGCAGACAGACAGGATGTAATTTAATTTATTAATTTAATTTATTAAATTTATATCCTGCCTAACCCACAGCAACTCTCTGTCTACCAAAGTGCTTTACCAGCAAGTTCGAACCAATCCCTCCGCAGCGCCATCAATCCAGCTTAAAGGTGTGTCACTAGAAAATGTCGACCACTTTTCTTATCTCGGCAGCCATCTATCTACAAAAGCCGACATTGATGCTGAAATTCAGCATTGCCTGAGCTCTGCGAGTGTAGCTTTCTCCCGAATGAAGCGTAGAGTGTTTGAGGATCGGGACATTCGCAGGGAGACCAGAATGCTTGTTTACAAAGCCATTGTACTACCAACCCTTCTGTGCGCCTGTGAAACATGGACCCTCTACAAACGCCACCTCCAACTTCTTGAAAGATTCCATCAACGCTGCCTCCGAAAAATTCTGCAAATTACTTGGGAAGATAGGCGGACTAATGTTAGCGTATTAGAAGAAGCGAAAACCACCAGCATTGAAACAATAATCATCCAACATCAACTTCGCTGGACCGGTCATGTTGTTCGAATGCCTGACCATCGTCTTCCAAAGCAGCTACTTTACTCCCAACTTAAGAATGGAAAACGGAATATTGGTGGACAGCAAAAGAGATTCAAAGATACTCTCAAAGCTAATTTTAAAAAATGTAATATCAGCATTGAGAACTGGGAAGCCCTAACTCATGAGCGTTTCAATTGGAGGTCAGCCTTTATTAATGGCGCTATGGGCTTTGAAGAAGCACGAGTACAGGGCAAAAGGGAGAAAAGAGCTAAAAGGAAGGCACGTCAGGCAAACCCTCATCATGACCGTCTCCCACCCGGAAACCTATGCACTCACTGTGGGAGGTTGTGCGGATCCAGAATTGGCCTTTATAGCCACTTACGGATCCACTGTTAAAATTTTACCTTTGGAAGACAATCTTACTCGGCTACGAGTGATCGCCAATGAGATGAATGAGAGAAGGTGAAACCAAGCAGTTCATCAGGATTACATTCTTCCCTGCAAAAAACTGTTGTCTGAACAGTGATCTCCAGTTTAGACTCACAGAAAGTTCTTAAAACTAATAGCTAGGTACAGCATACAACATTTCATGCTTGGAACGTTCAAATGTCTGTTTTGATTGTTCTGAACAGGAAACAAAAGACATGTTTTGAAAGTGTTGCTTTAAGGTACTGTATGAACATAAGATATGTGTGAAGAGAGTTAGAACACTCCTTCCCTGAGTGAGAGTCGGGGGGGGAGAAGTAGTGTATGGAGCGCCCCTCTTGACTAGTGAGAGAAGTCTGGGAGGCGCAGGGAATGAATGAGTGAATGAATGGGTGAGTGGTGATTGGGCTCTTCCAGTGACGACAGCTTGAGCTGGTACGTGGGGGGCTCTTCATCACTCTACTGATTGGGTACAAATGAGTGGTGAATGATGGAGGGATGCCTATTATCATCTGGAGTATTTCTGAGTCCAGGAATGGAGGCTAATGGACTTGGAGACTCTGGGGGCTACAGGGCAGGACAGGCCATTGAAGTGGTGATGGGCAGGGGATATTATGACAGGAGTTGGAGGGCGGGCCATCGTAGGGGAAGACGCCCCCGGTGCTTATTACTGGTAGCGTGTTCCGGCCCTCCACACTCATACCTAGGCCCTGGTCAGCAGACGCGTGGTTGTCCCGATTTCCGGCTGCTGCTATACAATGCCAGGTCACTAAATAACAAGGCCCCCCTCATTCACGATCTGATTTTAGAGGAGGGGGCAGACCTGGCATGTATTACTGAAACCTGGCTGAGCCCGGAGGGAGGTGTTCCTCTCTCTGAAATATGCCCGGCTGGGTTTCGGGTTTGGCACCAGCCGAGACCTCGGGGCAGGGGAGGAGGAGTGGCTGTTGTCATCAGGGAATCTCTTGTGGCCGTCAGGGGCCCTGCTCCGCAAGTTACCGGGTGTGAGACCTTGTTATGCAAGTTGGGTTCTCGTGAACAGTTGGGAGTGTTGCTATTGTACCAGCCTCCCTGCTGCGTGGTAACCTCCCTGCCTGAGCTGCTGGAGGCCGTCTCAGGGGTGGCGGTTGAGTTCCCCAGGCTTTTGGTCCTGCGGGACTTCAATCTGCCCTCCTTGGGACGGGCCTCAAAAGCGGCTCGGGAGTTCATGGCCGCCATGGCGACCATGGGCCTGTCTCAGATTCGATTCGACCTATTCGATTGGTCCGCCCCCGGCGACTGATGGACCCGATAGGGTTCCAGAGGGAGTTGGGGTTATACCTGGAGGTCTGCTGCACGGTCCAGCGGAGGCCCTGGTGGCTGCCTGGAATAGAGAGGCAGCGGGGGCCTTGGACAAGTTTGCGCCTATGCGGCCTCTCTTGTCCAGTCGGGCCCGAAGCTCCCCCTGGTTTACGGAGGAGCTGAGGTCCTTGAAGTGGATTAAGAGACGCCTAGAGCGCCACTGGAGGAAGACAAAGACTGAATCCGACCGAACAAAGGCTAGAGCCGCTATTAAGGCCTACCTTGTGGCGATAAGAGCGGCGAAACGTCAATATTTTGTCCAGTCTCCCACCTCCCCTTTTTGGGGAAGGTGGTTGAGAAGGTGGTGGCATTGCAGCTTCAGAGGATTCTGGAGGAAACGGATTATCTGGACCCCTTTCAGTCAGGTTTCAGGCCTGGTCATGGAACTGAAACTGCATTGGTCGCGCTTATGGATGATCTTTGGCAGGAGCGAGATGGAGGTAGTACATCCATTCTCGCTCTTCTTGACCTCTCAGCGGCGTTCAATACCGTTGACCATGGTATCCTTCTGGAGTGGCTCAGGGAGTTGGGGGCAGGCGTCGTTGTATTGCGCTGGTTTGCCTCCTTCCTCCAGGGCCAGTCCCAGTCGGTGTTGATTGGGAGCGAGAGATCCAGCCCGCAGGCCCTCTTTTGTGGGGTCCCGCAGGGCTCAGTACTCTCTTAGCTCCTTTTTAACATCTACATGAAACCGCTGGGTGAGATCATCCATCTCCATGGGGTGAGATATCATCAGTACGCTGATGATACTCAATTATACATCTCCATCCCAGGGGAAGTAAGTGGTGCAGTTTCTACCCTGTCCAAGTGCCTGGGGGCTGTAGGGGCCTGGATGGGGAAAAGTCCCATATCGGACTCATGTGACAACATTACTACGCGAGCTGCACTGGGTTGCAGTTTGCTTCCGGGTGCAATTCAAGGTGTTGGTTATGACCTTTAAAACCCTTCATGGCATGGGACCAGGTTACCTAAGGGACCGTCTTATCCCCATTACATCGGCCCGTCCCATCCGGTCATGCAGGGAGGGCATGCTACGGACCCCATCAGTTAAAGAATTCCATCTCACGGGGTCATGGAAGCGTGCCTTCTCTGCAGCAGCACCTGCCCTGTGGAATATTCTTCCCCCAGAGTTAAGACAGTCCACCTCGCTCCTGGGCTTCAGGAAACAACTTAAAACTTGGCTTTGTCAACAGGCCTGGGGTGGTAAGGAGGGCAGAAACTTCTGGGGATGGCTAGTATAGTAAGATAGTCCTAGAATAGCCCTTCCAAGGCTGAAAGAACACATTGCCTTCTTAATTTTTATATGGATGGTATTTAAAATGGTTATTTTAATGTTTTAATCTTTAATATTCGTAATTTTGATGATTTGTAAACCGCCCAGAGTCCCTTGAGGGAGTTGGGCAGTGAGAAATTGAATGAATGAATGAATGAATGAATGAATGAATGAATGAATGAATGAATGAATGAATGAATAAATAAATAAATAAATAAAAAACATAAGATATTGTTTTGTTCCAAGACTGACCCAACATTTGGCTGGTCTGAGAAAGCTTTCTCAGAGTGTTCCAACTGTTCCAAGTATTGCAGTGGGCTATTCTCTTGTGACTAGGGATTGGTTGCTTTTTTTCCCCTCTCCCCTAATATTTTCCAGACTAGCCAATACAGAAAAAGCACTAGTCATGTTCTCCTTGCTATTGGTTTAGGCATGGATGGAGTGATGTGGGAGTGGAGCATTGAAGGAAAAGAAGCAATTAAGCACATGGCCAGACAAAATACAGCTGGTCCTTGTTCAGCTACCACAATTGGGACCAGCAACTTGGTTGTTAAGCAAAGCAGTCGCTAAATGAAACCATGACTGTGCTTATGATCTTACTTCAGATTTCCTTTGCTTTGTTGTGGTTGTTCAGTCGTTTAGTCGTGTCCGACTCTTCGTGACCTCATGGACCATAGCACGCCAGGCCTTCCTGTCCTCCACTGTCTCTCGGAGTTTACTCACATTCATGTTCATTACATCGGTGATGCTATCTAACCATCTCATTCTCTGCCGTCCCCTTCTCCTTTTGCCTTCAGTCTTTCCCAGCATCAGGGTCTTTTCCAGTGAGTCCTCTCTTCGCATTAGGTGGCCAAAGTATTTGAGCTTCAGCTTCAGCATCTGTCCTTCCAATGAGCAGTCAGGGTTGATTTCCTTTAGGATTGACTGGTTTGACCTCCTTGCAGTCCAAGGGACTCTCAAGAGTCTTCTCCAGCACCACAGCTCAAAAGCATCAATTCTTCGGCGCTCAGCCTTCCTTATGGTCCAACTCTCACAGCCATACATTACTACTGGAAAAACCATAGCTTTAACTATATGGATCTTTGTCAGCAAGGTGATGTCTCTGCTTTTTCATATGCTGTCTAGGTTTGCCATAGCTTTCCTCCCAAGGAGCAAGCATCTTTTAATTTCATGGCTGCAGTCACCGTCTGCGGTGATCTTGGAGCCCAAGAAAATAAAATCTGTCACTGCTTCCATTTCTTCCCCTTCTTTTTGCCAAGAAGTGATGGGACCAGATGCCATGATCTGAGTTTTTTTAATGTTGAGTTTCAAGCCAGCTTTTGCACTCTCCTCTTTCACTCTCATCAATAGGCTCTTTAGTTCCTCTTCACTTTCTGCAATTAGGGTGGTATCGTCTGCATATCTGAGGTTGTTGATATTTCTCCCGGCAATCTTAACTCCAGCTTGTGATTCATCCAGCCCGGCATTTCTCATGATGTACTCTGCATATAAGTTAAATAAGCAGGGTGATAATATACAGCCTTGTCGTACTCCTTTCCCAATTTTGAACAAGTCGGTTGTTCCATGTCTGGTTCTAACTGTTGCTTCTTGACCTGCATACAGGTTTCTCAGGAGACAGGTGAGGTGGTCTGGTACTCCCATATCTTTAAGACTTTGCCACAGTTTGTTGTGATCCACACAATCAAAGGCTTTAGCGTAGTCAATGAAGCAGAAGTAGATGTATTTCTGGAACTCTCTTGCTTTTTCCATGATCCAGCGAATGTTGGCAATAAGGTTGTAAATGTGAGGACTGGTCGTAAAGTTACTTTCTCATCATTGTCATAACTGCAGATGGTCTCTAAACAAGGCAGTCACTAAACAAGGACTACTGCAATGCTTGCAGCTATATACCTGCCAACTTGCCTGAATAAATTCCTGCTCTGATGTTATTTTATTTTTTCAAAATCCACATGTATTGTTAATGCTTAGTTTTGCAGATAGCAGCCATCCCTGTGTGCAAGCCAAACCTTCCTTTGTTTTCCCTGACTGTCAGAAATTAGCCAAGGAGAATATTTAAATAAATAAATAAATAAACAAACAAACAAACAAGAAAAATTCCTAATGTGGATGTGGCAACTAAAAGGAATATTAAATAGTATGGCTACTGTCTTCATTCTGTTATCTATTGGTTGAATGACCCCAATGATTTATTTAAAGAAATTGAAAAGACCTCTGTCTGTTTTTTCTGGGGTATAACAGACTCTAATGTTAACATTTTTTTTTTTGCAATTATTGAGAGAAGAGCCGTGCTCCAATTGGTTCCTATGGGGATTTATTTTCACATTTCCAAAAATGTTTTAAAAGTTATGTTCTTGGCCAAATGTTCTGCAATTTGGGTGGTATGTAACATTCAAAACTGAATACTACCCTCACTATTCTTGTGACTATGGTGGAAAACAAGGAAGAAGTAGCTTCTCTCAAGCTCCCATTGCTTCTTTCATCAGAGCACTCAAAACATTTTGAGTTTTATTCTGGTGGATCACATTTTGTTCTGACAGAGCATAGCCAACTTTTATAGAAAGTTTAAAATGGGGTTGTTTTGTATTGAATTTGAAACATAGCACATTTTCTGTTTTGTGAACACTTTTAATTAAAATAAGAGAATATAGATTCTGGAATTGTAGTATGCAGTAATTTTTTTAAAAACTTAGAATGTTGTAGTTGAATTTAACTGGCTTGATTTAAGTTCTTTGACTATAGTAAGAAGTATATTCATTGATTCCCATTGAACCTACTAATGATGCTTCACTACTCATAGGTAACTCCCTAATTCAATTTCTGTGGTCTGTGAATCTTCAACAGATGGGCTAGGAATTATTCTAAAAAAAAAGAAAAAAAAAGAATTGCAATGAACTGACCTGCAACAGGATTTAGGTCTAATGGAATTATATATTTTGGAATCATTATATTATCCATATCAACAGATGAGGACATAAATTCACAAGATTACAGCTGGTCCTATCCCAACAGATAAATTAAGACTGAAGCCAGAGGCCTTAACTCAAGGTGAATAATCATATAAAAGTTATAATTATTCACCCTAGTTATTCTTATAATTATTTTACAGCTCACCTACAGAATTATACCAATATTATCAGCCCAAGCTTCTGTTGACAAGTGACTCCCTGATTAGATTGAACCTAAACAGCTCAAGTGTGAATAAATCACAAATGACACCACAAATTAAATGATAATTTCACCTCATCTTTCTGCAAACTTCAGGATTCTCAGTAGACACTATTTCCCACCTAATATGCCAAGCATCATATATACAGTAATCAAAACAAGTATATGGTCATAAAATTAGGTGGAGTACGTATACAGCATGTGTGATCCTGCAATTAGTCTTCCTTTTTCCATTTCCTTTCTTTAAAGTCTTCATTCCTTTATTTATATATTATATAAATATTAAAATATTAAAAATATTATATATTATTTATATTTCCCAGATAAGAGCTAGCTGTATCCATCTCTGTCCCCTTCTCTATGGTTACTTGGGCAGAAATACATTTTTCCTATACAAATATAAATGAAGCATAAAGCGGAGACTAAAAAAGGTGGTAACTCTTACTTGAAAGTTAAATCAACCACTTTCATTGGATGGCTTCACACAGCATGTGCAGTGGGGCCATTGAAAGGTCTGTTATGTCATGTGAATTAAGAAATTTCAGGTTCAGGATCAGGACCCAAGAACCTCAAAGAACCATGGCATTAATTGTGAGTGATTTATTCTGTGTCAGGCCATGTTATGCAAACTCAAAAAAGAGAATTAATTCCAGCTTCTGGCTTCAAGGCATATAGATGAAAGCTTTGAATAGCCCTGCCAAAATAGTTTTTTCCAGGCACGACCTCTGAAATTTTAAAAGACTGAAAGGTTAAACAGCATGTTTCAGATTTCCAGTTTGTCACCAAGTTATTATTTAAAGTAAACTGAATTCGGGGTGCAGTTCTCAAAGTGAGGAGGGGGAAGAATGATGCTTACTAGTAAAACAGAAAAAGGGAACTAATATTACACTCCTTTAATAATACAATATTAAAGAACGTAGGAAAAACAGGATGCTCACCTTTGTTGGTGTTCTTATCTAAAACTGCAGGAAATTATAAAGGTTACTCTTTTAATTTAAAGGAATATTTTAGGCAGACTATTTCTTCAGCTATATCTTGTAATTTTCTCTCATGCTTCTGCCCTCTGGTAGACAAAGCAATTATCAAAAGCTTCCATTTAAAGTTTAACTGTTTAATTATTACCTGCTTAAATACAATTTAATACCACCCTCTTTATTGAAATCAATTCATATTACCTTATATCTGCAATTTAAATTAACTTTGGGATGAATTACAGTCTTTGGCTGATCAACATTCAGGAAGTTCCTGCAAAGTGTTTATTATGCCTTCTATTTTTATGGAACAAATCAGTGAAAGAATGAGCAGTTAACCCTTGCATAGAATTCCTGTAATATTTTCCCAGGCTGTAGTTGGCAAATTGAACCTAAATTTCATTTCAGCAGAAAAGTTGTTGCTTAATTTCTAATTTCTCTTTGCTAAGTTCACAAGCGATTATCTTAAGAGTGTTTTCAAGTCTGACACCTTTGATAGGCATTCTCTAGTCCACCTAAATGCCATATGAGGATAAGAAATTAAATACGAGATTCCAAGAAGTCTTTTTTTTTAGTTTAAACTTTATTAATTTTCAGAGTATAGCTAAAATACAAAATAGAAAATACAGAAAAGCAAGAAAATAGAACTAAAGAAAAAAGAAAAAACTATAAAAGTGCAAATAGACAGAAAACAAAGACGGAAAAGTGACTTCCGACTTTCTCCAATACAGATATAGATAAATTTACAAAAATAATCTCTTACCAATGATTAAATCATAGTAACATTATTTCTATTAAAATAAACCAATTAATCATTAAAGCCCAAAATCAGAACATCATTTTTTTCTACCACAAGCAAGTACTCTAGAAGTGGTTGCCAAACAGATATAAATCCAGAAACCGAATGTTCTCTAATTAATGCTGTTAATTTAGCCATTTGGACCAGATCCATTAATTTAACAATCCAATCTTCAACCATAGGTATCTGTGGATCTTTCCATCTCTGTGCATATAAAAGTCTTGCAGCTATGATCATATATAAAAGCAAAACTCCATGTTGTTTCTCCAACTCCTTCTCCATCAAACCCAAAAGGAACAGTTCTGGCTTTTTATGTATGTTCATTTTTAAAATATTTTGGATAATAATGGATATTTCTCACAGGTCCACCAGAGATGATAAACAGTTCCTTCTCCCTGTAAACACTTCCAACAAACATTACTTACACCATTATACATTTCTTAAGTTTATCAGGGGTTAGATACCAATGATACATCATCTTATAAAAGTTCTCTTTTAAGTTATAATTTAAGGTAAATTTCAAACCTTTATTCCACATATTTTCCCATTGCTCCAGCATAATATTATATCCAAAATTTTTAGCCCATTTGATCATGCATTCTTTAGAGATTCGAAGAAGTCTTGAGGAATTAAAAACAAAAGAGCCAAAAACCTGTTATTCTAAAGCAGGATGAAATGCTTTTTGTATATAGCCAATTCTTTTGGAAGTCTGTATGTCTAGAAAGTTCATTTCAGAAACCCCCGTGCATTCCAAGATGGCTTTGTGACAGTGCCTCCTGCTAAAACTCTGACCTGTGTGAACACTAGAAAATTTTGCACCTGCTGCAAAGCTTGATAGAGCTTGGCATTTTGCTTTCCCTCATAGCAGATAGAAAAAAAAATGACAACTTCACTGCCAGGAATTGTGACAGTTTCATTGCAGAATAAAAAAGTATCTTTCAGCAGCTTGTAAGAGTAACATTAAAATAATAACAAATTAAATTGAATTCAGGGCCGTCATTTATCCAGCAAAGGTATTAGGATGAGATGACAGAACCAGCCAGACAGAAATTGGATTTTCTAAGTATCTGCTGTGCCAACCTGGCTGAATATCTTATTTAGGTGACTAACATGAGCCAGATGAGAGCTAAAATTGAAGCTCATTGAGAATATTGAGGGAAGCAATCAACCTGGTGGTAAGAAGTTGGCCTGAAGCAAATGCAGTGCGATGAACTCTCCAAAGCTGTAGGTTTTTGTTGTTGTCATTATGCCTTTCTTCCAATAGAACGTGCATAGTTGGCTAACAGCAATACCAAAGAAAAGAAGCACTTTAAACATCATAAACAGAGTTAAAATCACTCCCTATAAACTGTCTCATGCTGCAACAGCCAGGTTAGAATGGAAGGTCGTAATTCTCATTCCAAATATGGAAAGCATATGAGTCTGAGTGCAATTCCCAATGCATTCATAGAATTATGCAACTGGAAGGAGCAGTTGGCCACTGAGTCCAATCCCATGATTAGTGCTGGAATCCAAATTTAAGCTTCCTCATCAAATGGTTATTTAGCCCCCAATTAAACATTTAGTGAGTGTTCCCAAGGTAATTGGTTCCACTGTTAGTCTGCTCTTACTGTCAGGAAGTTTTCTTACATTCGGGTGGAATCTGCTTTCATGTCCTGTACTCTGAAGTGATAAAGAACAGGTCTTATACTTCTTCTGCACCACATATTTTCAAGTTCAAGGTAGGGTATCAATCAATGAATCAATGAATCAATCTTTGAGAATGCTATCATGGTTCTCTGCTCAGTCTTCTTTTCTTGAGGTGAAAATTCCCCATTCCTTCAATCTCTTTTGAAAGGATTCTGTTTCTCATCCTGTTGCTGCTGTTCTCTGTTCCAGTGTAGCACTCAGTACCGGACACAATATTTGAGGCCTGACCACCATAGGATACAAATTACTTCTTATGGAATTTACCATTCTGCTGATGCAGCCTAAACTTGCATTTGCCTTTTTTGCTGCCAAGTTATACAGCTGCAAGTCATAGAACTGGCTTATTCAGTTTGTAACCACCTATTATCCAATGTTTCTTAACCAATACAATTGCTAGGCCAGGTCTCCCCCATTCTATAATTGTATACTTTATTTCCATTTTTCAAATTAATAACTTTGCATATTAAATTTCATTCTGTTATTTCCAGTCCATTTCTCTAAGCTATCAAGATAATTTTGAATTCTATTTCTGTCTTCTAGGGTATTAATTTTCTTTTATCCAAGTCATTAATAGAAACGCTGAAGAATAGAGCACCCAGGACTGAAACTTGTGGCATCCCATTCAATACCTCATTGCGATTTGATGAGGAATCATTGATGAGTGCATTTGAGTATGATTTCTAAGCCAGCTATATATGCAGTTAATCATCATGTCATTCAACCTACATTTAACTAACTTGATAATCAAACTGTCATAGAGTACTCTGTCAAATGCTTTGTGGAAATTGATATACATTACAGCTATACCATTCTACTAAGCAAGTATCTGATTGAAAGAAAGAGAGAGGATTAATTTGGTAAGACTTGTCCTTGACAAACCCCTGCTGATTCTTGGTGATTACTACATTATTTTAATGTGCTTACAAATCAATCTCTTTATGATCTGCTCCAGGACCTTCCCAAGTATTGATATCAGACTGAAGGCTCTGTAGTTCTCTAAACCCTACTTTTCCCCTTTTTGAAGATAGTGACAAATATGGAATGCTCTATCTTCTGGTACTCATTTCCAGGATTTCTCAAATATCATACATACAGTTTTGACCAAACCATCAAGTCCATTCAATATACCCCAGTCATTTACCTTCAGTATTTTTTACCTTTCCAGTCTTCTTTCATGGATATCATAAGTTGGAAGGGTAGAATAAATATCACGTACTGTCCCCAGTGCCTCGAGCTTTCTTCTTAGACTTTCAGGTCCATCACAGTTGGGTTTATCCTTTGCAGTATCATTTGTCCTCAAATGAATAAGCAGGAATAGATATTAAAATAAAATAAAATAAAAGATTAAAATAAAAACATTAAAATTTGGCCAGAATTTACTGAAGTGAGGGGATGAGGACAAAATAAACAGGCATAAAGGAACAAGTAATGACAGTGCAACTTTTTATATATATTAAATACAACAGGATATAACAAAGAGTTTTGGTTTATCGTTAAACCAAATGGATTATCATTAAACCAGATTGGATTTTATATTTATATTTTATGTCATATTGTATTTTAATCTTGTTTTTATTGTAAGTTGCCCAGAGTCCCCCGTTGGGGGAGATTTATTTATTTATTTATTTATTATTCAAATTTATTCCCCGCCCATCTCCCATGCAAGGGACTCTGGGCGGGTTACAATAAATAAAAATTTAAAACTATACAAAATATCTAAAAACACAAACAAAACATAATAAAATAAAATCCAGGATGGGCTTGGACCCGCAGAATAGATAGTAGAGCTATGGGGCAAGCCAACCCCAGGAGGCACTACCACCTCCGTCGTCCCAGGCCAGGTGGCAAAGCCAGGTCTTAAGGGCCTTCCGAAAGGCCAGGAGGGAGGGGGCCAGTCTCACCTCCGGGGGCAGAATATTCCACAAGGCGGGCGCTATCGCAGAGAAGGCACGCCTCCTGGACCCCGCTAGATGGAATTGTCTTGTTGAGGGGGTCCGAAGCATGCCCTCCCTGCATGTACGGGTGGGGCGGGTCGACGTTATCGGGACGAGACGGTCCCTCAGGTACCCTGGTCCTATGCCATGTAGGGCTTTAAAGGTAATCACCAACACCTTGAATTGGACCCGGAAGCAAACTGGCACCCAATGCAGCTCGCGAAGCAGAGGTGTTACATGTGCCGATCTTCTGGCACTCATAACTGCTCGCGCCGCTGCATTCTGCACCAGCTGAAGCTTCCGGATACTCTTCAAGGGTAGCCCCATGTAGAGCGCATTACAATAGTCTATACGGGAGATGACAAGGGCGTGAGTGACTGTTCGGAGGGCCTCCCGATCCAGGAAAGGGCGTAACTGGTGCACAACTCGCAGCTGTGCAAAGGCCCTCCTGGCCACGACTGCCACCTGCTCTTCAAGCAGGAGTCGCGAGTCCAGGAGGACCCCCAGATTCCGCACTGGATCCGAGTGGGGTAGTGCAACCCCCCCCCAGAACCAAAGATGACAACTTCCCGGATCCAGGGGGGCCGTCAATCCACAGCCACTCCGTCTTACCAGGGTTCAGTTGAAGCCTGTTGTTCCCCATCCAGACCCCCACAGCCTCCAGGCACTGAGATAAGGCATTGACCGCATCACTTACTTCACCCGGGACGGAGATGTATAACTGGGTATCATCAGCATATTGGTGATACCTCATCCCGTGGTGACGGATGATCTCGCCCAGTGGCTTCATGTAGATGTTAAATAGGAGTGGAGAGAGAACCGACCCCTGCGGCACCCCACAAGTCAGGGGTCGCGGGTCAGCTCTCTCCTCCCCTATCAACACCGACTGGGAGCGGCCCTGGAGAAAGGAGGCGAACCAGCGCAAAACCACACCGCCCGCTCCCAACTCCTCGAGCTGCTCCAAAAGTATACCATGGTCGACGGTATCGAAAGCCGCTGAGAGATCTAAGAGAGCAAGGATGGACGCACTCCCTCCATCCCGCTCTCGCCAGAGATCATCCATAAGTGCGACCAATGCGGTCTCCGTCCCATATCCCGGCCTGAAACCTGACTGGAAGGGGTCCAGATAATCCGTTTCATCCAGAATCCTCTGGAGTTGCAACGCCACCACCTTCTCAACCACCTTTCCTAAAAAGGGAAGGTGGGAGACTGGGCGAAAATTGCCCAGGATTGTAGGGTCCAGGGATGGTTTCTTGAGGAGGGGGTGCACCAGCGCCACCTTAAAGGCCGCCGAGATGGGCAGTTATATAAATTTGATAAATAATAAATAAATAAATAAATAAATAAATAAATAAATAAATAAATAAATAAATAAATAATCATAGCTCTGACCTTTGCTTCTGGCAAGTAGCACATTTCATTAACTGACGGTCTAGTTAGCACATCTGTTGCAATTTCTTATAAAAGTGAGTCACCAAGTATCACAACTCTGTTTTTTTCAGGGTTCAGCTCCATCACCTATCTCTATCTTTATTGATTCATTGTCCTATCTCATGTTCCAAGTGTTTCCTTCTCTTCTCTTCTCTTCTCTTCTCTTCTCTTCTCTTCTCTTCTCTTCTCTTCTCTTCTCTTCTCTTCTCTTCTCTTCTCTTCTCTTCTTTCTCTTTTCTTTTCTTTCTTTCTTTTGCAGGCCTAAAAACTGTTTCTGAGTTCCAATAATGCAGACTAATTTTTACATCTCTTTCTTCTGATATTGACTCCCATATTTTAGGCTTGTTCTTCAGATTCTTTTCCTTCTGCAGAGGTCCTTCCTCTGTAATAGTGTGTCCTTTCTTTAATCTGATAAACCTTTGTTCTCTCTCTCTTACTCTCCAGGTCCAGTTAAAAATACAGTGACCACTAACTCCTCCAATCTTTTGCATTTTTCTCTAAGCACTACAAATATGCATTAGGCAAGTTATTTTCAGGCAGGAACACAAACATGCTCCATGCATTGCAGGTCATATTTGCAGACTCCTGTCAATTCATCTACACTTTTGCTTCTTCAGTATCCCCACTTTTATTTCTCTTTGTTCCCTTTTCAGCTCTTCAGTCTTTCAGAATAGTCAAGTACAAACTGTTCACTTTGGTGAAACATTTGTTAGGGATTTCCCCTTAAACTCCTTAGTCTAATTGTACTGGCAAACTTTCATTTGTTGTGGTGTTCAAAAGCCAAAAATATGTCTGTAAAGGTACTGTAGTGTTATTGTTTTTTTTTAGTCTTCTTAGTAAAGAATTGTTTTTTCTGTTTAACAACATATTCCTGTCTTAGCAAGAGAAATCTAACCATGTAAAAATCAAGGAAGCTATGAGGACTTCAGGTACCCTTTGGCATTATAATTTAGTTTGGTGTGACCCTGAGGAAAGGAGCAGAAGCCAGGTGTAAAAATGTCAGGCAAAGGGGCCATCTTATAATACTTATAATAGTGAAAGAATGTAGATTAGGTGTGACAGCAGATTAAGGTGCCAGTCTCAAGGTCTGAATTTGGGTGATTGCTTTATTGTTAATATAGAATCGGGGGCTTTTCCCACCTATGCAAAAGTAATTATTTATTAGTGATTGATAATGCATCTTTTCCTATATACTCCTTTGCAAATCTATATTAGGCGCTCATGGTCTGGTTCGCTGGGAGCCCAGTGATCACTGTTTTAGGGTATTTTAATTTTTTTTAAAAATGTTTTCAGATCTCAATTGCTTTGGCTCATCTTCCAGTGGATTGCTTTTTTCCCATGACGTTGCTTTGCCTATTTCTTTGCTTGCTGATGAACTCAACAATTTAGGAGCCACAAAAGAACTGGCTTTATTGAAAATCCAGCTCCAATTAAAAATGCAGATTTTAACTTTTAAAATTCTAACAAATTTGGATCCAGAGAAAATAGAGGGCCTTCCTTTCTTTCTGCCAAGAAGACACTACTTACAACATATTCTGTTTAAATGAGACTCAGTTTAGACTTCTCTTTGTTGTGTGCCAGTTTGATGTCGTGGTTAAGGACCCAGGCTACAAACAGGGACACTGTGAATTCTAGTCCCGCCTTAGGCACGAAGCCAGCTGGTTAACCCAGGGCCAGTCACTCCCTCTCAGCTCTAGGAACCAGGTAATGGCAAACCACTTCCAAAAAACCTTGCCAATAAAACTGCAGGGACATGTCCAGGCAGTCACCAGGAGTCAACACTGACTGAAAGGTACAGAATTTATTTATTTATTCTTGTGATACTGTTACCCTCAAATTCTATCAAGAGGGAGGCCTGACTGTCATGTTTTTCACTTTATTGGTATTTTGAGTGCTTCAAAGTGAATCTTCTGGTTATAGATTATTGTATTAATGACACCCAGGACAATGGTGTTTACATTTTTCTTTCTGTGTGAGCTGTTTTTGATTGATGGGATATAAAGATTTAGAAGTAAATTTGCATGTGTGGATGCAAGAACCAGCCCCAAGCACTTCATAATCAAGACAGGAAACTTTGACTGCTGTATAAACATGTGCAAGCAAAAGCCTAGCCATTACAGAGCAAGCAGCACCATGTACTGTATATTACAGCCCCCAACCAATTTCTGCTCATTAGCTCTCTGCCAATTCCCACTTCAGCAATGTTTCCCTCAGTACTTCACTCCCCTCACCTTTCAATTCTGTAGCCTGTTGTTCCCAGAATCCCATTAATTCTATTAATGAAAATCAGATTAAATCAATTAACTTGTTAAATGATACTGCAAGTCACTGCTCATAGAGTAGTTGGAGCCTTTACGCTGGGCGCTCCTTCATTATATAGGTTTCCCTTCGCCCTTTAAAAAAAAAAATTCTGCAGAAAATATACCAGACAAAAAAGCTTGGTTATATATTTTTGAATTGTGATTTTTTTTTCTGAGGGTCTCACAATTAAAAATCAGGTTGATAATAACATATTTCCTGGCTGTGTTGATTTCTGTGGTTACTCTTCTTATGACTAAACCAGATTAGCTATCACGAATCTCTGTTTCACCAGCTTTTTTAGTGGGACTAAATGACCCAATAGTGGTAAAGTCATAGTCCATAGACCTGTTTTTAAAACTCCTAGAAGCAATTACTTCAGACCATACCTAGTTCTGCCATAGATGCTCTCAACAAGGGTATGCTGTCTTTGAAGGGTGAAAAAGGCATGTTTTTGTACTGCATGATAGGTAAAGATTTTGCATTCTCAATCGCAGAAAATTTTCAATATATAAAAGTAACTTTTTTTTAGTTTAGCTTTCTACTGAAGTGCTAGTTTTTAAGATGCAAAGTTTTCTATGTGAGTGCTTGTGGGTTACAGAAAGGAGCAGGCATTTTGAGGTTGTACTTCACAGCATGTGCTTTAACAGTTGTTCACCTGTGATAGCAAGACCCCTTTACCGCTTCCTTTTCAGCTTATTTAGGTAAGTTTTGGTCCATAGTTTTGTTCTTGACAATATTGCGGGAAAGTATTGTGAGAAATGCCAAGGTGATAAAGGGGAGATAGATATAAAGGTAGTGAATATCACTGTTCTGTTTATAGACTGTATATGGCTGTCATTGCTGCTGTAAGGACATTTTTAAGAAATATCAAAGTGTTGGGGCTGTGTCATGGTTAGGCACAGAACACTGAGCCTCGGAATTAAGCTCTAGATCTTTATTGTTCTACCTTACACAGAAACTTGCCAAACTAAGTTACACTAAGCAGTTCTCTGGGGAAAAACCCGTGTCCTGGGTAGGTGCAGAAATAACACGCTGAGGCTTGGAATCTAGTCTCTAGTGTTTATTTGCTTCCTACATACAGAATCCTGCTAAACTGATAGTGCCCAAAGAATCCCAGAGACATGAGTCCAATCTAGGGCGGAGCTTTCCGGAGGCGTTTGGGAAATAAGGCCAGGCCCTCCAAGCTTCGTGCTCGCTTCCCTCCCTTGAGTAAGCTCCCCCCACCGCTCTCCTGTGTCTCCCTGACACCCAGGCACTCTAAGGCCTGACCTTCTTGGATGGGCACCCAAGGTCTTCGAGGCTGTGAACGTGCTTCTCACCCTGGAAGGCACCCCCTTCTCCTTCACCCGTGATCTCCATAGCATCTCTTTCTCCCTCAGAGACACATTCCATCACAGGCTGGCTCAGATATTTAACTTTCTGAGATGGGCAAGTTGGCTTCCACCACCACCACATCATATATAGGAGGTGAATTCTTGATTTTTACTTCAATATTGGAAATTGAACAACATAATTTCACAGTAATAGAAGGAAGAAAGATAACTTAGTAGATGTGGTAGTCAGATAATGCACTCAGAACTGTGCTATTATAAAAAGGCATGTTCTGGGAAGTCAGGAGGAATGAGGTGTTGTCAACTCTGCTCTCACATTTCCTAGAATCTTCTGCCTGAACCAGCCACCTCACTTTAGTGGGCCAGGACGAATCTGATTCCTGGCATTTCCTGGCAATTCTGATTCCTGGCATTTCTTGGCACTTTTATAGTATAAAGGTAAAGGTTCCCCCCGCACATTTGTGCAGTCGTGTCCGACTCTAGGGGCCGGTGCTCATCTCCGTTTGTTAGCCGAAGAGCCAGCGTTGTCTGAAGACGCTTCCACAGTCATGTGGCCGGCATGACGCGCGCGGATCGCTGTTACCTACCCACGAAAGTGGTACCTATTCATCTACTTGCATTTGCATGCTTTCGAATTGCTAGGTTGGCAAGAGCTGGGGCGAATGCGGGAGCTCACTCCGTAACGCGGGGCTAGGGATTCGAACCTCCGAACTTGCGATCTTCCGATCGACAAGCCTGGCGTCTTACCCGCTGAGCCACCACGCCCCTTTTATATACTTTTATATACTTTTATAGTATAGCTATAAGATAAAGAGGAAGGGCTAAGACTGGAGATTCTCTTTTCAACACCATACAGGAGTTTAGAGCAAGGACCTCTCAGCGGCTTTTGATACCGTCGACCACGGTATCCTTTTGGGGTGGCTCAGGGAATTGGGGGTGGGCGGCGTTGTTTTACGCTGGTTCGTCTCCTTTTTCCAGGACCGTTCCCAATCGGTGGTAATAGGAGAGATCTGACCCTCGGCCCCCACAGGGTTCGGTTCTCTCTCCTCTCCTATTTAACATCTATATGCAGCCGCTGGGCAAGATCATCCGTCACCATGGGATGAGGTATCACCAGTACGCTGATGATACCCAGTTGTACATCTCCATCCCGGGTGAAGTAAGTGTTGCAGTCGACACCCTTTCTCAGTGTCTGGAGGCTGTAGGGGCCTGGATGGGGTACAACAGGCTTCAGCTGAACCCTGGTAAGACGGAGTGGCTGTGGATTGATGGCCTCTCGATTTCCAGGAAGTTGTCATCTTTAACTCTGGAGGCACTACCCCGTTCAGATTCGGTACGAAACTTGGGGGTCCTCCTGGACTCACGACTCCTGCTCGAGGAGCAGGTGGCAGTCGTGGCCAGGAGGGCCTTTGCACAGCTTCGTGTGGTGCGCCAGTTGCGCCCCTTCCTGGATCAGGAGGCCCTCCAAACAGTCACTCATGCCCTTGTCATCTCCCATATAGATTATTGCAACGCGCTCTACATGGGGCTACCCTTGAAGAGTATCCGGAAGCTTCAGCTGGTCCAGAATGCAGCTGCACGGGTAGTTCTGGGTGCTATTAGATCGGCACATGTAACACCGCTACTTCGTGAGCTGCATTGGGTACCAGTTTGCTTCCGGATCCAATTCAAGGTGTTGGTTATCACCTTTAAAGCCCTACATGGCATGGGACCAGGGTATCTGAGGGACCATCTTGTCCTGACCATATCCACCCGCCCCACCCAATCATGCAGGGAGAGCATGCTTCGGATCCCTTCATTAAAAGAATTCCATCTAGCGGGGTCCAGGAGGCGTGCCTTCTCTGCAATAGCACCCGCCCTGTGGGATAACTTGCCCCTGAGGTGAGACTGGCACCCTCGCTCCTGGCCTTTAGGAAGTCCTTGAAGACCTGGCTCTGCCACCTTGCCTGGAGTGAAGGAAAGGATATTTCCTCCTGGGGGTGGTTTGCTTAGTGGTTTCCTCCTTTTAAGAACAGACCATCTTTTGGATTTTTATTTTTTTATTTTTATAGTAATTTTAAATGTCTAGGTTTTATCTTTTATATTCTGGTTGTAAACCGCCCAGAGTCTGCCATGGTAGAGATGGGCGGGGATAAATCCAAATAATAAATAAATAAATAAATAAACAAACAAACAAATAAATAAATAACTGAACAATTTCAGCTTCCAGAATTAAAATTCTAAATTAATAATCCAGCAGCACTGCTCTGAGGTCTTGCAACATAAGGACAACGGGTTGTAGGGAACAAATGGCAAGAATGCAACACTCAAGCCAGGCACTGTGCACAATCAATACCCTGTTTTGACAGCAGTCCTCAGCGTGACATAAGGTAGTTTACGATGTAAACTTAGTTCAGCAACTGTAGCAGATGATGCAGATATGAACATCAATGATCCATTTGTGATCAAGGGACTCAACCCCACAGTTGTTTCTTTCCCTGAGCTAGTCATTTCAATTGCTTTTTATTATCATATACTGACTTACTTTATTTTTATAAAAGCTAGACATCCTTTTATATACACTGGACCACTTGAAGCACATATTTCCCTTGCTTGTCTTACAAACCGTTCATATACCAATTGATTCCTGACAATGATTGCTCCCATAATGGCCATAATGCCAGATGAGATCTATACAAAATCTAAATTAGATTAGGCTACCAAAAGTTGTAATAAAAAATGCATTGCCTAGAGGAAGTTGGGTTTCTTTGACCACCCCCAAAGCTGGTTTTGAGAGGTGGATTGAAACCAGAACAAAGCTGGTGTTTTCCTTGCAATGCTGTCATTCTAGAATTTTTGGACAGTCTGCCTTCCCATTGGAAGGAACTTTTGCTTCACTCCACTTCTCAGAACCTCAGGTATGGAGGTTTCTCCATACCTCAGAAATTCAGCAACCTACTTGTTTAAAACATATATCACACTCCTGTTGTTGTTTTGCTGTCCTGGCAGCTGGAATCTTAAAAGAAATATAGTACATGTGTTGGTAGATGCAATGTTGGTATGAAAAATGCTAGGTGGCCAGATCCTTCTCCTTCTGGCACTGTGTATTCTGCCACATCCATCCATCCATCCATCCATCCATCCATCCATCCATCCCTGTTTGATTGCATTTTAAGTGCTTTGGTGCTGATAGAGCACAGCACAGCCCAACACACACACTTACAGACAAATTAGGATTAGGGTTTAAAATTATCTATATACAAATTTCCAAAGAAAAACTAGGATGTTGTGACTGGGAATTAAGAAATAGCTATAATGTTTTTGTTTGACATAATTGGATGTTTTTCAAGAATAATATCTCATTATTAGAAGATAAAGCTGACAAATGTCAGACAAAATGCTGCAGGGAGTTGTCCTAGTCATCTTTAAATTGATGATAACTTTTTAAATTCCATGGAAGAGCTGGTCTTTCTAAAGCGCTTCTAGCCTGCCAGACTAAAAATTAACAGACTCAGGAGACTTTGTGGAAGAGGAGAATTTACAGTTTGGAGATTTCCAAAAAAGACTATGTATCTGTCATATGTTTGTGAACCATGGTTATAAAAAAGCATTCAGCAGAGATTGTAGTGTAGCCTCTATGTACCCTGGGACAGTTGTGATATCATCAGATGGCATCTAGGGTACCATGAAAATGAAAGCTTATTTATTTAAATGGATGACATTTCACAAGATCACCAAATCTTATGTGATAGCTATGAAGCCTTATTATGAGATCACTGGAATTTATTACCAGAATCTTAAAAGACTTGGTGATCTTGTGAATTTTCAGCTTCTTTCATTCTTCAGTGCTAACATCTCAACAGATCAGTTGGTGGCAGCCATCCCTTAAAAAGTTTGTGACATGGCCCTTATAAATATGAACTCTGCATTTCCAAAGTATTGGTGCAGCAGCTCTCACTGAAGTAGAACCTTCCAAGTTTATTTATTTCTCTTCCCTCTCATGCTACTTTGAGAGTAATTTCTGTGAAAATGAATATATGACAGAAAAGTCCCTAAGCAAGAAACATGTCAACTCTCAGAAGGATAGGTACAGGATCTAGGCAATTAAGAGGCATGACAAACAATTTAAGATTTTTTGCTCAATTGGCATCACAGTTATACAATAGGGCAAGAGTTCATAGTGCATGTGATGTACTGGAATAACCATGTAGAAGAACTTGAGCATTTTTAAAGCTAGCAGCAATGAGAACTGAAACAGACCTGAGATATATCACTTCAGCATTTTTCCCTTAAAAAAACTGTGATTAGACAGCCTCAATAAACAAAATGGGATTCAACATTAGAGCTGTTGGCACAAATTTGGCTCTATCCTCCCTTCTTCCCATCTGATATTTACCTCCTATGGGCAGCAATGTATCCTTTTCATCTAATGAGTGTCTCTCTCTGGGAAGAATGTGTGAAGATTTAATTGTCCCCATGAAGGTTTAATTAAAATGCCCCTTTGAGGTTCACTTGAAAAAGTAGGGGGTAGAAAGTGGATAGAGAATAGGTTGCAGATAGACAGACAGAAACTTTATTTCGGTCATTGACCAATAAAAATATATTAATGTATAGTCGAAGGCTTTCATGGCCGGAATCCGATGGTTGTTGTGGGTTTTCCGGGCTGTGTGGCCGTGTTCTGGCAGTTTTGGTTCCTAACGTTTCACCAGTCACTGTGGCTGGCATCTTCAGAGGACAGGATACATTATATAAAATACATTATATAAAACAACAAAGCAAAATTATCCCCTAACATCAATAACTGTTGGGTGCACATCCTTGTCTCATTTCTTTGACCTCCACGTATTCAGCTAGGAGGTCTGCAGAAAAGTTGTGCAGACATTTGTTTCTTTACATGATCTAGAACTCTAAATAATACAGTTCTTCTTCAGACCACCATCCTGACCAGGTCAGGGAGGTCAGAGGGAGTAGTGAATCTTCTATACATTTTGAAGTATTCACACATTCAGCTGTATGTTTGAAGAGACTTTCTGTGTCTCTCTGAATTTCAGTGTTAAGGAATTTTCAGGAAGAACCCATAGTCAGTCTTCATTGTATATAGCCAAGAAAACACATAGAACTTAATTCCTAGGATTTACAAGGAATCATCATCATAATCCTCTCACTTCAGTATGGAGAATTCCCACCTTGTTTTTACATCAAATAAATTCAGTACAGAATTTGGGGCTGGGTAAAAACCATACCCAATTCTGATCTTGTTAGAGTTACTTTACAGAAAATAATAAATGCATTTAATTAGAGCTGTGCAAATCCTTTGAAAAAGATGATTTGGGAACAACTAGGAAGCACCTATTTTTGAATCATTAAAACAGTGTGTTTGTAAGCACACCTCCTCATTCCAATGCATCTTCTTGACAAGGTTGACACAGCCATACATAGCTTGTTAATGCTGGGTCTTCACCTATTTAAGTCTCATTACATTTGCAGGAAAAAAATTTACATAAGGAAATATTTTTACTCAAGTTAGAAGCAGTCTGGTAAATACAAGTCACATAACCTGTCTGGAAGTATGGACACTCCATGATTTTCTGCTCCTCGAGGGAGTATTGCATGTTTATTATCATGAATATTATCTAAACCTGCTACACAGGGGAGCAAACCCCAAAGTCTCAAGACCATGTGTAGTCTTCAAAACCTTGGATGCAGCCCTCAAAACCCCATCATATTTTAACATTGAATGTGATATAAGGAAAAAATGATAAAAAACATGGGGAATAATGATGGTAGAAGGAGAGCTGTGTTAGTTTATGATTGCCAAAAATCAGGAGTCTGGTAGCATTTTTTCCAAAGAAGAATAAAATTTAACAAAATTTGTTAGTCAGAAAAGGTACGCCTAATTTACTGGGAATAATTATGTATTTGTTATATTTATATGCTGCTCCTTCCTTCTCCTTTTACAAAAGTTAATCAAATCAGCAGTTCTCAATAATTTTAACTTAACTTTAATTAAATTAAAATTATGCGAAGTCAAATTTTAACACATCTGCAATATCATCAAGTACAGGGAGGGGTTCAGTGGGTTTATTGTGCAGGCTATTATAGTGCTAAGCCATTGCTCAATCAGTGAGCAATAATGATGTGGGTCTGCATTAATTTTTCAGTTCTGACATTCTGAGTGGGAATACAGTGTGTTTTTGTCCTTTCAAATGCATAATTTCATGTAATGGAAGGGATTCAGGGAGAAACAAACACAAAGTATAGTTAGCCAATTTTCTTTGTGAATGTTATGTACATTTCTGTTAGTCCAGGCAGTATTCATAGTGTTAAATAAATTAATTTTGGATTATAGCATTAGAATGAAACTATACTTACAAAGCCTCAGCATTCTCTCTCTCATTCTCTCTCTCTCTCTCTCTCTCTCTCTCTCTCTCTCTCGCACACACACACGCACGCACGCACGCACGCACGCACGCACGCACAGGGACCGCGGTGGCTCAGTGGTTAAGACGCTGAGTCAGAAGCCATTAACGCTGAAAGCTTGGCAGTTCGAAACCTGACAGCATGAGCCGTATGCCGGAGTGAGCTATCGGCAATCAGTAAAAATCAGTCCCAGCTCCTGCCAACCTAGCAGTTCAAAAGCATGCAAATGTGATTAGATAAATTAGGTACCACTTGGTGGGAAAAATCACAGGGACATGAAAGGAGCCTCTTTGGGCATCCCCCGGGCAACGGTGATGTCACCGGCAAATCCTTTCACTACAGAAATGCTTTGGTGCTTCTGACATGAAAAACAACAACAACAACACAAACACATAAAGCAAGAAGAAATAAAGGTTTGTTAATCTTCTGGCTGAGACTGCATTCCTATTCTGTAAGTTTTTTCTTCTCTGACACATTTATTTTTCACAAGCTATAAGTTATATGCATAAGTATAACACACTGAAATTAATTTAAATTTTAAAAAATAAATTAAAATATATTTAAATTAAAATTGCATTCAGTATTCAACTATTCTCATGCAGTAACAAATAAAGAAATATTGCAAGCATGTGGGTCACTGGAACATATGAAAATTCTGTTTTAAAATTGCACAAAGTCAGATTAAAATTAATGATGTGCAAAAGAGTAGAATATTCTCTTCAACTGGTAGAGTAGAGTATTTCTGTTATAAAACAGCAGCTTTGTGTCTTCTCCTTATTCTTCATCTAGTACTGTCTAAGTCTCTATCTAACCATGATGGTGCTAAAATGATGAAATATAGTATGTTGTGTTTTCATGGTGCAACTTCATATGCAAATACATGAGGGGTGGAATTTGCATTACGCTGCACTTTTTTCACTTTGTTCCCCACCCCACTCCCAGGTATACCTGTGGTCTTTTTAAAAAAAATGTGATCTAGTATCATCCTGAATTTCACTGTCACTACTGGAAGCAACCAACACAGCAAGATCAATGGGACAATATCATTGGCATATTATTTATTTATTAGTTTGGCATCTCTAAGGGAAAGGGAAGAAGGCTCTGTTTTCATCCTGCCCATTTCTCTTATACTGATTAGTTCCTGCCAGAACAGAATACTGCCTGCAGCATCATTGTAAATTAGGGACAAATACTGGTAAATAATAAACAATTATTATTATTATTATTATTATTATTATTATTATTATTTTAAAAGGGATCAGTATCCTTGAAAGCTGAGAAGACTAACACTAACACTTGGGGTACACTTGTGGGTCTGATCCCCCTTTCTCCAACTATGCATTCTACTTGGGATCCAAGTTTTATTATAGTGGTAGGCCAGAATACAGTCAAAACATTGGTTGCTATTTTTTTTAAAAAATGATAATTATTCAATAATAGTAATCAGTATAAATAGACACATCTAGACACTCAATTCAGAACTCTTGGTCAATATCATTGGCATATTATTTATGTTTATATTATTTATATTATTTATGATTTATGAGTCCTGCAGGGCTTACAAGCATGCAATGCTCCCCTTGTCACTAGGAAACAAAATTTTGCCACCAAAAATAATAATCTTAGAATCTCTGTTAGAGACATGGGATATAACATTCATCTGAGTGAGCTAGTAAAAGTTTTAGTAGAGGCTGAATTAATCATAACTGAAAATCAAAGTAAAATTCACCATGTAGTAGCACATGTTCAATTGATTCTTTCTCAAATCACAAGAGCAGAACATGTGAGGAATTGTAATTTTGTGGAATATGCCTTTCAGAGTCGTGAGGGTAGAACAAAGCAGCTAACTCTGGAGAATACCATCAATATTATATAAACAAATAGATTTGAATAACTGAATGAAGGTAAGCTACTCAAGCAGAACTTTGAAATTCTTTAAGAAATCAATACATCTTTGAGTTTGAATTAATTCATTCTAAGGTCTTGTGTTCCAGATCCTCTGTTTGATAACCTCTTTAGCCTTTTCTGATTCTAGAGATAATAAATGCTTGTGTGAAAGGTTATACAAACACAGTTTGCCTGTGCTGTTCTTCCATTATAAACTGCCCAGAGTCCCTCTTTTTGGGGGAGATGGGCGGTGGCAAAATTTGAAAAATAAATAAATAAAAATAAAAATAAATAAATAAATAATCAGATGATATCAGCATAAACAACTTAACTGATACCAAATTAAGCCTTAGATTTATCAAGACAACTTACAATTTTGGGCTATTCAGCCTCTAGTGTTAGAACCACATTAGGAATGCATCCGAAGAACTGAAAAAGATTACCTTAAAAAGTCTAATTTGACTTTTTTAATGAGGCCATAGTTGGAATAAGGTCCTAACTATTCCACATTTAAAAACTGTGATTAATTTTTCTGACAAAAAGTGTGATAGCAGCAGAAATAAAATCCCCCTCATACAAACACTTTCAATGAAATCTTAATGTTGCTCTGGAACTTTTTTAAGCCACAGAGAGTCAACCTGAGATCTAAAGCAGAACTCTACTCCCATTTGCTTGTGAATGCAATTTTCCATGAGATCTAGGTTCATGCTTTTTTAGGAATATTGATCACATAGAGAGGTACAAAAAGGTAAAGGTAAAGGTTCCCCCCGCACATTTGTGCAGTCGTGTCCGACTCTAGGGGCCGGTGCTCATCTCCATTTGTTAGCCAAAGAGCCAGCGTTGTCCGAAGACGCTTCCACGGTCATGTGGCCGGCATGACGCACGTGGAACGCTGTTACCTACCCACCGAAGTGGTACCTATTCATCTACTTGCATTTGCATGCTTTCGGATTGCTAGGTTGGCAAGAGCTGGGGCTAGTGCGGGAGCTCACTCCGCACGCAGGGCTAGGGATTCGAACCTCCGAACTTGCAATCTTCCGATCGACAAGCCTGGCGTCTTACCCACTGAGCCACCACGCCCCCTATAGAGAGGTATACTCATGCTCAAATCAGTTGAAATAAACCTCCCGTTTACATTTCCAGCTGAATTCATGGGAGTTGGAGTTTGCAGAAGTAAACGCTGAGTCTCATTTTGATCCATTTTGAAGTCCATCACACATTCAGTGGGGCACCTACGAAGAGTTAATGTTGTATGGGAATATAATTTATTTATTGGGGAAGGAAATGTCTGCTTTGTTTGCCTTTGGTACTTTTAGGGCTACTATATCTGGATTGCAAAATCCAGACAACAACTAGACAGAAGCAGAGATACAAAAATCTCTTAACTCTTTGCTGCCATCTAATGATTGCCTGGATTTTTGTGGACCAGATCTGATCAGTATCAGTAGCCTTAACTGATAGTGAATGAATTTATCCACAGACAGATAAAAATTGTTCATAATTCCAAATGCTCAGTGTAAGTGTGCAAACATATCTGCAGATATGGAATGCATATTCTTGTTCTTTTGTCAGAGATGCATAAGTTCAATGTTTTAACATCTTCTCATCTTCCTATGCTCCCAATTGGTGATTTACAGCTGCTGTTTATAGTGATTCAGATATATTTATATATGAATGGTTTCTGGAGATTCTGCAATATCAATAAAGTGCTTAAAGCTCTTTAAAAAGCTTTAGAAAAAAAAATCAGTAGTGAGGATAAATTTCCCTAAGCTATATGGGTGGTTTCTCATGTGAAGAATACAAATCTAAATTCTTTATCACTTTAGAGATGGAAATTTATCTGGTTTGTAGATTTAGAGATGAATGCTATGTGAAATAAAGATCCATTTCAAATCTATGAATCTGCTTGCTTCTTGACCCTTCATCCCCAAAATCTTGCAGGGGGAGGGGATGAAATCTTTCCCTGTAGCCATGTTTAATTCATTTATTTAGTTGCTATTCAAAGCCTGAAGGGAGGGGGAGGGGGAGAGGGAAGAAATATCCAGCAGATTGGATTGACTTTATCACTGTCAAGCTTTCACAGTTTATGATATTAACTGTAGCTATGGAACATCAATTGTTCAGCCTTTTCTTTTTTCTTTTTTTGATCAGTCTGTTTGGAAGCTATACTTTCTAGTGATGATTATTTTTGTATTTTTGAATGGCTTTCTGCAGTGTGCAATCCATTAGTATTGTTTCTTTTTTCATTTGTTACAAGTACCAGTTTAAGAAATCAAAAATTTACAGAGTGCTGAGAGTTTGAGGAACCAATCTGTTGCTCTAAAATTATTACTATCTCTGGCTCAGGTAGCCATACCCTGGCAAAAAAACCCAGCTATATCAGGGACCTGAGATATTGCCTGACCTGCAACAAATCCCATTCTTGCTCAGGCTAGAGAAATCCCCACAACATCCCCTCAAAGCGTATGTAAAAATATAAGCTATATGTAATTTTATCTCAAAGGATCTGGACTAAGAGAAGGAGAGACCCAAATTAACCCCATTTTTTCCATTGGTTCACTGGCATTCCCATTATTATAATGAAGAGTTAATACAGTTTGCATTAAAGTTTTGTAAATTTGGGACATTGTTAATTGTGCAAACTACGTATATCCATCAATCACTATTTCTAAAGCAGTTCTTAGAATCAGATACTTTGATACCATTTCCTGCTTTCTGCTTAATGATATGTATTATGATTCATTTTTTCTTCCTTTGTACACTAATTTGAGATGAGTGAGAATTTATTACAATCCTATATTATGATAATTTATTGAACTAATATGCAAATTGAAACTAAAGATTTGTTTCTGCGACATTTGCACTTCTGGACTGACACCACATCATTATTTCTGTAAAATTGAAGAGCCAGAGGTAAAACCTGTTACCTCTCTGTACCTCCTAACCTCTTTATTATTTTATTTTATTTTATTTTATTTTATTTTATTTTATTTTATTTTATTTTATTTTATTTTATTTTATTTTATTATTTTATTTTATTTTATTTTATTATTTTATTTTATTTTATTTTATTTTATTTTATTATTTTATTTTATTTTATTATATTATATTATTATTTTATTTTATTATTTTATTTTATTTTATTATTTTTTTATTTTATTTTATTTTATTTTATTATTTTATTATTTTATTATTTTATTTTATTTTATTTTATTTTATTTTATTTTATTTTATTTTATTTTATTTTATTTTATTTTTTTATTTTATTTTATTTTATTTTATTTTATTTTATTTTATTTTATTATTTTATTTTATTTTATTTTATTTTATTTTATTTTATTTTATTTTATTTTATTTTATTTTATTTTATTTTAGCCACCCATCTCAGACCAGTGACTCTTCCCCCTGCCCCATACCATCCATCACTATTGGTTGGTTATCACGGTTCTGTTCACTGTTAATAAATGGAAAAATATAGAACATTGCATATATCAAGCAACATGGAAAATGTCTTGTTTACTTATGCTTTAAAAATATATTAAAAGATATTAAAAAGATATTTTAACCCATGGTTGTAGTGTTATTGTTCTATCGCAACAAGCTGGGCATCAAATGGAAGCAAGGTAGCCCAAGTTAGAGGAATATATGCATTTGGAAGTACATCAGATTTGTTTGTGAACTTCCTTAGCTGGATGAAATGAAGTAAGCCCATAAATCTGTATTCCTACCAAGGATAAATCTTACAATTATTGGAAAGGTTCCCAAATTTTCTCAGTTCACGGTGCCCTTATGGTTTAATTTTTTTTAATGGCATCCCTAGGCCAAAACTGTTGAGTATCTCTGTTTCCCTTGAAAATTTAAAATATCCCATGGCACCCTATGAGTTCACTGCAGACCCTAGGGGGCAGTTTGGGAACTGCAGAATTATTATTGAATTAATTTCTGCAGAAAGTTGCTAAATAATAGCTAGAAGTTGTTAATAAAAATCTGGGAAAGAATTTAATTCTTTCACAATGGGTTGAACAATGATTTGTTAATCAAACTTTAAAATAATGTAATGAAGTAAGCAACTTATTTTTAAAATAATCAGTTTTAAACTATATCAAGCAGTATCCCCACAAAAAAGAATTAACATATCAGAAAAAGAAAATCTTATTCAAAGTTCTGGTCCTCTGTAGTAAGACAGAACTTGATTTGACATATCATTTCTTGGTTGTGCATCAGGTTAAAGTTACACTAAAATCTGTTTTCTTCCTGAAGATCTTATTACCAATCACAGTCATAAATTTTGCAGCCAAGAGGCACTATTCATTATAGATCTTTGAAGTCCTGAGAGAATGACTTCTTAATATTTTAAAAAGAAGTTGATAAATATTAAGACTGGGCTCTCAAAGGAAATTAAAGTTGAAACCAGACATTCTAGCAAGGCACTGTCACAATAACAGTCCCATGTCTCTTTATCTTCCTAGTAATGTGCAATAATGCAAAATAAATGATGGATGCCATCACATTTTCCTACCTTATCATATTTCATGGTTTGGGCATGCCTGGGGAAAGTTAAAGTGACATCATTTATTAATTGGTTGACTAGCAATCACATTTCTGAATAACCTTTCCACAAATATCATCCAGGTAATATTCAGCCAATCAGATAAATATATTAATATATAAGAACAATAAAACTGCAGTAAAGCATTAAAACAATTTTAAAAATAATGTTAAAATATTACTCATGTTATGCATTTTACATTATTATAGCAGAAAATAGAAGATAAAGAGAGAGACGTTTCAGCAGTTGTCTTATGCCAGCTGTAACATACAGTTGGATGACCATTCATTTGACTTAGGATCCAAAAAAAGACCCAAAAGTTAGTTACTTAAACACAAATTATTCAAATGTTTATTTTATTTATTGATTTATGGCTAAGATGATTTATTGATTTATGGCTGAGATTTTTGTGCTGATTTCATTCTGATTTCATTCTGAAATCAACATAACGTGATAAATAGGGAGATGGAAGCTAGTATACATGATTGGCGTCTTCAGTTTCAGCTACTTGTGCTTTTATATGATCCTTTCAGTCATCCATTCTAGTTGAATTATGGCAATCCTTAAGCACCTTATGACAGTGTCAAGAAAATAATATGCTTTGACTCAGCTAATAGTATTAAACAACTTTTTGGGAAAAAGAAGAAAGAAAATGATGCTGAAAAAGAGGTCAAAATGATATGAATATATTTGCAAAGGGTAATGTCATTGACAGTCAGAGGTATATTTCAACATGCATGAACGAGAGCGTGAAATACGATAGACATGAAATTCAGGATGAATTTCAATGTTAAGGTCCTTAAATCTTGTCTACTGAATAATAATGATTCACTCTGTTCTTAGCCTTACCTGGGTTATACTCTAATTTAGAAAATGTAGAGTATGATCAATGTGAATGGTTAATCATGACTTAAGCCCTATTGATTTTGTGGGAACTAAATGCAGCTCGAATAAGCTGGATCTAACCCACTGTGTTTTTTTTGCCAACTATGTTGCTGTCACTTGTACTATGTGGTCCCAGTTGGGGTTCCTTCCTGGTGAACATAAACTGTGTGGATCTTTTCTAACTTCTGAGAATAATGGTCAGAATGTCTGTTTATCATGTTTTATTTTCAAAAGGATACAGTAAAATATTTAGTGAGAACCCAGCCTTCCGTTTTATAACCAATGCATTTTAGAGCTGCTTTTAATTCATTTGATAAGCTTTAGAAGTGTGTGCTGCCTGAGTTCATGTTACTTACTGTATGTGGCCATTTATCATGTAAAAATGTAATAACAAGATATGGCAGATAATGCTTTGAAGACAACTATGTCAGCATGAACACATTTAAATGCTGCTCAGGATAAATTTTTATATGTTCAGTCATTAGTGTTCTTTGGAATGGAAGAAATGAATGTATTAACGGAGTAAGAAACCCGATCCCATTTCTTAGAAGTCTGTGTATAGTCTCATTATAGAAAAGGGCTTAAAGGATGAATAAAATTAATGACCTGAATAAAAAATAAGACAGCTTGTTACAGCATTAGGTTAACACTAATTCATTTGAAGTTTTTTAGAGTTGCGAATCAAAATAGCAATTTCAAGGGAAAATGTGTGTGTGTGTGTGTGTGTGTGTGTGTGAGAGAGAGAGAGAGAGAGAGAGAGAGGGAGGGAGGGAGGGAGAGAGAGAGAGAGAGAGAGAGAGAGAGAGAGAGAGAGAGAGAGAGAGAGAGAGAGAGAGAGAGAGAGAGAAAGATAAAACTTTGGGGTTAAATTTACTTGTAGATGAAAAGTGTTGTGAGAAGAATCCGAGATATACTATGCACTAAAGACTACTAAGGGGCGTGGTGGCTCAGCAGGTAAGACGCCAGGCTTGTCAATCAGAAGATCGCAAGTTCGGAGGTTCGAATCCCTAGCCCTGCGTGTGGAGTGAGCTCCCGCACTAGCTCCAGCTCTTGCCAACCTAGCAATTTGAAAGCATGCAAATGCAAGTAGATTAATAGGTACCACTTCGGTGGGTAGGTAACAGCGTTCCGCGTGCGTCATGCCGGCCACATGACCGTGGAAGCGTCTTTGGACAACGCTGGCTCTTCGGCTAACAAACGGAGATGAGCACCGGCCCCTAGAGTCGGACACGACTGCACAAATGTGCGGGGGGAACCTTTACCTTTTTAAAGACTACCACAAGGCTCATTAACCTCTGGCCAAGAGGGTCCCTGAGGCTACTTAACCTCCTTTTTTATGCCTTTAGGAGCTCCCCACCCACCCCAAGATCATCCAGCTGATGGATCAAATCACTTATCAACACAGAACAATTTCCTACCAGTATTTTATGGGAAACAAATGCGGACTTTCTGACTATGTAGGACAATGTATAACTTTATGTTAAAAAAAATAATAAAAGGGAGGAAAAGAAGATGGTCCAAATCCAGCTTTGTGGTCGTCACTGAAGTCTTGCTCTCATTCCTTTGCCCACTTTGGTCCTCTGTCAATAAAAATATCATAAAAAATGAGCTTCTAACAGCAAATAATGTTTTGGCACCTTACATGATAGCATCATTGGGCAACAGATGCATAGATGCAGGAGGTGAGCATAAAGAGAGGTCTATTCCTTTCTTTTTTCCATGCTGCTTTGTTTCTAGTGGTTCCAGGGAACAAAAGACAAGACAAAGAAAGAAAAGTATCAGCTATGTGAGCTGCTGCACACGTACCAGGGGCACTATTTTGTACTTTGGACTTGGATTTGCCAAAAAGTCAGGCCACCACTGCATTAAATGTATTTAATAGCAACCTGTGAAATACCCCAAAAGTGTTTACAAGTGGGACTGGAAGGTAAACATTCATAAATGTCATTGCTTTTCTTATGCACCATTTCTAGGCAGGCTGCTTTTGTAGAGAAAACAACAAACAGTTCTAGATTACTTTGATGTAGAGAGATACGTCTAGACTGGTTGAGAAAACCTATTTAGAACATGACCTAAAGATAACATTAGTAGCTGGGGAAACAACCACTCCCTTGCCCTAGCCCTGTATACTAGCATCGCTCAGGTATTAATGCTGCCAGGAGACACTACTGCAAGGAGGTCTTAATGTTTTGAACCAGTAGTTCCCAGTGAGAGGGGAGTGAAGCTTCAGAGAGCTACCTCTTCAGAACACTACCCAGACCTTGAAGCTTTGGCTCTCAGCCTCTCATCCTTCTGCTCTAATAGACATGAGGGGAATGAAGCACTAGAGGGGATTCTGGTACACTAGATGCAATAGTGAAGTAAATGGATATTTTGTGACTGACCACAGCCATCAATAGCATCTATTTTGTGGAGGTGCAAGCCTCCCTTTATTAATCATTTGTTGAGAATGACCATGACATGCTCTCAAAATGTTCCACAGGCTAAGAGATGCATTTTCCCTTCTCTGGTCTCATTCTGTTTCCTACAACATCTGTAGAAGGTACTCTTTCTGTTCACCACTTAAAGAACTGTGATTTCCTTCATCTTCCTAGAGTTGTTTTCAGTCAGCTTTATTAAGTTGCTCCATGAAGTGTCCTAGCATCAGTGCTAGTTTTAGATTTACAGCTAGTGGAGACAGCAGTTCACAAACTCATTATAACCTTCATCAGTGCAGGAATAAGTTATCTGTGATTTATATCTTCTGGAACTCAGATGAGAATGTACCTATACAACTCATTTTGCATTGTTTATCTCTGAAAGTACATGAAATATGCTTTACTTACAAAAGTTGCCTGAACTGTCCCTGGCATGAAAATATCTGACTATTCAAACATTTTTTTCCTATTTATTTATTTATTACTTAGATTTATAAGGCTGCCCAACCAGCACTGACTTTCAGTGGTGTGCAAATTAAAAACAATTCCTAAAAGCAAGCAAAAAAATATAATATGGAGTAACAAACATGCATCATAACCAAACAGACAATACACTCCAAATAGACATACCTTGATCTTTACCAGACCTTGGAAGAGGGAGGGGAACCTCCAGGGAAATGCTATTCGAAAGAGCATGGATGGCAACATAGGAGGCGCACTTCTTGGTCCCATCAGATGACATTGCTTAATAGATGGGACATGAAACACAATCCGTGGGTTCTTATGGGATGGGCAGATATAATGGGAGAAAAGTGGCCCTCAGATAGCCAGGCTCTATGGCAGAGCTTTCCAAACTGTGTGTTGGGACACGTTAGTGTGTCGGCTGCAGTGTCTGGGTGTGTTGCAGCTGCTGCTGCCTCCGAGCCCTGCCAGGATTCCACGCAGGTCCTAGTGCCTGCCTTGTGCCTGGCTGCCTCCAAACCTGCTGTGATTCCGCGCAGGTCCTAGTGCCTGCCTTATGCCCTGCTGTAAGAGTGTGTCACTAAATGATGCCCTTCTGTAAGAGTGTGTTGCGAAATGATGCATGACTAAAAAGTGTGTCACCAACATGAAAAGTTTGGAAAGCTCTGCTCTATGGCATGAATATCTTTCTAGTTAATAACCAGCACTTTGAATAGCACTCAGAAGGTCACTGTTAACCTGCAGGGCAGACATAACAAGTGCATCTCACAAAACAGAAGTGTTTACATGGACCTACTGAGGTGTGCCATAGCTGCTGCTCTCTGGACCAGCTGTAGTTTCCAAGGAGACTTCAAGGGCAACCTCATGTAGATCATATTGCTACAGTCCACACATGAAGTGATTAAAGCATGAGGGAGCATAAGAAGGGACTCACAGGAAAGTTGTGAAAGGATGCAATTGGCACACCAGATAAATCTCTGCAAAGGCTTTCCTGGCCACAGCTACCACCCGCTCTTCAACCAAGAGCTGTGGTATAGACAGACACCTCAAATTGGGCAGCATTCTATTTAGGGAAGTGCAACCCCCCTTCAGAGCTAAAGATGGAGAATCTCTACTTGTCATGGCCCAGGAATCAGACTCTGATTCTGACTCTGAAGAAGCTGTTCCAGCTGAACCAGTGGAATGTCAGCCTCAGGAGACACCAAGCCAGGAATCATCTGATGCTGATCAAACACAGGCACCATCAGAACAGCTGGAGCAGTCAGATAATGAGGTACAGCCTCCAAGCCCTCAAACTCAAGTTGAGCAGACAGCAGAGCAAAGACACTCAATGAGGCTCTTTGCCAAACAAGGGAGTAACTATCTTAATTGAAGATAGCTGGCTGCAGCCTGATTTAAGAGGCAATCCTGACCCATGTTTCTCTGTTTAAAAAAAAACTGTGTGATGTCCTGCTCTGGTGTGTTGTTCCTGTGAATTCTGCTTGTATAAGAAACCCTGAAACGCTTACCTTTGGACTGGCTGATAAACGTGGTTTGGTTCTCTGAACTTCAGACTGGATTTTGACTTCTCTTCTGTGCATTCCTTTGAAAATGAAACTACCCAGACAAGCTTTTTTTCCAAGAGACTCTGTTTTGATTTACATTCCTTTCCTTGTCTGCCACTTATCTACTCAGAGAGTAAATTTTTATTCTCAGCTAGCAATTCTGTGAGTTTGAAACCTAAAACAGCACACTAGTACTCAAAGAACCATGAACCCCATAATCATTCACTCTTGTCAGGACTGAGTTTAAATCTTATTTGTTCCCATCCAGACCCCACAGCTTCCAGGCACTGGTACAAAGCCTCAACCACATTACTTGGTTGATCAGGAGTTGAAATATACAGATTAATATCACCAGCATATTGATGATACCTGGTTCTTTGTTGACAGATGGCTTCACCCAGTGGTTTTACATAGATGTTACAGAAGGGGCAATAACATCAATCCCTGAGGCACCCCATAATCCAAAGGCTTCAGGTTCAATTTCTCTCCACCTGTCAATACTGAGTGGAACCTGACACAGAAAGAGGAGGAGGAGATCCATCACAACATCATGCCTCATGCTGCTAAGCCCCAAAGCCAGTCCAGGAAGATAGCATGATTGATATTAAAATCTGTTGAGATATCAAGGAGAACCAGGACAGTTGCATGGTCCCTATCCTGGGTCTGCTAGATGACACTGAAGTGTATAATCAATGCTGTCTCCAGATTGTGCCCTAATCTGAAATCTGACTGAAATGGTCCAGAGAAACCATTTCTTCCAGGGCTCCCTGGAGCTATAATCTGACCATGTCAATCCTTCAAGATTTTCCAGATTAGGAAACAGACTCCACAAGAAGACTGAAACTAAGCTTTATTTAGATTTATTGAATCTTGCAAACCTGATTGTGTTTTTCCTTCCCTCCTTCTTATATCTCAGTGAGTCAGGGAGGAGCCAGCTTGAGTTTCCTGATAACACTATCTCAGTTCAAGGAATGCTCTGCCCTTTTTGTTTTTGTAAAGGCTTCTGAATATTTATCTCAAAGCCATCTGCATGACTCTCTACAGACCACCCCCTCAACAAGCTTACCTAAAAAGGGAAGGTTGGACATTGGACAAAAATTGTCCAGAACCTTTGGGTCCTGCAACAGCTTCTTGAAAAGAAGGATACACCATCACATCCTTCAATTCAGGTGGAACCACCCCCTCTCTCAAGGATTAATTTACTAGTGCATGGATCCAACCATATATCACCCCCCCTACAGTCAGATTAACAGCCTCAAATATACTGTCCATTTCCTCAGGAGGTACAGACTTGGAAGATTGAGCCAATCTCATCCCAGCCTCCCAGCTAGCTCTTACCAGTCAAATGCAAAACACTGTTTGCGATCTTCTGGCTGCAAGCAGCCGTCTGGAGGACAGATGGGGTGATTCCAGGTGTTTTCCTTTCTCCGTAAAAACACTCCTGGGCTTCAGGAAAACCTGCCTGAGCCCCAAAAAACTGCTGTGTTGTCAGCTCTGCCCGCTGAGCCCACGGGCACAGCTGTTCAGTCTGTCATGTCCCCACCGGAAGTCGAAGATTTCTAATGAAGTTGATTCCTTGTCTGGTCTATCTAGTGGGGCTGACAATAGGTCAGTGCTTTAGATTTTAAACTCTCTCCTCCCACCTTTCTTAGTACATACTTGGCCATTCTCTTGATGGCCCCAGGGGAAATTTGACACATGTTTACATACCAATGCTGTCTAGCCTGGAAACTGCTGGCGGTTCCCTCAGCAGATTCTGCCCCCTTGTTGTATACAAATCAAATAAGTTTATCACAGTCATAAGGCCAGATAGTTGCATATTATTATGTACACAATTTTATATTAGCAAAAGCAACCATGAATTGTGCTCTCTGGGAGACTGACAACCTCAATATATTTGAAGCAGAAGAAATGCTTTGCCAAGGGCTTCACACATTGCTAGCAGCTTAATGGGACATTACTGTTGCAACCCCATTATATACAGAAGTTTACTAATCTGTTGTATTCTACCCAAAATATCAGATATCACCTGAATTTTGGGTCTACCCTATGCTGTTGAGTTGGGGAATAAACTTTCTACCAGTGGGCCTATCAGTATTTGTTGGGGAAAGAAACAAAGTCAAAAAGAGAAAAAACAAACAAACAGGCTAATGGGGTAGCACTGCCCCATTCGGAACCAGTGCAGAACTTGGGGGTCCTTCTAGACTCACGACTCCTGCTCAAAGAGCAGGTGGCAGTCGTGGCTAGGAGGGCTTTTCCACAGTTTTGGCTGGTGCGCCAGTTACACCCATTCCTGGATCGCGACGCCCTCTGAACAGTCACTCATGCTCTCGTCATTTCCCATGTAGATTATTGCAATGCGCTCTACATGGGGCTACCCTTGAAGACTATCCGGGAGCTACAGCTGGTGCAGAATGCGGCTGCACGAGCAATTTTGGGTGCACCAAGATCTGCACATATAACACCTTTGCTCCGCGAGCTGCATTGGGTGCCGGTTTGCTTCCGGGTACAATTCAAGGTGTTGGTTATCACCTTTAAAGCCCTACATGGCATGGGGCCAGAATACCTGAGGGACCGTCTTATCCCCATATTATCGACCCGCCCCACCTGATCATTCAGAGAGGGCCTGCTATGAGCCCCATCAATTAGAGAGTGTCATCTGATGGGGTCTAGGAGACGGGCCTTCTCTGTGGTGGCACCTACACTATGGAACACCTTGCCCCCAGAGTTGAGACAGATCTCCCTCCCGACCTTTGGGAAAGAACTGAAGACCTGGTTCTGCCGCCTGGCATGGGAAGGAGGAAAGGATAGTTCCTCATGGGGGTGGCTAATCCCTTAATCTTATAATGTCCTTCCTTTTATTAATTCTATCTCCCATCTGGATTTTATAATTATTTATTACATTGACTGTATAAATTGATGTTTTATATTTTATATTCTATTTTAATTTATTTTATTGTAAACCGCGCAGAGTTCCCCGTTGGGGGAGATGGGCGGTCATATAAATTAAATAAATAAATAAATAAATAAATAAATAAAAATAATAGTAATAATAATAAGACCTTTACTTCAAGGGGATTGTAAGGAAGTGGGGATGAGACCAGAGTTTGGAGACAGAGGAAAGGTTTCAAAAGGGAGAACAGTGGTGGTCTAGATCGAGACTTAAAATGTAGTGACCAAAGCTCTGGGATCCCTTTTCTTGCCCTTCTTTTACTGTAATCTCCTTGGTATAACATTCCTTTGCAGAGTAGCATCTGGAAAACTTCATTCATTCATTCATTCAATTTATATGGCCACCCATCTCAAATACATGACACTCGGCAGCTAACAATGAATAAAAACAAGATCCTGCCTGATGTAAAAAAGCAGGTAGATACAAATGGGGAGAAACAGTCCCATAATTTCCTCTTAATTCTGTGCTAGCAGCCTTGTTTCCTCCTCCAGATGAGAAGAATAGTAACTTGGCCTTTTGGAGCAGGAGACAGATTTTGCAGCAGCACAGAAAATTCTCTTTAATCCTAAAGAGTGTTGTCTCACTGGGATGATAGGGGAAGCAAACATTTGTGGTTTCTTTCTCTTGGTTTACAGTCTTTCTGGTTGGTTTGGGAGAAAAGGACAGAACTTTTGTGCTCTGGGACTTTTCTGCTGCTTGGTAAAATGGTGTTGCCCAAACAGAGTAATGGAATGAGTGACAAATTGCTGGTTTAAGGAGCCTGCAACAAAGCAAACAAAAGTAGAATCACATTTTAATGGAATTTGGCTCACCAAAACAAAAGGCACCCTGGAAGAATGATGTCATTGTGGAGAAGCAGAAAAAGAGAGAGAAAAAAAATTCAAACGTATTTGTATTTCCATTGTGTTTGGAACGAATACACAAACATTTCAGTCCTTGTTAATATCTATTTATTCCACTCCAGAGATTCCTAACTTTCTGTTTCCCAATCCAAGGTTTTGTCAGCACACAAACATTCTTTTGCCTGTTAAACTGAGCTCTAGAAAAAGGAACCCTATTTGAGGATGCAGCTTCATCAGTAAACTTGCTTTCTTCTTCTGCAGCCTGATTCAATTTATTTTACCTGGATAGAAGAAAAGAATAGAATGAGAATGAAAAGTGCTTTGGGTTCTGATAAGGAGGGAAAATGAAAAATGGCACTGGAAGTCCCTTTTTTTTTTTTTTGGTCAAGAATGAAAAGTGTTCTAAACTAATTACCCTGCTTCGTTGCCCTTTTCACTCATCATCTGAAGTCAACAAATTATGTATTTCTCACTAGTATTACATTTTTCTGATAGTGCACTACAAAGAATAAATTCAGATAATTTATCATGTTTTGAAGGCAGTTGACAAAAAAAGTTAAAGACCACATAAAACGATAAAGTTGCCCTTGAGCTGAGATTGACTCCTGGTGACTGCATCCATACCATTTTATTGGGTGGAAGTGGATTGTCACTGTTTTCCTCTGGGGTGTATTTCTAACTTTCTAGTCTAACCAACAACTGGGAATTTCCAGGCACTCCTCCATCCAAATACTTAACAAGTCCTTGCTCAGCTTTTTTTTTTTTTTTTTTTAAAAAAGAATATGTCGATGAAGGTTCTCAGTCATCCAGGTGGAATTGTCTGTAGCTTGAATCATGTCAACTGGATTTCTATTTTCTCAGTGGAAACGTTTCGCTCCTTATCCAAGAAGCTTCTTCAGTCTGAGCAAAGTTAGTAAGGGAATCCTTAAATATGTTTCTAGGGTGGCTGTGGGACCTTGCACCTGAGGCTAGGTCATGGTTATTTGAGATGTTTATTTCTAAGTCCCTTTATCATCCAAAGGAGGATCGTTAAGATTACCTTGCTGTTGTTGAGATTGCGAAATGGTCTTAATCTTCCTAGGCACAGAAGACAAAGCAGGAAGGAAAATAGGGGAAAGATTGTGCCTGAGGCCCCCACCTCTATTCAAAGAAGGATTTTCCAAGTTAGCATAAATGGATTCCTTGACCCCTCTTTCAAACCACTTATCTTCCCTGTCTAAAATGTGAACATTAATGTCCTCAAATGAGTGTCCTTTTTCTTTTAGATGAAGGTAAACTGCTGACTCTGGTCCTGTGGTGTTGCTCCTCCTGTGTTGGGCCATCCTCCTGTACAAAGGTTGTTTGGTTTCTTTTTTTAAAAAAAAAAGAACTTTATTAATTTTCAAAGTATAGTTAAAATACAAAATGTAGAATATAGATAAGATAGAGTACAGGACCAAAGAAAAAAGAAGTAGAAAAATTGGGTAGAAAACAGAAAAAGAGAGTGACTTCTGACCTTCTCCAATACACTTATAAATACTATTATATTATATTATATTATATTGTATTATATTATATTATATTATATTATATTATATTATATTATATTATATTATATTATATTATTATACTGTATTATAATACAATATTATACAGATATAATCTCTCACCTTTAATTAAACCTTAGTAACATTATTTGTATAAAATCAATCACAACTCACAGTCTTTGCGCAAATATCCCGCTGATCCACAATGAAAACAATGCCGAGTTGACAGTGCTGTTGCTTCAGCCTCAAGGTCCTTCCGTTCTCTCGCTTTCTCACACTGCAGCTTTCCAGAAGAGATGGGTGTAGACTTTTCTTGTCTCTTCTCCCACTCAGCAAGCAGCCGTGCAGAAACAAATGAAGGAGTAAGATCAGCTTCAGGCATCACTTCCAAAGTACAGATCAGGGTGTCCCACAATTCATTCAGTGAGGACAAAATGATGTAGGCTTTTGTCAAAGGAGTAAATTCCATTCCTCATTCTTGAAGCTCCACAAATAATTGTTGAATTGCGTGCAAATGATCAGGTAAACTGCCATGTTCTGATAAATACAATTTATACAGCTTTCTGGTCAGGGTTACTTTACTCCCTGTGGTAGCCTTCAAATATAAATTATGTAAAGCATCCCATAATTCTTTGGCAGTTTGTAAGCCACACACATTTACTAACTGATTGTCCTCCACTCCTAAAATAATCGAAGTTCTGGCTCTCTCATCTTGATGAAGCCAGCCAACAGTGGGGTTTACAGGAGTTGGCTCACCCATGGGGGTCCACAGATCTTCCCTCCAAAGAAACATTTCCATTTTCAGAGCCCAACACAAATAATTTGAATCTGAAAGATGTTCTAGTGGCATACCTGTAGTTGGTACATTGCAGCAGCCATGGCTCCCCTGTTCAAAAAATCTTGCAGCTTCTTCTTCAAACAGACAACAGCTTGAAAAAACTGCAGGCAGTTGCAAGAAAAAGAAAAACTTCACTAATCTTTTCACACTTGCCTTTCAAATTCAAACAATCTCCCTTTTTTTTGCTTTTCTGGGCCCATAACCTGTTAGTGTTATGCTTGTTTCAGAGCTGGAAAAACAGAGCTTCAGAAATGCTTTGGGAAATTGAGAGATCAAATAAAGACACAAAAACTTTTTTTTAGCAAACATTAGTTATATATTAAAAAACAGAACATAAATATGATTACAAATATCTCCTCCACACACACACACACACACAGAGAGAGAGAGAGAGCCTCAGCATGACTCACAAAGGCAGAAGAACAAAAGAACAGCTTTACAAAACAAAGGTATGCTAATATATACCTTTTTACATATAGGTCAGGACAATTATTCACCATGGTAACTGAACTCTGAACCCAGCTGATACTTTAAAAAATATATAGAATGCCTTGGGAGCACAAACAGGATTCAGACTTCTTGTCTCCTAGCCAGCAGAATATCTTCTGATCCAAATTCTTTTAAATCATAAAACAACAATATTGGTTTCCCCACATTTTCTCTTCTAACAAATGCTTCTTGAGGTGACAAACATAGCAGTACATTAGGAGACAATCTTGTTTTATATTTATTCCAAACCCTCAGAATGGCACTCCTAACAAAATGATTTTTAAAATCTTTATTAACTTTGTCATACCACAAATAAGTGTGCCACCCAAATCTAAGTTGACCTTGCTCACCTTCTGAGATAAGCCAAGGTTATTTGCTGAAGCTAAAAGCAACATAAACAGTTCAACACACAACATACCGCCCAGAGTCCTTTATTCCGGGAGATGGGCGGGGATAAATTAAATAAATAAAACATCTATGTGAAGCTGCTGGAGAATGTCTTGTTTGTTTGAGATGAAGTATCATCAATCCCAAGCAAGGCCAAAGATGCTGTGGAGATCATGACCAAGTGTCTAGTAGCTGGAAGGACTGGATGGGTCAAAATAAGTTTAAATTAAATCCTAGAAGATGGGGTTGCTATTAGTAAATTATTACATTGGCTTGAGTCAGGCTCTGAACTTAGCTCAAGACAGGGTTGAATTCCCCTGTAAGAAGCATGTCCAGAGTTTGTGGATTACTCCTGGATTCATGGCTTCTGCTTGAGCAGTAGGTAGAAGCTATGATCAGAGAGGCCTTTGCCTAGCTTTGGCTGATACAACACCTATAGTTATTATGGTGTATTTTGGGCTGGGAAGCCTTCACATCTTCATCACTTTACACTTAGAATGTTTGGGGAATGGTACCTGGATAAGTGATGAGTTCTAGGTTCTGATAATATATGGTGTTATAGGTCTAGGTACCTCTACCTACCCACAACTCAATCCACTTCCCGGTTTGAAAGAGTCAGGGCATCAACAATTTCTACATGCCAGGGGTGAGGGTGCAGGTCTTGTGTCTAGCAGAAAAGTATTTTAGAGAACGGGAGAATGTACTTCACAAGGAGTAGGGACTCTCAGCAAGTACTCTCCATAAATATCATGATTTATATAATTATTGTTTCATGATGTATTATGTGAACCACTTACAGTATTGATGATCAAAGTAGCATGACTTTTGCAATAAATACAAGAATTATTAAAAATTATAATTTAAGTAAAAGCAATTATTTTAATGTATGAATTTTTTTTACATTTTGTTTCATTCATGCCCAGTTAATTTTTTTATTGTTGACCATGTCTTTCTCAGGATCTAGGTATCATATATTTGCAATGGTTTATCAGAAGCATCAACAAAACAATGATGTCATTCCTGACCTTAGAACCAGCATGATTATTTGGGAAAATACTTAATTATTTCCATTAATCACTCAGTTACAGTACCTGGTCACATTATTCTTCTAAGGTGCATAACATATTTGTTCCCTATTTATTCTAAGGACCTGTGTGTCATTGCTTATGCTTTAGAAGAGGTGAGAAAAGATAGATAGATATTAGCAAACAGCAAGTAAGAGGGTTGTGAACTGGTTAAAGGTGACAGCAAGACCTTTGTCCAAATTACAAGCTTTATAGAACTTCGTCAGGGCATATAGAACCCAGTGCATCTGGTATCACCTGACAATGGAATATGCCTTCAGGAGTCATGGCAACTATATCTAGCAGAAGAGAAGCCCAGTAGCTTCCTATTTTCTAAGTTGTAACAAAGGCTAAGTATGTATATAACTTTTAGTATTCTTGGTGCTGTACAAAGACTTACCATATGGTTACATAACTAAAAACAAATATGGATGCATTCCACAACACTTTTACCCATCAGCAATTATCCACTGATCAGCTTGCAGGCATTGAAAAATATTGTATCCATGAGGAAGACAAGATGTGAAGTAACAGTGGACAGAGATCTTCTGTTTGGGCTGCTAATGTCCAGCTCAAATGCTATCAAAGAAGTAACCTAGGCTGGAAAGGAGAGAAAGTCATAATCTAAGTCATTATGTGGGAACTGCCCAATCAAAATGAATCCTGCTCAACTGAACTCTGACAGGCTTCTGTATGAGGCTAGTACGGCATATTTGACTTGGTGGGTTGAACTTATTCATAGAACATGTGAGGGTTTCTTTTGAGAAATGGTACAGACCACCAAAAAAGAGACCATTGTTATCTTCCCTGTGTTTCCAAGGAGGCTTTTATTATATAAAAAAATACTTCTTTCCTAACCTCTACCTTAACACTTATTAAACCCATACCATACACCATACACCATACACCATACACCATACACCATACACCATACACCATACACCATACACCATACTTATACTTATGTCTATGTATACTTAAATAATTCCTAAACAGTCCTATGAACATTCTCTTCTCTTTTGTTGCCTGAGCTTATAACAAAGTCTTTAGCCACCATTTAGCGACCTTCAAGTACATTAGCTTCTGATGCTGTCAGCTGCTGTTCTGAACTGCTGCTGAAGTGCTGATTTACAGTGTCTCAGTCTGTGCTGGGGTGGGGAAAAGGAAGATGCTTTACCAGCTGCTGGCTGGCTGGCTGTAGGCTCACAGCATCTCTGCTGGGGTGGTGAGGCTGCTGGGCTCTGCTTCCCCTTTGAGCTTGCTGTTGGTTTGCTGAAGTCCAAGCCTGCTCCTCCTTCACCATCAGTCACCTGCTAAGTTGATGGCTGCTCCACTCCCTGAGCTGCAAATTTTTCCTCTTTGCTCTCCCACACAATGCAAATCTTCCTCCAATACAGACCTACATATCCATACTCTGGTACTATCAGTGATAATTGGAAACCAGGTGTGGTCCACTGCTCTTCAGGCTGGCTTAAAAGTTCCAGGGGAGAAAACAAAGGGAAGGTCAAGCTCATTCTGGCCACTGCAAGGCTTTCTTTCCATGGAACATGACTTAAGACAGGGATCTTCCTTATCAGAGAAAGGAAAAAGGGACAATTTTTCATCCTGATTCTTGAAACCTTTATTCTAGCACAGTTGACTTTAGAGTGTGCTAGAACTTTGCCACAGTGGACCTCACATAAACAGAACTGATTTCTGTGTTGATTTAGATAACTTATGTCATTATACAAATGATGCAAATGACCTTATTTGCCTCAATTTACTTAATTTGCATAATGATATCATTACATAAATTACATTATTGTGCAAATGAAGTGAAATAATGCAAATGACATAATTTGTGTCATTTGCATGATGATGTCATCATACAAATGATGCAAGTCACCACAATGACATATTTTCTGATTTTATGGACATTCAGGAGTAAAGAACTCCCTGTCCTCTCAACTGTCCCATTAAATCAAAATTTCATTGTAATATATCACTGTTATAAAGAATACACAATTCAGTGAATTGAAATTTTAAAAAATGATCAAAAGCATGCACAAAGGAGTTTCACATTTTTGCTGTTCCTGAAGAGCAACTATCCCAAGTGAGATGCATTTTTATTAGATTTAGTTTTACGTTGAAATAGCATCCTCATTTTTCAGAAATATAGCAGGCTATTTTTTTCAAATGTGCAGGAAACGTTCACATAAAAGACACCAGTATTATTAGAAAAGTTAAAAATGGATACTTTTATTTGGGACAAGATGTTTACCATTAAAACAAACAAACAAAAACAACATATCAGAAAACAATACAAGCCCATTGAGTGCATTGGGATAAGGAGGAATGAGAATTCATAGTGTGAAATATTGTCCCTGTAACAGAAGAGAGAATGAATGAGCTATTGACAGTAGAGATTAGAAACCAATGATGGGTGAAGAACATCTCACTTAAAGGAGACAGTTGAGGGTTGGGGAACAGAGAATAGAATACTATATGGGTGATTTATTGAGTTATTCAATTTTAGTTAATTGTGTAATTTAATTATGAATTGTTGAAAGATTCCTTAAAGAAAAAATCATTTAACTTTCTAAAATTGTTGGTGTTCGGGTCTAAATATGTTGCCCCCTGTGTTGCTTTGAAGGCCAGTGTTAAACATCTGAAGAATCTACTGATCTTTGTAGCTCAGCAACAACTCTGAATCTAATGTTTTTTTTAGGGGCAAAGCCACAGTAGGCTCTGTGATTTAGGAAATAAGATATTTCTCTGTATAGAACTTAAAGGTCCACAGCCAGGATTAGAATAAATCTATTCTGACAGACAATAAATTTTATTTGCCAGTGTCCATACGTGTGTGTGTGTGTGTGTGTGTGTGAGAGTGTGTTTATGCATGTGCAAACACATTCACCCCCTTCAAATTATTGTTCAATGACATTACAGAAGCACTTGGCTTTTGGAAGTGTCTGGGCCTTATAAAGTCCACAGACTACTAAACAGCGTGTTGTCATTATGTCCCATTGTACTAACATTTTAATTCACAGAATCTTATAAATTATGCTCTTCCAGATATGAAGAACTAATGTAAATCAAAATATAAAAGCTTCCCTGAAGAGGTCTTTGATTATTCATATTTTCAAAGCAGCCAGTGTTTCAAACACCAGCTGTGCATCCTTCACTTTTGAACTGGTGACTAAAAATTGCTTTGCAAGAAGCTGTGGATGACTGGAGCTTTAGTTTAAACCAGAATTTAAAGAGAATTTTGATACATTATTGTAGATTCCTAGGTAAGTGCTATCAATTAGACTTCAATCAAATTAAATTATGCTTAATTTGAACGCAGGGTTGAATGTTGAACCCATTGGTAATGCTGGTCAATAACCTGAAAGCTTTGGAAACAAAATAGCTTGAATCATGTCAACTGGATTTCTATTTTCTCAGTGGAAACGTTTCGCTCCTTATCCAAGAAGCTTCTTCAGTCTTGGATAAGGAGCGAAACGTTTCCACTGAGAAAATAGAAATCCAGTTGACATGATTCAAGCTACAGAATTCCACCTGGATGACTGAGAACCTTCATCGACATTTTGGAAACAAAAGTCATTGGGTTAGAAGCTTCAAAGAAGCAAGTCTGGAGCATACAGTACGTTGCTGTCTAGCTATGCTGAGTAACTTTTGTTGATCCTAAATATTTAGAGCCACTTGCTATGTAGAATTCGGCAACCCGTTCTAATGGTCATTAGGAGTATATAGCTGAGACACAGAACTGTACATCATCTGCATATTATGAATGGAACTGCATAATAGCTGAGCTTGATGCTTCTTAATTGTAGTGGCTTATTCATCATGTAGGGGCCATTTTTGTTGTCATGTATATTCATATCCTAGGTCTTCTAAAGATTTCAGTTTTATAATCCAATTAAGACCTATCTACTTTATTTTTGATGTGTGAAGGTAGTGTGTCTCCCTAGAGTTACATATCTTGATAATATTTATTCATTATTGATTTGTTACATTTATATCCTACCTTTCTTCAGGAGCTTGACAGTTTACATGGTGATATCTTTTCATTTTGTATCCCAGGTTGTTGTTTTTTTAATAAGAATTTTATTAGGTTTGAAGCAAGAGTAAAAACTACAAAAAAGCAAAAGAAAAAAAGAAAAAAAGAAAAAGAAAAAAAACTAAAAAGTTGTGAAAACACAAGAAGAATTTTTTTAAACATTACATAAAGAGGTGACTTCTGACTTTTAACAAGAATATACAGCAATTTCCATAATCAATCCCTTACTCTATATCAAACCAAATTCACATTATTTCTATAAATCATTCCATTAGCACATTATAAAAATCACTAAATATAATTGCTTCCTCCCCTTATATTAAAAGAAAAGGAAATATAACCTCCGTATCTACTTTCCCCCTCAAAGACATTTATTTAATTATTTCCTTCCTACCACTATTCTATGCACTTCTGTCCACTATAATAAAAATCAAACTAAAAAGCATATAAATTGTCTGCTCTTATAATTAATAATACTACAATTATAACAGTCTTAATCATATTAAACTTAAAACCAAGCATTTATTGTTATATTTTATTAATCTTAATCCAAATCATTAGAAAGAAATGAAGTCAAACAAGCCCTAAAAGCAATATGGATAAATCTTCTTAAACCCTTACCCCACTTTGAAATAAACCAAAGCATTTACATATCTCCACAGTACACACAAAGCATGTTTCATAAAGAAATCAAACAGCCCAACTGCCCCCCTTAAAGACTCCGACTTCTCAGCAAAAAACCTCCCATAGATAACGACCTCTTCCTTCCCATAACATTCCATCAGAAAAACAATTTCACTTAAGGTTTGCAATTCGATCTGTCCCTTTAATTTCTTCAACTCAACAGTTGAGTCGTCTGGCATTTCAACAGAGGCTTCAATCTCACTATTAGTAAAAACATTTCTCTCGTTGTCAAACTCTTCAATTTCTTCCACAACATCCCCAGCCAGATGACACATTTTAGAGCTGATATTTTCTACAATGTCCCGAATATCTTGCATAATTCGGTTTGGTTCTTTCACCTCTCCTATTTAATATCTACATGAAACTGCTGGGTGAGATCATCCGTCACCATGGGATGAGATATCATCAGTATGCTGATGATACTCAATTGTACATCTCCATCCCTGGTGAAGTAAGTGATGCAGTGGCCGCCCTCTCTCAGTGCCTGGAGGCTGTGGGGGTCTGGATGGGGAACAACAGGCTTCATCTGAACCCTGGTAAGATGGAGTGGCTGTGGATTGATGGTTCTTCTAGATCTGGGAATTTACCATCTTTGGTTCTGGATGGGGTTGCACTACCCCGTTCGGATTCAGTGCGGAATCTGGGGGTCCTCCTGGACTCACGACTCCTGCTTGAAGAGCAGGTGGCAGTCATGGCCAGAAGGGCCTTTGCACAACTTCGTGTTGTGCGCCAGTTACACCCTTTCCTAGATCAGGAGTCCCTCCATACAGTCACTCATACCCTGGTCATCTCTCACATAGATTACTGCAATGCGCTCTACATGGGGCTACCCTTGAAGAGTATCCGCAAGCTTCAACTGGTCCAAAACGCAGCTGCGCGTGCAGTTATGGGTGCCCCTAGATCAGCCCATGTGACACCTCTGTTACGCCAGCTGCACTGGGTGCCAGTGTGCTTCTGGGTGCAATTCAAGGTGTTGGTTATGACCTTTAAAGCCCTACATGGCATGGGACCAGGCTACCTGAGGGACCGTCTCATCCCCATGACTTCAAACCGTCCCACTCGATCATGTAGAGAGGGCATGCTTCAGACCCCGTCATCAAGGGAGTGTCGCTTGGTGGGGTCCAGAAGGCGAGCCTTTTCCGTGGTGGCACCCACTCTTTGGAACATTCTGCCCCCGGAGGTGAGACAGGCCCCATCGCTCCTATCCTTCCAGAAGAATTTAAAGAACTGGCTGTGCCGCCTCGTGTGGGATGGGAATGGGAATAGTTCCTCTTGGGGATGGCTAGTGCCATAGAGCCCTTTTAAAGAGAACCATCTATCGCCTATTGGATTTTTATACTTAATGTATTAGTTTTGTAATGTATTTTAAATTGTAGTTACTTTTAAAGATTTTAAATTGTTGTACGGTAAACCGCCCAGAGTCCCCCTCGGGGGAGATGGAGCGGTAATACAAGTTAACATATAAAATAAATAAATAAATAATGACTTGACAAGAATCAAAAAGAATCTGTTTAAGGTCTCGATGGAAATCTAATAAAGTCTGCTTGAAATCTTCCATGTTTCACGCAGTAGATTATGGCGCCCCCTAGGTACTTAGCCAGCGAAATTAGGAGATAATAGAAAGAAGAATAGACTGAAGAAGCTCCTTGGATAAGGAGCAAAACGTTTCCACTGAGAAAATAGAAATCCAGTTGACATGATTCAAGCTACAGACAATTCCACCTGGATGACTGAGAACCTTCATAGACAGATAATAGAAAGTTTCTGAGATGTTTTTATACAAGTGAAAGTATGATAACAAGCAGCTCCCCAGGGAAAGCTGGAGATTCAAAACAGCAGATTCAATGTGTAGGAAAATATTTAAATCTTCAAATTCAGTGCAGAAATAACAGGGAGATGATTATTTAGTCTCAATCCTCCTTAGTATTTGGATGGGAAACAAGCCAAAACTTAAAAATATTTTTAAAAATTAATCCCAAAAATAACAATAAACACCAAGAGAGATTGCTTCTCCTTGCTGTAAAAAGCCTCTCGTAGGGTACAGAAACTTAAAAAATATAAATTGGGTGATTTAGAAATGGGGTGGCCACTCTTAATGTCCCTTAAAGGCTACAGCGTGGCTTGGAAATGGTGATGTCCCAGCCTCCCAGCGTCTCTTACCAGATTAGCGCAAATGCTCTTTACGATCCTCTGGTTGCAAGATGCCATTCTGGAGGGCAGATGGGATGATTCCAAGTATTTTCTTGTTAGAGTTTTTCTATGTAGAATTCATGCGAATGGATTCCTTCACTAGCTCGTAAAGCCAGTATTTTTCCATTCTCTCTCTGCTACGTGTGTATCAAAACATTTCCCAATAAACAAGAAATCACCCTATGAAGATTTCTAATGGCACATTTGCACACACAGTTATGACAATCACATTTACTTTTCATATTTTTCATTTTGAATGAAGAGAAAGCTGTTTTCCTTCAAATGTTTTCCTGTACATTTGATGTCATGAACTTATTTGTCAAGCTGAACCAATATTTTTCTCTGATGATGCATATTTTCCTTTAGTAAGACAAGGACATAAATAAAGGTAATTATATGCGAGGGGCAAAAATATTGTAAATTATGTATGGATTTATTTATTGATTCTCTTACAAGTCCTCCCCTTGTATCTCATTTGAGAAATTCTTGCCTATGTGATTTTGGCACTGTATAGATTAATGTCTTCACAATTTGGAATAATAGCAAAACAGATATACATATCAATATCAAAAAACAATTCTTTAGGCAGAATAAATACAATTTTCTCTGCCTCCCAGTTTACAAAGTTTTCTGCTTCATATTCAAATGGCTGCAACTTTCTTACTAATTGTCAAAGGCTAGAGATTTCAGAACTTTAAAGAAAGTACATCTACTCATTAAGGGAGAGTAAGACTCTCCAAATCAATAATATGTACACAAGTTTCACTCATGAACTAGGGACAGCATTCTGGAAAGTGAAGTTAGATGGGCCCTGGACAGTTTTGCTAACAACAAAACTACAGAGCTGTTTAAAATTTTACAAGATGATGCAATTAAAATGCCACCTGTGATTTGTAGGCAGGTATGGAAAATGCAGTAGTAGCCAAGGGACTTGAAAAGTTCAGTTTTTATTTTAATACCCAAAAAGAAAAAAAACAATGCAAAAGAATGCTCAAACTACTGAACAGTTACATTTATCTCACATGCTAATGAGATAATGATCAAAATTTCACAGCCCAGGCATCAACAATATATAGATCAAGAATTGCCCAACTTAGCTGAATTCAGAATTGGCATAGGCACTGAAGATCACATTCATATCTTCTGATAGATAATGGAGAAGGAAAGGAAGTTCCAAAAAGATTTCTATTTTTGTGTTATTTATTATACAAATCAAATAAATCTTAGTCATAGCCTAGCATAAGGTACAGGGAAGAGATACAGTGAATAAAAGAAGGCATAGGAGCATAAAGAGTATTAAAAAGTATAAAGCAACATTAATTGGGAAAGTGGAAGGCAAAAGGAAGAGGGGCTGACCAAGGGCAAGATGGATGGATGGTATTCTGGAGGTGACGGACTCAACCATTGGGGAGCTGAAGATGGTGACGGCCGACAGAGGGCTCTGGCGTGGACTGGTCCATGAAGTCACGAAGAGTCGGAAACGACTGAACGAATAAACAACAAACATTAATATATATATACATACATACATACATACATACATATATATATATACATACATACATACACACACACACACACACACACACACACATACATACATACATAAATACTGTTGAGTACTGTATAAATAAGATAAACTAAAAGACCATAAGCTACCAATCTATAAAACACTCTGTGGTTGCAGACTAAAGACATGCTGAGACTAAGCTGTAAAGTTGGGTGCAAAGCCCAAACCAGAGGCCATTGTCCAGTACATTGTGAGCACTGCTGCCCAGAACCTGGCAACATTCTATGTTGTGACAGTATTGATGTTCAAAAGCAGCAGGGATGTGTAGAACTGTTCTGTGTGCTCTGAATACTTGTGTAGGAATAGTAGGATGAGGTTGATGTACAAACACAGGAGGACATGCTGTATTGTTTCTACACGCGCAGAGTTGTAAGGGCATTGCCATTCCTAGAAGGGAGTCTTCCTGTATTGTCCTTCAAGCATACCTAAGGAGAGAATGTGACATTGTGCCAAAGTCAAGATCCTTTACTTATAAAAAGGCACTTGACTGTGTAAACCATAACAAATTGTGGATCACCCTTAAAATCATGGGTGTACTGGGCTACCTCATCTGCCTATTCACATATTTGTATGATGACCAGGAATCAAGAGTTAGAATAGAATATGGAGCAACTAAACTCCTGAAATTGGAAAGAAGTGCATCAGAATCAGATACAATCACCTTATTTATTTAACTTTTATGCAGACTGTAGCATGAGAAATGCTGGCTTGGAAGAATTGGAAAATGCAATTAAATTTTTTGGGCAAAACATCAATACATTCAAAGATGCTGATGATACCACTTTGCTGGCTAGAGATGAAGAAGACTTAAGCAATCTTTTGTTGAAAGGTAAAAACAGAGAGTGCAAAAGCCAGTTTGCAAAACTGTCCAAAAGTCCAAAAGTCAACCAGCAGTGCTGACCCAACACAAATAAACAGAGAAGAAATTAAAGTAGTAGCAGTCTTTATCTTCCTAGGCTCAAGCGATCACAGGGATGAGGACTGTAGTCACAAAATAGAGATATATCTACTACTTGGGAGAAAAGATGACAAATCTAGCTAAAATATTAAACTTAGAGAAATCACATTGACAACAAAGATACACATTGTCACGGCTCTGGTTTCCTCTGCTCTAGCATACTGTATGTCTGTGAAAGCTGAATCAGCAGAAAGACTAAACAAAGAAAATGTGTGCCCTTGGATTGTGGTGCTGCACAAGATGAACAAATCATTCAGTAATAGATGATTATCACTGGAAGCACTAATAATGACACGTAAGCTTAAATAGTATCCTAAAGCTTAGAGTCTTGTTGGACTGAAGGGGCATATAAATCCCAGCAAATAAGTAAATAAATTTGGACGCAAGGCAAAAGCAAAAGTCACTGGAGAAGACTCTGGTGCATGGAAAAACTGAAGGCAATTTAAAGGAGAGGCAACAGTAGACCAGATGGCTAAGACTATCCTTGATGACATCAGCATAAGCACACAAGATTTTAAGAAGCAGTTACTGATAGATATGCTTGGCGAAATGATGTCCACTGGGTCACAAAGAGTCAAAAGCAGCTGAATGACTGAAAAAAGATTCTTTTATTAGGCCTTTTACCCTCCATTTGTAAAATAAAACAACAGTGACTGCACATTCAGAAGAAGCAAGATGACCCATCAGTACATTTTGGCCACAGCTGTCCATATCAGATCTCGCAGAAAATGATCACTTCTGAACTTAAGGTTCTCTCAGTTGTAGGCGTGGAGTAAATTCTCATTATGAATGCTGACACTGTGAAAGTGTAAAACATTACTCTTCATTTAATTAAAAATACATTTCTCCTTTTGTGTTAGCATTTTTGAGGCAAAATGAATCAAATGCTAGAAAAGAAAGGGTAGCAGCATTCTTTATTTCCTAAAATACGTTACTACCTCCAGATACTATGAAAATAAATAATACTTGCTGATGTCCAAAAGAGATATTACTAGTAGCCATGGGTATTTGCAGGGGGTGACAAATGGTGAAATGACAGTCATATGTCATGACATAAACTCTGCCTCTTTCGTATGTATGTTGTTGCATCCCACACCCATACAAGTGGGGCCAAGTTTATATCACAACTGCATAATGTTAATTTCATCTTTCTGACAAAACCATTGTGTCCTGTAGCCATCCACACTAGTAGCCATACTGCATCTGTTCCAAACCATAAACTGGCATACAAACAATGTGCTTTTTTTTAAAAAAAAAAATCCATCCTCATATTTTCACAAAACGATTCTGAAAATAGACTGCATGTTAATTACAATTTACTGAGCAATTAGCAATAAAGAATACAATTTGCATACCTTTCAGAGTGAATTTGGTGCTGCTGAACATAAGGGTGCAAACTGTTGGGTCAATTATGCTATTATGCAGCTCTAAACCCAAAATAATTCTACGAATGTCACTATTTATTGATTTGTCTGTTTATTATTTTGACTAAAGGAGTGAGAATTAGAGTGAGCAGCATGTGAATATTAATTATCTTTCACTTATAGAAAATCCCAACTGCCCCCAACTGGCTAACTTCATCTGTTGTAGTGAGCATTGATTTCAACAATCCTGATTTTTGTTTTGAAGATTTGTCAAAGTGCGGAAAAATACAAGCTGTCATATCACTCCCTAATCCCCAAAGAAAATAAAAACCTAAGAGAAGATCTGTATGGACATCTAATCCCCACAATTCCACAGCTTCAAGTGGTTGAGGCAATCTTGAGGATTTTTAGCAAAAGCTTTGAAAGAAGAATAGGATGCTGGGTTCAGTCATGAACAGCTTGACAGATCAGGGTGATCACCAGCTGATGCTTTGGATTTTTGGAAATAGAAGCCAACTCTAATGCAGAGTACTACTACGCAGCAGCAGCACAAGTTACCTGGTTTTTGGTCAATGAATTCTTCTCCATACTTTTCTAAAAATGGCCCATTTAAAATATGGCCATTTCCTTAGTAGAAGAATGATCAGGAAGAAAGGAGAAGGAAATCTTTAAAAACCCAGTTGGTGGTTCTTACTATTTTACCCAAAGAAATTAGTTTTATAACATGGAGGATCTTGGGAATGTGTAATTTGGCAAAGGATGCTGAATTTTTTTCCTGGCGTTTGGGGGCGGAAGGGGGTGAGAATGACCAATAAGCCAGAAAAAGTCAGTGATGTGGACCAGTACAACTTGTCTCTCCAGAAGCCAAATTTAAGTCTTGCCTTAGCCCACCCTGCTTCCTTCAACCAATAAGATGAGCATATCAGAACTATCGTAAATACATGTTCAGTTCCTGTTGTGCTTCATTTTAATCTCAGTTGGAAAGGCTTCAAAAAATTCAGTGGTACATTGGGAGAGAATGAAATATGGATTATATGGAGACATAAGATGCACCCTTTGTCTATGGGGCAATACTTTCATGGGGACATGTCTAACGAACAGCATGAAATTTAAAGTTATTTACCTGCTTTTATTATACTTATAAACCTTAAACAGCATGAAATGTAAGATTATTTATCTGCAGCTAGATTGAAAATCCATATGAAACTTTCAGCATTGCATTCTTTTCTTATTATTCTTTCCCTTCTAAGAATCTCAGATAACATCCTGCTGATCTGTTGGATCTGTAGTGCAGTTTTCTTTAACTTTCAATTGATTCAGCTTTCTCTTCCCTACAGTTCCCCCATGGCTCTCGTTCCCTTAGTGGTAGAGACTGTTAGGAATAAGCAGCTATTGGTAGGCATGTCTGCTGAAAAATAGACACTATTGGTACATGAGTAGAACAGCAGTATAGGACTGTGGGCTGATTAATGTAGTAGGAGAGAAAATGTTTCAAGAGAGTAAGCAGAAACATATACAGTAACTGACTAGCTAAACACAATTTCCTGCTTTTTTAAGAATAGACTTTTCTATCCTTCCCTTCCTTTCTATTATCATTATATGGTTTTCTGTTTTAAGACTTTATTGAACTTTCTAAAGCTATATAAAAAGAGGTATTGTGCCTTCCTCTGGTAGGATCTAGCAGGGTCAAACCTGATTACTCCCTAGATGGGAAACCACTAGGAAATCGCAAGTGGGGAGTTTAAAAAAAATCTTAGAATGGTGAACCGCTTTCATATTGTTGCCAAGAAAATTACATGGACATATCCATGAAGTCAACAGGAGTGGAGCAGCATGATTCAAAGGAGACTTTATTTTTACCTATAGTTCAAATGAAATGCAGGTATTATATACAGCATTATAGATATATAACATATATTTTTAAATGTTGTGTTGATAGAAGAAGGCTTTTTAGTAAGAAATAAGAAATAAAATAAGAAATGTATAGTCGAAGGCTTTCACGGCTGGAATCCGATGGTTGTTGTGGGTTTTCCGGGCTGTGTGACCGTGTTCTGGCAGTTTTGGTTCCTAACATTTCACCAGTAGCTGTGGCTGGCATCTTCAGAGGACAGGAGCACAGCTAGAAGATTCTCTCTGTGCCCAAGTGGAGGGTGTGTGTTCCTGCTGGTGTTTACACAGTAGCTGCTGAGAGGGTATGTGTCTTCTGTGGGTCATTTACAAGTGATTAGGAGATTGTTTTTTGTGGTGATTAGGGGGTGTGGTGCTGTTGTTTGTGGGATTAGCACATCTATTGTGTGAGTTGTTTGTAAAATAAGAAATCTTTATTTTTCAATGGTTTGCCTTAAGTGCTGATTTAAGGACACATCCTGGTAGAAGCTAAACAGGTCCTTGTCTAGTCAATGTTTGGACAAGAGTTCACCCGAGAGTTCACCATAGAATTATGTTTTCCTTACCTTGTTGGAAGCAATAATCAATAACTCTGTTCCATTTGGTGAGATAGCCACCATATCATAACATCAAAGTTCCCTATTGGTATATAAGTAATTTGCAACAGAATGAGAATTCCTATTTGAAATTTCATCTAATCAGCCATGCTCTGCTCCAAGACACTCCAGCTCATCCCTCCTTTCTTGAGAGGATGGTTCTTTCAGTCCATCCTCTCAATTTCCATGCACACGAAGCACAGTTAGTTCTAACTAAATTCATTGAATTTTTGCAGATAGATAGATAAGATAGACAGACAGACAGAAAATTAGTTTGTTTGGGTTCTCCCAAGCCCACTGATATCTGTCCCCCATCCCTTGTCTGCTTGTTTGTTTGTGTAGCTCATAAGGATTCACATTTGGATAATGAGTTTCCTAATAGAATAGGATGATGTTAAGCACATCTGGCATGTTATTGTTTTTCTCTTGAAAAACTGACACATCTGAAAAGGCAGCTTCTAACTTCACATAGTTTGTTTGCATTGGCTTATTTCATTTTTTATTTAACAAAGAAGCTGATTGGTGTAATGCTTATTAAAGTCCCATGAGAGAGTATTTTGTTGGCCATCCTTAGAAATATAATCAACAATAAATAGATATATTATGTCAAATAAATTAGTGGGCCTTCCAATGATTCATGATGGTTCATTCCCCCCCACAAGGGGGAAAAATCTCCTTTCACTGTAGGTTAAAAACAACTTTAATCTCCTCTAATTTACACTTAAGTAAAGGAAAGCAACTTTTAAAGGAGTATGACCTCAAAAGTGACAAAATACCATCCTGTGTTACAATTTCTTCCAAAATCAGCCATTTGTAACATGTTACATCAGTATTATGTTACATGAGTAACATAATGTAACATAGGGCAATGTAAATTTTGCATTGGGAAAATTTTAAAAAATCATGATTTTTTAAAAAGTAAAAAAAAAAGCACCCCACTTTTATGCCCCGTTTTCTGGCTGCAAAACTGGGAATCAATAATGGGGCGAGAAAAATGGTGGGGGACCTAATAGATTTGGTAGAATCTGATCTTTAAATGTAGAATTAAAAGTAAAGTAAATTATGTTGGGACAATAGCTCCTTTCATAGATATCATAATAGTAAACCCAGTCATTTTCCCCACAACAATGCCCTGAAATTTCATCCTACTGTAGCATCCTTCTGGTATTAAAGAAATGGCTTCTAGCCACTGTGGCTTTCTGATATAAAGCAGAGCTTTCCAAACTGTGTGTCGGGACATGTTAGTGTGTCGGCTGCAGTGTTTGGGTGTGTTGGGGCTGCTGCTGCCTCCGAGCCCTGCCAGGATTAGAACTAACTGTGCTTCGTGTGCATGGAAATTGAGAGGATGGACTGAAAGAACCATCCTCTCAAGAAAGGAGGAATGAGCTGGAGTGTCTTGGAGCAGAGCATGGCTGATTAGATGAAATTTCAAATAGGAATTCTCATTCTGTTGCAAATTACTTATATACCAATAGGGAACTTTGATGTTATGATATGGTGGCCACGCAGGTCCTAGTGCCTGCCTTGTACCCAGCTGTAAGAGTGTGTCGCGAAATGATGTATGTCAAAGAAGTGTGTCACCAACATGAAAAGTTTGGAAAGCTCTGCTTTAGAGAAACAACTGCAATAATATAATAAAATAAAAGTAACTCCCCACTTTTATGCCCCCATTTTCAGGCTGCAAAACTGGATACCAACTCTTGCCAGGGAAAATGAACTGGCATTTATGGCACTTACTAACCAAAGCTCCTAGTCAGCATGCCCCATCCAGCAGAACTAAACAAAGCTCCCAGCCATCATTTGCTGGGAGATATTGTGTAAGAATTAGTACTCAAACAAGATGAGGACAACAACCCGATATCAGATCTAGCCATGACCAAATAAGAGACAGAAACTGGGCTTGCTTCCCCAAAGCGAGGGTCATTTGCTTGCTGCATAGCTCAGGTGGGATAAAGAGGTGCAAGAATATGACTATGACTCCACTATAGATAGAACTCGCATTTAATATATAGCAGTTAATGAATTTTTAGGACTGGCTTCTTAGCTTTTTACAATAGAGGCATTGGATTCTTATATGCCTGTTTAATTAGTTGCCATCTAGTTGACAGGAGAAACCTAACAGACAAGCCAAGATTTGCTGGCCAAGAACTGTGTTCAGCCAATGCCAGGGGAAGTTCAGTCCTGGAATTCAAAGCCAGGATCTTTGGCCGGCTGGTTCTAGGGGAAGCAGGTAGTCAATGCCGCTGACTCTTCTGACCTGAAACACGCTGGCCAGAAGGTTTGACCAGCCAATGGCAAAGGCCAAAGAGGCTCCAAGTTGGCTGCCTTCTGTACATGTGTTGCCAGATCGCCTAGCCTGGGCAATCCCTTGGCCCATGCTGCAGAAGGTCAGTATTCCTTGCAACTTGTTCCTACTATGTCTGCTGAAAAAGGGTCCTCTTAACTTCTTTTGTATTGAATTCTGCAGGAGGAGGCTGAGAGAGGCTCTGAAGCAGACCAAAGAGACCATGTCAACCAAAGTGAAAGAAGTACTACTGCTTCATCAAACACATGTGAAGGGATGCTTCATGCTTCATTTGAAGCTTTGCTGAAGTGAAGCACTCCTTCAGAGCTTTGCACAGGTTGAGACTTCAAATCATATTTTTTTTTATTTATTTAATTAATTTTTATCCCACCTTTATTATTTTTATAAATAACTCAAGGCAGCGAACATACCTAATACTCCTTCCTCCTCCTCTTTTCCCCACAACAACAACCCTGTGAGGTGAGTTGGGCTGAGAGAGAGTGACTGGCCCAAGGTCACCCAGCTGGATTTCACGCCTAAGGCGGGACTAGAACTCACAGACTCCTGGTTTCTAGCCCGTTGCCTTAACCACTAGACCAAATATTCCTCCTCAATCATCTAATCTGGTGTAGCCCTCTGCTCAGGGGCTTTGATATGCTTTGCCATAGCAACTTGGGTCATGCAGTTGTTGTGATTTACTTTGCTGAAGCAAAGGGGCACCTTGATACATCTCACCAATGTAATTAGGAGGTTTCAAATTGCTTTGGGCCAGTAACAAAAAGAAGGTTGCTCTCAATCTTCTCCACTAGTTTTACAAAAGTTAGGCTGACCATACGTCCCATTTTGAACAGGACAGTACCGTTTTTTAAACAATTCCCGACCATCCCGTCGTTTTAATAAAAATGTCCATTTTGTCCCATTCTCAATGAGAGAGTGAGTGCCAACCCGCTCCATTTGCCGGGGCGCCGCAGGGACTAAGCTGCCGGCGAGGCTTTGTTAGACAGAGTGCTTGCATGCACGCACGCACGCACGCCCACTTTACGCACGCGAGCCGTGGGTAGGTTAGGGTCCCGTTTTTGTCTCAAGGAAATATGGTCAGCCTAACAAAAGTGCTTTCAGACTTGGTGACTTTTAGGTATGTGAACCACACACTGAAATGCCCAGCCTGGAAGACCATTGATTTGCATCCAGGCGGCTCCAGGCTGTCCACTTTTGATGCTTTCTATGGGATTGCCTGCACTGCTTCCTGAAGCTGGCAAGCTTGGAAGCACTTTGCCACATAATGAAAGCATTCCAGGTTGGCTGCTTTGGCACAGGCTGCAGGCAACCTTTCAGAGTTTGCCAGCATTCCTCAACCTGGAATCATTTCAGGCTGTACTGCAAGATAAGGCTCCTCTCAGCTTTCTACTGCAGCATTCACCAAACAAGGCTGATAGAGAATTGCATCTTTTCCTCCTTGTATCTTACTGCCGTTTGTATTTCATGGCCCCCTAGTGGACAATCCCTGAAGTTTATTTCATTTTAACACTAAGAAATGAGCCTGTTGTACACAGTGGGACTATGGAAATGTTTCATGCTCTGACTCAGTCTCAACCTACTTTGATACTTTTTATGTATACATTTTAATGGCCTGAACTGAACTGAGTAAGTTCAAATTAGAGATTCAGACTAAATCAATTCTGATAACCAAAATTTTGGATTAGCCTTATTTTCTGAATTGATTAAATGTTTAAATCACATCTAATAGATTAGATTACATTATCCATTATCTACATCTATACACACACACACACATATTTTGAACTGTTGGTAAAAGTTAAAAAGAAATTTGGAAACATCTGAATTGGAAGTCATCCTGAGTTAGAAGGAGGCCATTATGGAGAAGGCAAGAGAAGGATCCCTTAGAAAGCAGTTCCATATTCTAGTTCGCAGGTGGGCAATATGTGGCCCTCAAGAGATTAAAAGTCCCAGCTGCCCCCAACCAGCTGCCCCAACCAACTAACAGAGACAGATGAGCCTATATCTTCTTTAGGTGTAACTACAGAACACTGATCTGATACTGATGAAAGGGAGGCCCCCAGGTTGATGCTGCCACCATAGAATTTTTATCCTGAGCACCCTCAAAAGAAAGTTTAGAGCAAAAAGCCATAATCTGACAGTAAAAGATCAGAATGGGCAAATAAATGTGACCAGAGGTTAATGTACTGTACATTATGTTCTTTTGGAGGAACTCTATCTTGAATATTTAATTTTATTTTTAAAAATATAAAATTTGGAATATCTTGCCCCCGGAACTGAGGCGGGTTTCCTCACTCCCGTCCTTCCAGAAAAACTTGAAGACCTGCTTCTGCCACCTTGCTTGGAATGGGAATGCCAACTGTTCCTCCTGGGGCTGGCTGATCCCATGAATCCCTCCCTAGTATTAACAGGCATCGCCTTTGGATTATTTATTTATTTATTTATTTATTTATCATACTTATGTCCCACCCATCTCCCTCTCAAGGAGGGACCCTAGGTGATTTTATATTTATTTATTGATATGATCATTTTGTATTTGTATTTTTAACCTTGTTTTATTGCGAACCACCCAGGGTCCCACGATTGGGGAAGATGGGTGGTAATGTAAGTCTAAATAATAAATAAATAAATATTTGTCTCACTGAAACCTAAATTTCCAAGTCATGAAAGGTATTTTTCATCACTTATTCATTGTAACACCAGGTATTTTCCTCAACTGGGAGAAAACTTTTAAATATGCCATATCGCTGCTGGATTTACTCATTTATCATATTTAAATGAACAAAGACATACATTTTCAGATAACAAATGACATCCATTTTGCCTTTGTAAAATAAAACCTGAAAATTGGTCCAGGTTTTCAGAGATAAATTATACGTTTACAAAGGACTTGTTTTGTAACAATTCAAATGTTATGCACACAATTTAAAATCTGTATGTCTTTGTATATATTACAGTGTCAAACTTCAAACGTTTCCATCCTAGTCATTTTTTTTCCTTGAGAAATTGCTTTCCCTCACAAAATGAGGTCTTTCCTCTTTGTTCTTTTTCTAGACACCATTCTCACAATGGTTCTTTATGCTATACAATCTAATTTAGAAAGCTGTTTGAGGTATGTCTGGATTGCCATTGTCAGACAAGTATACGGAAGTACCAGTGAGACAATCTTTGCACAATTGCTAGTGGAATTGGTGCACTGATAGATCCATGAGAACAGGCCCATAGGAAAACTGTGTGTGTTTATGGATTCTAAATGGTTTGTAGAGTATTACAGGGAAACCAGGAATCTGGTATGCATTTTTGAAGTTTATTCCATGCACACTCTTTTCATCATAAATTATTTTCATATAGGAAGCATATCTCAGCCCTAATAGATAGGAAGGAGAAATTTGTCAGTATTAACACATTCAAGGACTTCTTCTTCCTTCCCTCCATCTCCAGATGCAGAATTGCTTTCAGAGATTCCAGGTAATTCCATTATTGGATGAGGAATTCTGATGATAAGCAATATGATGAGTGATGTGAATCAAATCAGAATGCTTCACAAAGATTCTTTGGCTGTTGGAGATGAAGTGTGATTGCCTTCAAAGTAACCAAATCTGAATCTTAACTTTTCTAAAACTTTGAAAGCAATTTGATGTTTTTAAGCAGATAATGTGAGTGGAAGAATTCACTCTTTTATTTAGATTTATCAGTATATAGAAAGCACTAGACTGGGAGAGGAGAAAGAAGAAGAAAAGTTAGGTAACTAGCATGTCTGTTTTAAACAACATAGTTTACTAGAGCTGTCTAATCACAGTTAGTTGTGATTTTTATTAATTTTATCTTTCTGAGAAAGGAACACTTTGTAGAGCTTAAGGACAAAATTCTTTATGGCTTGTTACCTTTCTGTTATTATTTTACCATTTCCCATTCTTCAAGTGAAATCTTATTCCATCCTTCCAGTCCTGGAGCAATTAAATTATTCTTGCTATTATTTCTTAATGTGTTTCCCCCCTAGTGTTGGGGAAGAATATATTATATAATTCATTAACCACATGACCATAGTATTAGTATCCCTCCCGACCTTTAGGAAAGAGCTGAAGACCTGGTTCTGCCACCTGGCATGGGAAGGAGGAAAGGATAGTTCCTCATGGGGGTGGCTAATCCCCTAATTTTATAACTGTCCTTCTTTTAATTATTCCATTACCATCTGGATTTTCAATTTAATTTATATTTATTGTATAATTGAGATTTTAAACCTTATTTTAACTTTTTTATTGTGAACCGCCCAGAGTTCCCCATGGGGGGAGATGGGCGGTTATAGAAATTAAATAAATAAATAAATAAATAAATAAATAAATAAATAAATAAACAAATTAGCAATATGTGAAATGAATCCTTCATACTTTCCTTTCCAATCCAAATCAGTTTTGAATATAGTTCTGCAGGGATCTTCATGTGTTCAATCCAACATGTAAGGAGTATTGAGTAGCCCCTCCCTTCTCCCTTTCACACTGGTAGCATAAGTGAAGAAACAGTTTATTCTTACAACATGATTATCTACAGCTTTATATGGAATCACTTTCATGTGAACCAGGGTCCTTTCCAGCTGCAGTCAATCAAATTATAAGCTTGGAAGCCACTGAAATCTTTAATTAGGATAATCATACAAAACTATTCTCTTGGTAGGCTATTGTCAGTCCTTTGAGGTAGTCCAGACAAGAATCACCAATCATATTTTCTAACACTACCTTTATTGTAAGGTTACAGTACCAGAATCTTGCAAGTCTGAAAGAACATCTCCCCTCCCTTACTTTTAGTCTCCTGAAAATTAAGGAGGGTCCCTTCCGAGATGTTTTCTCCCCCCCACACCTCCTGGGATTTATCTGACCGTTGTCTAGGCTGTGGCTCTTCCTCCTGTCTCCCAAGGTCATTCCCACATACCATTACATCTATTCCATTTCACAGTACATGTAGAATTATACATTTCACTGTTCCTCTTCTCCTTTTTTAAAGCATATATTCCTTGCATATAGAAACAGTTGTCTCTGGCAACATGGAGAACATTTTTAATAGGTGGGATTCTTAAGTTTGTAGTATGTAACACATTTTGAAATACTCCAACTGAACAGTGTAGAGTATCTCAATTGTCTTCATCCTGTATTTCAGTTGTAAGTGGAATTTAACAATGACAAAGAACTAATCATTGTGACTAATAAGGATAGACTTTTTATTCTAGAATAAAATCAGAGATAAAAAAGGATGGCAGCTAAAGATTGTATTTTAATCATTGGTCTTTATTGCACATACCATATGTAGAATGTTATAACAAGCAGAAACATCTAATGTAACTTTACAGTACTGTTCACTTACTCTTTCCTATTTGCAACTTGTTGAGGCTAAAGGTAAAAACTGCAGCTTTTATTCAAGGTACATAGTTATTGACAAGCTGTGCTTCAGACCTAATTTCAATTTTCTAAGGGTTTTTGTACATTCATCTATCTATCTATCTATCTATCTATCTATCTATCTATCTATCTATCTTCCATCCATCCATCCATCCATCCATCCATCCATCCATCCATCCATCTATCATCCATCCATCCATCCATCCATCTATCTATCTATCTTTCTATCACATTTCTTCACCGCCCATCTCGGCAAGCGACTCGGCAAGCGACTGCCCATCTTGGCAAGCGACCCATGGGCACATGTTATAAATCATTATAATTTACAAAGGGCATTGAAAAGGGCATGAACCTGCTGGGATTTAGTTCAAGAGTCACATAGTCCTTAGTGGTAATGCAAAGTCATTAATGCATACCAAAAAGGCTTAAATAGAGTTGCCTATTTGTTACCGAGACTTGTGTCAGATATTTAAGTATAATCTCATCCTTTTTGCTTAGCTATGAACTCACTGGAAGACCACACTAAGCAGCAATCTCTAAGAATCAGTTTCTCGTGCATCAAGGATTTATTTATTTTGTTCATTTCAAGTTTATGTACTAGCCTAATAACCACTGCTTTTAACCCTTTCTGGGTAAAGGTGGCTGAAAACGGCAATGTGTTAATAAAACATTGTCAAGACTCCCCTATTAGTTGGCATCAGAGTTGGCATCTATGGAGCTGAACTTGAGTCTGTAATCTTCCTGGTTTTATGATTTAAAGTAGGGGTAACCAGGTATATAGCAAAAGGCAAATAAATATTCATCAATGTTCTCATATCTCTGAGTCCTCTTTTCTTCTTTAAAAAGGCTGTTATCGTTATTTGTTAAATGACATGAAGCCATAATTCCAAGTTCACATGCTAATTACATTAAATCACTCAATCTTGTTTAATGTAATTCAGTCCTAATGGGCCTAAACTGGTATTCAGTGGAAGAAGAGAGCAAAGCAGCAGCACTAATCTCATGAACCATATTTTAAGAAGATAAAAAATAATGGTTGATATGTAATTCTAAACTTCAATGTGGTTTCCTTGTTTTATACTCAATTTAATGGATCAATTCCACTGTGGTTGGTAAACCTTGGTTTCTTGCTAAAAAGACACACCACATTGTGGATTAATGTATGCTAAGCAGACCATTGTCTGCACACTTATGGAATTTGGTACGTACTTCCCGCAAATTTGTGGATTATGATTCTCTCATAATTCATCTCTCCCCAGAGACTGAAGCAGGAGAGGCCAGTTGCTGTTCCATATAGGGTATCTTCTTTTTAAAACTATGAACTGCCTGCCTCATTGGCGTCCCCCTACAGGAAAAGTCCTTTTTATGCCACGGAAGCTGGTGCAGAAGGGTCCCAGGGATCTTCCTGCTGTTAACTGAGCATGTCTCTGTGCTGAAATACTGGGTTGTAAATGTATTTAGCTGGAAGATTGAGGGAGAGTTGTGATGAATTTCTTTAACTTACCCTTTCCTCTCTTTCCCATGGAAATACCATGGAGGTATTTTCCTGACTCTGAGTTTATTAACATATTTGAATTCAAGTCACTGCTAATGTGCTAAACCAGTTTAATGCCCTTTGGGATAAGTAAAAGGCTTTTAAAATTAAATCAGAAAAAAAGTGTAATACTGCTGTGTAATTTGTTGAAGAATGGTGGTGAAGTGACTTCCTACTGCTCATTCCATTTCTGTCAGTTTAGCAGCCCTCTACCTTTCAATTTTAATAAGGGTGGCTGAAATCCATGCCGAATTGAGTGATTTAAATTGGGCCAATAGGTTTTATCCTTGAATTTATATTGCCATGAATATTACATTTCTCTACAGAGGGCTTTAAAAAAATAAATAGTACAGTACATTTAAAAAAATGAAATTGGGAGCTCTCACTGAAACTCAAGGTCAATCAAAGAAGCAATATTTGAAGTTCTTCAGTTCCACCCATGATGAAATAATCTGAGGGAGAAATTCTCTTTATTGTCCTTATTTTTATTATTTAGTATTATTATTCTGCCTTTGGCAATAAATCAGTAATGTATTCAGTCCTTGACAAGGTAACATAAAGGACTAAGAAGCTTAGTTCATGAACTTTTGGAAGCAGCACCATCAATATGAATACACAAACCATGATATATTCTATTAGAGAAATGTAAATTTCACTCTCTGTCAGTATTCAAATGAATATTGCTCTACTTTCTAGTGACAAATAAGAATATAATAAACTAAACTGTGAAGCAAGGTCCAGGCATTTCAATAGAACTCTCTTTAAATACAATATGCAAAGAATACACTATGGATAATATGTTTCAGATTATACAATGAAAACTTTGGGGAGACTTTTCAGTATCTCTTAATACAATTTCAATTATAATCCTTGTGTGCTAAAGTGATTCAGCAAACTCAGTTTTCCTTTCCTTAAGATAGTAATTTTTTAAAAAAATCAAAATAATAAAAATAGTATTAGTAATAACACAAGTAATAATGGTTAAGAAAAAAGCTAACAAATTTCGTTTTATTTAAAATATTGTTAAATAAGTTTTAAACCTAAAAAAATGGAAACTAAAAAAAAGGAGGAAAGGGGGGAAAAAGAAAAAAAGACCCATGAAAAATCATGAAAAAATACAAAATTCTATAATAGCAAACTAATAATATTGTTTCTATAAATCATTACAAATATGTTTTTAAACAATGACTTAAATATGTACCATACTGAATCAGAGTGTCCAGTCTTGTGTCTTCATTAATAGTCAGGTCAAAGGCAGAAAACTGACAAATTCACTGAGTACACATATACTGTACACATCTTTCCTGGAATAATCATCTTTTTCTGCTACAATCCAGTCTCAATATATCCAAAGCTTTTCTTAAATAGACAAATTCCAAACTTTTAGAATATAATTTAACAGCACATTAACTTCCTTTAACCTTAATTACCTTAATTCATCATAGGAATAATATTTAACCAGTAAGGATCAGTAAACGGACAGGGATTCTTTTTTTAGAAGGGGGAGGAGAAAGAGTTACTTTTTAGAGGAGAGAAATGGTAAGAAAACAGCAGCAGCCTGACAAAATATTATAAAACTGAATTTCTTAAAGGTAAAAATCCATGCAACTATTTAGGAATGTGCCAAGGACCCCTTTTGATAAATCAGTTTAGGAATGTTTTTCTTGATTTGAGGACCATGGGGATAAGCTCCCCTTTTTACTTTTTACCTTTTACTACTATAGTTAATTTTCAGATTGCACTCTTGCTAATTGGCAAGCATACGTTACGAGCATCAGCTCTGGCCTTGAGTGTCTCTACTGCTGAATATGCAGCACCAGTATGGAACGCATCAGCACATGCGAAGCAAGTAGATATCGCTGTGAATGAGGCAATGCGCATAGTGACGGGATGCCTCAAACCTATGCCCGTTAATAAATTATATTCTCTTGTTGGCATTGCTTCACCTAAGATCAGAAGGGAAGTAGAAGCAGATGCCGAAAGAACCAGCAAGAGACTGACTCTCGTCACCTTTGAGCAGATATACTCCCCCAATTTGTCGACCAAGGTCTAGAAAGAGCTTTATGGCAAGAACTAATACCCAAGAGGGGCCCAAAGAACAGAATCAAACAAGTATATGGAGGAATGAGCTCACCAATTTGAGTATTTTACCGAAAGAGGAAATGGCCGCTGGAAACACTCTCCCTTATATAGTTTGGAGGACAATGAACAGGATGAGGGTGGGGGTACCAAGGTGCAAGACAAATTTATTTAAGTGGGGGTTGTTGGCTGACGACAATACATTATGTGAATGCGGAGAAACCCAAGACCCGGCGCATCTGATGGTGTGTCGATTACCGCCGGAGCCTTGTACTGTTGACGACCTACAGCAAGCTAATGACAAAGCTGTGGCGGTGGCTATATTTTGGCAGAGTAAAGTTTGATCTGGACACAAAATTTAAAAAAAAATGGCAAACAGTAGCAATGGGTTAAGACAATTATTTTACTCCTTCCTCCCAGCTCATTTATGATCTTATTGGAACATCCTGTCTGAAACAGTTCTTTTAACCCAGAAGGATAAACAAGGTTAATGTTTCTTGATCAATTTATCAATTTATGATCTGTCATAGCTTGGAGTCATGGAGTTTTACAAGTGATTAGACAGAAGACAGTGCTCTGGGCCACAGGAAAACATAATCTCTTGATAAAATGATGGTGTTGGCTGACAAATTTGTCATACAGCTGTGAGAATGACTCAGCTGCTGTGCTATCTGTTTCATTCAGGATGACTACAAATAACGGCCCCTTAGAAATGTCTTCATGTCATATTTTAATTGGTGGTTTCTTCATTATGGATATTTAAAACTGGTGAGAAAAAAGTATATAGCAACTTAAATATATTAATAGATAAACCAACACAGAATTTGTTCTTATCAACATATATTTATAATTATTCAACTATAGTGTTATCAAGAGATTTATACCAAGTGATAGATTGCCAAATGAACTGATAGGAATTAATGTCCAATACATCTGTTCAATTGTACTGATAGGAATTAATGTATCTGTCAATTTCAGCTTCAGATTCACATTTTTTCCGGTTGGAATATCAGTTCTTTGCATAGGGTTTATATATTTTTTCCAAACATGTACTTTTTTTTTGCAGTTGGTTTAACATTTGAAATATTCCTAATGTTTGAAAATTATTATGTAAATACTTTCCTCCAATATAATTATTTCTGTACATTAGTTTTCTTTATATATGCATTTTATACAACTTTTTTTCTATGAATTTTAACCAGCAAACTGTGTTGTCAAATTCAGAGCAATATGGATTCCAAAGAAGTTTAGTTAGAACATTGGTCTGATTTGTCACATTCAAATTGTATGTAACCAACTTTAATAGGCAAGGTTCTGACTTTAAAAAAAAGTATTTCATGCTTCTATACTCTCTGATTTTGCAAAGCTGTGGAAGTAGGACAAAGAAGCTAGCAAGAAACTAGGGATGTTGTGAAACGTGTGACTTTCTATTTATACATATCTGTGTTGTGATCTTGCTTAGGAAATGGTCACTGATTATTGGTCTTCTGGTCACTAAAGTACACTACACTACTGGTCACTACATTACAAAAAAAGCAGAGGAGCTAGTGAAACTGGAGAAAAGAACAACCAACTGGTTTGATTACACTGTTTGTGGCTGTTTATGTAGTTTAGAAAGAAGATGTGCAAGAGAAGACATGCTAAAGGTGTCCAAAGATATTCTTGATGTGGAAAAAGTTAATTTTTTCTTTTGCCATACTACCAGAACCTGAAGTCATCCAACAGAATCGGTACATGGGAGATTCACAAGAGATAGAAGAAAATGAAAAGTGAAAGGTCCTTTGTGCAAGCACCAAGTCATTACTGACCCTTTGGAGGGACGCCGCTTTCGCTGACGTTTTCTAGGCAGACTTATAGCGGGGTGGTTTGCCATTCCCTTCCCCAGTTGTGATTCCCTTTCCCCCAGCTTAGCTGGGTACTCATTTTATTGACCTCAGAAGGATGGAAGGCTGAGTTGACTTGAGCCGGCTACCTGAGAAACCAACTTCCGCTGGGATTGAACTCAGGTCATGGGGAGAGTTTCGATTGCAGTACTGCCACCTACCACTCTGCACCACACGAGGGCAATAAGAAGAAAATAGTTCTTACCTAAACCCATTGTAAAACTATGGACTTCATTATCCAATTCAATTTCAATTTATTACGGCCAAAAGGCCCGAATAGCAAGTTACAAATATAATCTAAAATTAGGCATTAGGTAAAACAGTTTAACAGTTTAACAACTTTACCTAAAGTTGTAGAATTTAATCACTTCATGAAGGATAAAGTTACTTATGGATGTAGTCATTTATTTTATACATACATATACATACATGCGCTGTCCAAAGATGCTTCTGCGGTCATGTGGCCGGCATGACAAGCACGGAATGCTGTTACCATCCCACTGAAGTGGTACCTATTTATCTACTTGCATTTGCATGCTTTTGAATTGAGCACTGCCCCCTAGAGTCGGACACGACTGTGCAGGGGAAACCTTTACCTTTACCTTATACATGTATGTATGTATGTAAATAATATTATCAACAGAATCAGAGGCAGTAAACCCCTCAATGTATTTTGCTTGGCAATGCAGGTGTGGGGAAACAGAATGTAGGACCTCATGTGTCTTCATAAGTCCAACATGACAACCACTGCAAATTGGCTTTTGTAGATGAATGTCCTGAATAGGATATTATTTTTGCAAATGTAATCATTAGATCCTCAGAAATAGACAGTTAATTGTACATGCAATATGCAATAATAATTTAGTTCTTCAAAGATGTGTACTGATGACTGTGCTAAGGAACACATGGTAACCCAAATTGTGATGTCAACTCTATCAGTCACTGTGTGTTATAATACAAAACATTATTTCCAATGAACAATTGGATCCACTTTGCAATAATTACATATTTGTTTTACAGGCAGGTACCCTGAACATGTAAGGATGATATATGAAGGCAGAAATATCAGTTGAAACTAAAGCTTCATTTCACACCTTACTCCTCTGTTTCAGGTTCTTCCCTCCTTTGGGTGGTCATAGGCTGTTATCTCAAGTTATATGTGCTTAATTGAATAATTAAAATTATTAGGTGTGAAATGCAGAAATACACAAATCCCTTAAAATAACTTCACATTTTCATAATTTGAAACTCATTTATTCATCTTCAGTTGAAATGCTAGAGGCCTGAAGGTTATTGTAATTACCTTTAACTATCCGCAGAATACCCATTTAATTCAAATTATTCTAAGTGTTCAGCCAACTGTATGCCAAGGGTTGCCCTTATCATTTTTGAGAAACTGGCACTGCAGTATTTATGGAACTACAACAATCACACAGGTGAACCAGGTTGCTTTTTTTCAGGAAGTTTTCCTTTGTTTTGTTCTGTTTTGCTTTCATTTTGTTTCTGCTTCCAAGTAGCAGAAAATGTTGCTGTCAGTTTTCAGCAGTCATTGGTTAGAAGATTCCTCAGACAGTTTTGGGGCGACAGCTTGCCCACCCTTGTCCCAGAAAAATGCAAATATTGTGGTGTCTGTGTACATGTACATGTAAAGTTATCTTTTTTTACCTTTTTTATTTTTATAGAATCAGATTTTAACAAATACATTAACAAATCCAAGTATCAGATTTGATTTGATTGATATCTGAATGTATTCCTCACACATATTATAATTCTGCTTATATTTCTGCCATAAGTCTGTTTAACTATGATTGTTTTCATACAACATATCTAACCTAAAAAGTAAAGGTAAAGGTTCCCCCCGCACATTTGTGCAGTCGTGTCCGACTCTAGGGGCCGGTGCTCATCTCCGTTTGTTAGCCGAAGAGCCAGCGTTCTCCGAAGACGCTTCCACGGTCATGTGGCTGGCATGACGCACGCGGAATGCTGTTACAAACCCACCGAAGTGGTACCTATTAATCTACTTGCATTTGCATGCTTTCAAATTGCTAGGTTGGCAAGAGCTGGAGCTAGTGCGGGAGCTCACTCCGCACACAGGGCTAGGGATTCAAACCTCCGAACTTGCAATCTTCCGATCGACAAGCCTGGCGTCTTACCCGCTGAGCCACCATGCCCCGTGGTGTCTAACCTAGTTACTGAATTAACCTATTTTGGGGATTGGTACAAGATATTGAATCATCAACTTACCAAATGGCCTGGCTTCACAGAATATTTTGAGCCATGAAAAGATATGCCCAGATTAATCCTCACATCCTTTCTTATGATGTGCAAATGCAGCCTCTAGGTCTTGATCTAGTTAACATAGCCAAAATGAAACTCTCAAAGCTATTTAGGACTTGCTCTATTCTTAAAGGGGGAAATATTACACTGATTATATTAGCAGAACAATGTTTTGTATTCTTTGGCAGCAAACCTGTGTTTACATATCCGGGCATAAGGCTCACTGAATTTACCAAATCTTAACTTTGAGTAGAATTGTGCTGTTCGAGTATGTGTATTCTCTTCCAGCAGTAAGGTCATCTGATAATATATCTTCTATGACTCAGGCTCACAAACTCAGGCTCTCATCATCATCATCATCGTCGTCGTCATCATCACAACACCAACAATAGTTTGTGTTCCATTTATTTAATTTTTCGGTCAAAGACCAGAACACATATATCAAAGAAACAAAACATCATTATTGACAAGCAAGAAGTACAGACAGAAACACTGAAAGTATTAAAGGATTGCAAAACAGACATCTGATAGTGAGGGCAATTGCAACACATTTGGCAATTGTTCTAGAGAGATCTGGTGACCTATCTGCTAAGAGAAGAATCTACTGAGCTAGTGTAGGAAAGGGACAAGAAAGGCATTATTAGGTTGGAGTGTCATGCCATATGAAAAGGGACAAAAGTACAGGATAGATTTTTCTATGTTTGTCAGTGGACAGGGCAAAGTCTCCCTTGGGCAGAGATGTTATTACAATAATAATATTGATCTATTTTTCATCTTTCAGTTCACAAGCAGTTGGAGAGAGTAATATTGTGATAAAACAAATCAACAAACATCTGCTGCAATCAAAAACCCTTAGCCAGCATTCTAAAGTTAGAACTAGTTGTGAGATCCATGGGGAGGATTTTTTTCACAAACATGAAAGGAAAATCCCAGATGATTTAGCTAGCATTTTAGCTGTTACAGATAAGGGGACACAGAATGTTTGTTAGCATACATGACATGTCATTTTTCCTATTATTATAATATGATAATTTCATAATAACGATGAAGAGGGAAAGTTTACAAATGTCAAACTTGATGCTATACAGCTGTTTAAAAATATGACCAGAATGAATCAAACAAGGATGGCGACCGGGAGCCAACGCCAGCTGCCGGGTTAAAGGAGATGCCTGTTTGGCACCTGAAGACCCCTCCTCACCCACCTTACAGGATGGTGGTCTCAGGGGTGATGTATGGGGGTGCCCTGACCCCCATAGTTGATATGTTGGGGGCTGGAGGAGCCAGCAGAGCCCCACGGAGCTTCCTGGAGCAGTGGAGCGGCAGAGCGGCTGAGGGGCGGCATGGCGGCTGAGCAGTGCGGATGGCTGCAGCGAGGCCGGGAGGTGCACAGCAGCCAAGCGGCCGCCCACCAAGCGCTGTGAAGAGCCCCTAGGGTGGCCCGGGAGACCCAGTGCGGAGCACAGAGGGCAGCCCAGTGGGCCCAGACAGAGCCCCACAGAGCTCCCCAGAGCAGTGTAGTGGCAGCCGGGTGGCACAGGTGGCTTCAGCGAGGCCAGGAGGTGTGGCACAGCAGCCAAGCGCTGTGAATAACCCTTGGGGCAGCCCAGCAGACTCAGTACAGAGCCCCCCAGAGCAGTGGAGGTGTGGTGTGGTAGACAGTTGGTGCAGCAAATCCAGGAGGTGCAGCGTGGCAGCCCAGTGGCACAGTGAATCCTTGGGGCAGCCCACTGGACCCAGCAAGGAGCCCCCCAGAGGGCAGCCATGTGGTCCCAGACAGATCCCCCCAGCACAGCGGAGGCACAGCGCAGCAACCGAGCAGCATGGCAGACCCTTAGGGTTGCCCAGTAGACCCAGCGGGTTGACTATAAGTCTCCCATGAGCCCCCAGCCCACCAGAATAAGGAGCCAAGCACTGTGGCAGATGGGACCTCAAAGTGAAGACCCAAGTGGGCCAGTGAGCCCCCTGGAGCAGGGAGCTGAGTGCCCTGCTGGGGTTACTCCAGTGTGATGAGTGGATGGAGGGACCCCTAACCAGGGAACCCAGAGGGCCAGAATTGGGGGAAAATAGAAATAGGAGCTCTGGGGGATTTAGGGCAGGATATTCCATTCAGGTGGTGACAGAGTGTGGGTGTTATGGTGGGAGTCAGAGGGTGGGCCATCTTTGGGGAAGATGCCCCTTGTGTTTGGTACTGGTAGCGTGTTCCAGCCCTCTGCGCTCAGACCCATGGAAGTCCTGGCTTTCAGCTGTTGCTCTTGAACACCAGGTCAGTTAACAACAAGGCCCCCCTTATATGTGATTTGGTCACTGAGGAGGGGGCAGACCTGGCTGGAACCTGAAGGGGGGGCAGCCCTCTCAGAAATGTGCCCAGCTGGGTTTACGGTATGGTATCAGCCGAGATCCCAGGGCAAGGGAGGAGGGGTGGCTGTTGTCATCCGGGAATCTCTGGTGGCCTTAAGGGGCGCTGCTCTGCAAGTGGCCAGTTGTAAGACCCTGTTCTAGAAGTTGGGTTCCAAAGAGCAGTTGGGATTGTTGCTATTGTACCAGCCTTCCTGCCACATAGCAAACTCCCTGCCTGAGCTGCTGGAGGCCATCTTGGGGTTGGCGATTGAGTTCCCCAGGCTTATGGTTATGGGGGACTTCAACCTACCACCCCTGGGCCATGCCTCAGAGGTAGCTTGGGAGTTCATGGCCACCATGGCAGCCATGGGCCTGTCCCAGTTTATTCAGGACCCGACAGTGGCCTCACTCTGGACTTGGTTTTCTTGTTGGAGCAGTAGCAATGTGATCTGATAGGAGAGTTACATCTGTCCCCTTCGTCAGGGTCAGATCATGTCCTGGTGGCCTTGAGATTCTCTTATGCTGTCCCCCTCCACAGGGAGGCAGAACACATTCGATTGGTCTTTCCCCAGCAACTGATGGACCCGATGGGGTTCCAAAGGGAGCTTGGTGCTATACCCTAGGATCTGCTGCTCGGTCTAGTGGAGGCCCTGGCTACTGCCTAGAATGGGGAGGTGGCCAGGGCCTTGGACAGGATTGTGCCCATGTGACCTCTCTTGTCCCATCGGACCTGACGCTCCCCATAGTTTACAGAGATGCTGAGGGTTCTGAAGAGGATTAAGAGACGTCTAGATCACCACTGGAGGAAGACAAGGACCGAATCCAACCGAACACAAGCTAGATCAACTATTAAGGCCTACCTTGTGGCAGTAAGAGTGGGAAAATGTCAACATTTCTCCGCTCTTACTTCATCCGCAGAATGCTGCCCAGCGGCCCTGTTTAAGATCACCTAATCTCTATTGGGGAAGGTGGGTCCAGTAACCCACCTACAGGGAGTTTTCCAAGCATCTGGAGGATAAAATCACTCAGATTCATACCAAGGTGGCTGCCAAGCATGGGGCATGGCCTGTGGAGATGCCTGAGGAATGTACTTACCTGGTTATCTGGGAACAGCTTAATCCTGTGGGGCCCGAGGAAGTAGACAGGGTCCTCTGGACTGTAAATGCCACCACTTGCCAATTAGATCCATGCCCCTCCTGCCTGGTGAAGGCAGCTCGGAAGGTGATGTGTGGCTGGGTGCAGGTGATGGTGAATTCATCCTTGTCGGGCCTAGACCAAGAACGACTCCGAGTCATTGAATTCCAACTCTAGTTCTTTATTGTTCTCACCGTATAGACAGAATCTTGCCAGGCTAAAGCTACTCTAACTAACCTAAGGGTAAATAACCTAGGACCGTTCTAGGGCGGAGCTACCTTGAACCTCTTAACTTTCTGAGCAACAGTGTCTGGGCAGTGAATCCTCTTATCTGCCTGGAATGCGTTCCCTTCCTGGGAACCACCGGCAGCATTGGAATCCACCACAATCCTTGAGGGAGGGAGTGCTTCTGACAACCTTTAAAGAGGTGCTGCTGCACCCCCTCCTCAAGAAACCATCGCTGGATCCCACCATACTGGACAATTTTCATCCAGTCTCCCCCCTCCCCTTTTTAGGGAAGGTGGTTGAGAAAGTGGTGGTGTTGCAGCTCCAGAGGATCCTGGATGAAACGGATTATCTGGACCCTTTCCAGTCAGGTTTCAGGCAGAAACCAGAAACAGCATTGGTCGTACTTTTGGATGATCTCTGGCAGGAGCAGGATGGGGGCAATGCATCCATCCTTGCTCTTCTTGACCTCTCAGTGGCTTTCGATACCGTCAACCATGGTATCCTTTCGGGTTGGCTCAGGGAGTTGGGGATGGGCAGCGTTGTCTTGCTCTGGTTCACCTCCTTCCTCCAGGGCTGGTCCCAATCAGTGTTGATAGGGAGCAAGAGATCCAGCCTGTGGCCCCTCCTCTGTGGGGTGCTGCAGGGTTCAGTACTCTCTCTGATCCTTTTTAACATCTACATGAAACTGCTGGGTGAGATCATCCGTCACCACAGGATGAGGTATCATCAATATGCTGATAATACCCAATTATACATCTCCATCCTGGGTAACTTAAGTGATGCTGTGGCAACCCTCTCTGGAGGCTGTAGGAGTCTGGATGGGGAACAACAGGCTTCAGCTGAACCCTGGTAAGATGGAGTGGCTGTGAGTTGGGGGCTCCTTGGCATCTGGGAACTTACCATCTTTGGTTCTGGATGGGGTTGCACCGCCCCAGACAGACCCGGTGCAGAACCTGGGGGTTCTCCTGGACTCACGACTCCTGCTCTAAGAGCAGGTGGCAGCCGTGGCCAGGGGAGCCTTTGCCCAACTTTGTGTTGTGCGCCAGCTACAACCCTTCCTGGATTGGGAGTCCCTCCGGTCAGTCACTCATGCCCTAGTCATCTCCTGTATAGACTTCTGCAACACGCTCTACATGGGGCTACCATTGAAGAGTATCCGGAAGCTACAGCTGGTCCAGAATGCAGCCGCACGAGCAGTTTTACGAGCCCCAAAGATGGCCCATATAACACCTTTGCTACGCGAGCTGCACTGGGTGCCAGTTTGCTTCCGGGTCCAATTCAAGGTGTTGGTTATCACCTTTAAAGACCTACATGGCATGGGTCCAGGTTACCTGAGGGATCGCCTCACCCCCATTACATCGACCCGTCCCATCCAGTCAGGCAGAGAGGGCATGTTACGGAGCCTGTCCACAAGATATTGTCATTTGCCAGGGTCCAGGAAGAGGGCCTTCTCTGCCATAGCCCCCACCCTCTGGAATAAGTTACCCCAAGAGGTAAGGCACGCCCCCACTCTTCCGGCCTTCCAAAAGGGGCTCAAGACTTGGCTATGCCACCTCACTTGGGGTGGGATACACATTGTTTTCATTTAAAAGCCAACCGTTCTGTTTTTTTACCTTGTTCTCAATATTGTTGTATAGTACAATTTAATAAACATTCTCTTAGGAAGCATGAAGCTTTATTAAGTTTATATCTGGCAGAAACAAAGGATGTGTATCACTCAAAAGATGGATTATATATATAAAGGGTTAACAAACCTTTGACTTTTCTCCTCTAAGGATTTAGATTTAATTAACTGTTGCTTCTTTTTATAGGCAATGCATGCAATAATGCAACCTTCATTCTTGTAGTATATCCTGCCAAAGATAACGGTGCAATTGAATCTCTGTTGAAATGGAAGAATTCTGCCATCTCCTGCTCTATCTGCTTAATACATTCTACTTCATTAGCAGAGATGCATTTAAAGTCCTTTTGAAGTATATTTAAATTATTATCAAATAAAGTTATAAGTTTCACTGAAAAAATAAAGACATAGAGGTTACGAATTTCCACTTTCAGTGGGGAATGGGATATCAAGAAATAATTGGGGTGAAAGCAGCTTCTGCAAAACATTAAGTGCCCAAATAACCACTGGATGAGATTCACACATGTAAGATTGTAAAGTATTACAAATCTGAGACTAGACCTGGAGGACGAATGATACAGGTCTCCAAAGAATGCATAAAGTACCGTAAGGGGTAAGATGTTCTTTAGTGAACCAGAACCAAGATGTTACAATTAGCCTCATTTTGAATCCCCTTAGGCTCTTATAGTCTCTAAGCTCTATCCATTCATCTACTTCCTTATATTCTTCCCTCTCCCATGTAAGAGATTCAGGTCCAATTCAGTAACCTGAAACAAGTTCCTGTTTGTCAAACCCTCAACGCATGAAAATGATGTGGCTCCTTTCTATTCTACTATCTCTCCCCTGAGATATTGAGAATATATGTTTAAATTGGAATCACATCAACTCACCTATCTCATACCTTCAGGCAGAATTCGAAAAAAATAAGGCTATTTCACCTAAAATTGGGAAAGCATTCCAACAACTTTCAGGGTTTGAGAGAATGTATCACTTTGTTTCAGAAGTAGGGGAAAGGATGCTTAAATGACATAGTGTTCCAGCAAGAACTGTTTAAGACTGCTATTTACGGAATGGGCAGACCACGCTCCTTCTCTTATGTCAGAACAAGGTGAATAATCCAATCCCTGAAAACTGTCAGAATAACTGCTCCAAATCATTCTGATCAATAGAGTAGCAAATGAAGAAATATTTGCAGTAAGCCTTATTTGACATGCATTTTGGGATCATGTGCATGACAGAGAAGTGCAGGGGGCAGAAAAGGTACAACCTGTTTTTCAAAGCTCTGAGTTAACAGAATTATTCTAAGCCAAGAAACATTGTTGCATGGATCTAATTAACATGGTAATATAATTGCTCCAGTTTGCTTCCCCGCCCTCTTCCTTGAGGAATATTTGTGGCCATCAACCCTGATTCTGAAAACTGAGGTAACCATTAAACTGTAATATATGAAAGTAAAACCTATATCTAAGGACATCCCATGAATCTTTGATCTATTGATCACTTTTATAGTAATATATATCAATCTGAATGAAATACATTGTTTCAAAAGTCTGATTAGGAAAATAGTGGTGTTCAGGTCAGCACTTGAACTACATCCTCAAATTGTTGCCAACATCTCTCTCTCTCTCCCTCCCTCCCTCCCTCCCTCCCTCCCTCTCCTTCTTTCCTTTAATTTGATTGCATAGATATACTAAAATCTTGTTAATATAGTTCTAGCAGGTGGCTGACCTGCTAGAGAACTGGCAGCTTCTCTCCCTCTTTGCATTCTAACCAGAACTCCTGAAGCATAAACTATATTTTAATCTTTTGAAGTGAAGATGCTAATCTGAAACCTGCTGCTGGCTTACTACCAGACTCCTGCCAACTCTGATAACAGCTCATGACTTACAATGATTTAGGAGGGATTGAGATGTCAGCTTGAGACTCAGGATTCATGATTCCTTGCTTAATGGAAACTAGATGAGGGTTTCTACTTTGCTGAAACTTGCGCACATAAAACTTAACCGTGGAGTTTGTGGAGTTCTCTCCTTCAGAAGCAATCTTTCTTCATTGTCTCTTGGATTGCTACTGAAAAAGTGGGTTCTAATCTGCAGGCTCTAATCTGCAGCTCATATTTCCCATTATCCATGAAGTTATACCACAGAGATTTACAAGCAGAGAAACCAAGTGAATTCAGTCTCTGTGAATTCTAAAATAAACTGCCCTCCTGGGTTAATACAGTATGTGAGTCAGCATTTGGCAATCACCATCTTCTGAACTTCTCAAAGGCTGCAGAAGACTTCCTGGTTAAAAAAAAAAACACAAATGTGTATTTTGAAAGAAGATATGATTTACATCCATATTTATATATGTTTTTATGCATCACAGATTACAATAGAAAGGGGATGAAATGGATAAGAAGTAGACTGTTTGGTTTGTCTACAGATCATTACCTTAGCATGTTCAACACTCCATTCATCATGAGTATTTGATACATGTTGATAAGGTTTTTTTCAACCAGCATTCTGAGAGCCAGTCTTTACATGCTCAGAACTGTTTGGATGACTGTGGCTGTCAGAACTAATAACTACGGGCACTCAAAGACTGCAGTTTCAAGCTCTTCTACTGCTGTCTCCCAGCCACTACCACTTGATGCTGCTGACAGATGGAGAATAGGTCTATCAATGCCTGCTGCCCATCAATCACAACAGCCAAATGTTTAGCACCCAACTTTCTTTTAGATACTGGGAAGAAAGAAGAGGAGGGCTGATGCCTTCATATTGTTCTTTATGTGTTTCCATTATTGGAAAGCAGAAGCTGAATCTGATGGATCTTTACACTGATCCAGTGCAGCAGCTCTTATGTTCTTAAATATATTGATTTCGGGGGGGGGGGGGGGAAGAACTTGGGAGATGCTGTCATCCATGACAGAATTCTCTGAAGGTTAATGCATCCCATGATTGATACCTCTGTAATTTAGCTGACATTTTGTTCTTTGAAAATAACCCAATTCAGGGAAAAACCTGAAATTTGGATGGCTTTTAAGGTTCAAACAGCTTCTTGTGAAAGGTATCCCTTCACAACTAAGCAAGTACTAGGCTTCCAAATATGATTACTCAGTGAGGCTGGCAGTTATTTAAGTTTTACAAAAGTGTTTTTTTCTTTCTTTCTTTCTTTGAGCAACTGTTCTGAGATAGAGTTTTTCAGAATATAAATTCAGAATCTCTTGTTTTTCAGTATCTTCCAAAAGTGTTCTCATTCATGTACATTACAGAAAAACAGAAAGAGAGAGAGAGAGAGAGAGAGAGAGAGAGAGAGAGAGAGAAAACTATATGTCCTTTGGGGGGAGATGGGCCGTGATACATTTGATTGATAAATAAATAAAAATTAAATAAATATGTTTCAGATCTAGCAAGCAGCATGGCTAATTCTGAGTACATTTAAAAGCATAAAAGGTTTATGAATTTCATTGTCTGCTCACTGAAGTGAGAAAAATGACTTTGTCAGTCACTTGTTCCATGGACAGTTTAAATAGCACAGAAGAGATGTTAGAGCACAGGATTTTAAATAGCAGCACTGCTTAAAACAAGCATTTAGCAACTTTGTGTCAAATCCAGTGATGTCCCAGGACAGCCAGATAAAGCATGCTGAGTAGATCTTCAGTGTCTGGAAATATCACATGATAAGTCACTTCTTGAGTTACAAGGGCAATACATAGTAATATTCTGTAAATTAAGACATCAAATCTACAGACAAAAGATGAAGCTCTAATGCCTGAATTCATATATGAGGCTCCTGAAACTGGTTGTTGTATAGTGAATAAAAGATGTCTATTCAAAGTTACATCTGTGAAATTCTAAATCAACAAGATGATCTGGTACCTGTAATTTTGCATCTAATATGGTTACCTGAGGGACCGTCTTTTCCCAGTTGTTTCTACCCGTCCAATCTGGTCTGGCAGGATGGGCATGCTCCGGGTCCCGTCAGCCAAGGAATGTTGGCTGGCGGGGACCAGGAGACGTGCCTTTTCTGCCATGGCGCCTGCCCTCTGGAACATCCTCCCTCCTGAGATTAGGATGGCCCCGACCCTTTTGGCTTTTCAGAAGGCCTTGACGACCTGGCTTTGTGTCCGGGCCTGGGGTCCTGAGTGTGCGAAGGGCCCCATTTCATGGTTGTGCTGACACCGATGGATCTTAATATCTCTTGGCTGTATTTATATTTAATTTTTTGTATTATTTTAATTGTTTGACTCTTTTTTATTACTGTTAGCCGCCCAGAGTCACTGGTCTGAGATGGGTGGCTATATAAATTGAATAAATTGAATGAATAAATAAATAAATAATATATTTTTTGCTAGAGATTCATGTACATTTTCTCCAGGTTTAACTGATCACCACAGGAACTACCACACTACACTACGCTTGAAATGTAAAAGACTCTCTGAAATGTTGCTTCTTTTATTGGAACTTTTTTGGTTTGTTGTAATTACTCAGATAATTCATTTGAACAAGATTCTCCCAATCTGTTTCATATATTGCTTTAGGCATGCCTGTTAAAATCCTTGTCAAGCAATTGATACAAACATGTATAGCTTCTCAGTTCACATAGAAGCAACAAAGCAAACAGGATGATGACTTGCATGTGATGGATAGAACCAAAGTGAGAGGTCAGTTTCGGTCCTATTTTATGATGGCAAATATAGTAAAGAAATAAAATTGTTCAGCCATTATTGTTTTATGGAGTTCCATTGACTGGAGCATGTCTAAGAAGTTTGTCCACAAAATGATTAAAAGGTCTTATTAGAGTGTGTCTCTATACACTTATTAATATCACAGATTCTGTTTGGTATTTTCCTATTTGAGGTTTGCTGGTATGGATATTATAGAGTGCCTATTTGTCATGACATCTCAGATATGCCATTTCTAGATGAGCCTGTTGGGCTGTATCATGGATAGAGAAGAGATAGATAGTTAAAATATGTCTCTTCCTGAAAAAATTGTGGAGTCAAACATATTTGATTTTCTTTACTAAGCTTTTTAAAAACTTGCTCTGGCTTTATAATTTGACATTTTAATGTTTTGTCATAATCAGATCCAAAGTTCTCAACATATTTCTGCTACAGTTATGGAATTTTTCAGATGTTTTCTGTTGTGGAACAGAACAATGAATTCCAAATGGCACACATTGAACTAATTTAAATATTCCAGAGTTACTGAGCTGCTGATATTAGTTTGTTAATTTGATTCTAGAGAATTTTGACAGCACATTATCTCAGTGGAGATAATGAATTTTTTAAAAAGAAAATCTATAATCCAATTTGAACATATTGGACATGAAAATAGAGGGCTTTGGTTTATTTGTGATTAACTCCTCCAAGTATCTTGATTTATTTATTGGTAATCATTCGAGGAGGCGTGGTGGCTCAGCGGGTAAGACGCCAGGCTTGTCGATCGGAAGATTGCAAGTTCGGAGGTTCAAATCCCTAGCCCTGCGTGCGGAGTGAGCTCCCGCACTAGCTCCAGCTCTTGCCAACCTAGCAATTCGAAAGCATGCAAATGCAAGTAGATGAATAGGTACCACTTTGGTGGGTAGGTAACAGCGTTCCACGCGCGTCATGCGGCCACATGACCATGGAAGCGTCTTTGGACAACACTGGCTCTTCGGCTAACAAACGGAGATGAACACCGGCCCCTTGAGTCAGACATGACTGCACAAATGTGCGGGGGGAACCTTTACTTTACCTAATCATTCTCCATTTTAGTTTTAAAAAGTAATAAATTACACAATATATCTTTAAAACAGTAGCAGAAACCCCTTTTTACATTTATGTTTAGAGATAGTTCAGAATGACATACAGTGCATCACTCTTTGCTGTAAAATCTGTCCCAGATCTTCAATATGAGACTGATGACAAATGAACTTAGTTTAGATATAATATGAGATAATTATTTCCAATTATGAGAGGATGCCAAATAAAATGGGCTTGTATGTTCTTTTCAAGAACAAAAGTTCCTTATTACATTCAAAGTATGGAAACCATAGTTTGTTTACATTAAAATAAGTGAATTAAGCTCTCCATTTGGCTGTAAATGGTACTGTCGTTTGTTTGTTTGAAAAAAGTAGAAGTCAGATATTTCTGATCTCATGAAAAAAGAAAGGGAGAGGGGAATGTATGAGGTTGAGGTTCATGGAGGCTTCCTCACATAAAACGTGGACTTGGAGTTCTCTGCAGTTGCGCCCCTCTGCAGGGGCAAGGGACCTATTGAAATGATCTGCCTCGGGTGACTGATAGATCCAGTGGGGCTCCAAAGGAAGCTTGGAGTAGTCTCTGAGGTTCTGGCACAAGATTCGGCTGAGGCCTTCATCACTGCTTGGAATGAGCAAGTGATGTCAGCCTTCGATTGGATCATGCCTATGCAGATTCTCTGTGTGCACAGATCCTGAAGGACCCTCTGGCTTTGGAGGTGCTTTGGGAAATGAAGTGGTCAAACAGACTCCTAAAGCACTGCTGGAGGAAGACAGGGAGCGAGTCCAACCAAGCACAGAGCTGCATTAAGGACCACCTTATGGTGATAAAGGTGGCGACGAATTCTTCTTTCTCCACCCTTATTGCATCCTCAGCCATTTGGTGACCCTGTTTGGGGTGATTCAATCCCTTGTGGGTAAGGAGGGGTTGGGTGGTACCTTGCAGGGTTGTTGTGAGGATTATGTCTGGTATTTGACAAATAAAGTTACTTGGACCCTCCTGGAGTTAGATTCTGGCTCTGCAAGTCCTATGGAGATATCTTGCTGGTTATCTGGGCTGAATTCAATTGAATTACTCCAGAGTGGGTAGACAGGGTCTTTGGGATGCTGAGCCCTTGCTGGAGGGGGTGGTTCCTTTGAGACTTTTAATCGAGCTGGTTTTTTTGTCTGGGGGTAGGTTTTACAACCACTGAAGTTTTATACTTTGTTTGCCACAAAGACATTCATTGGATAGATGGGTGGCCTTATACATTTGATTAATAAATAAAACAAAAGACAAAACGATGGCTTCCTGTCATTTCTAAATCAGGCCACAATTGGCTGCTTTCCATGACTGGCCTTAATGTTGCAGCATTGCCTTTGCCCTGATTTAATGGACTACAGATATAAAGTATACGTAAACTGGAAGCTTAACATTTAACATTTTCTTTTTCTAATTGTAGCAGTAATGTCTTACCTATAACTTAGAGATCATTTAAAGAATAATAGCTTATATACATGTTATATCAGCAAGACCCATAAAAAGTTGAAGAAAAAAAAGTAACATCTAATATTACAATCTCCAAAATTTCTTATTCAATTATACTGTATATATTTTTATCATTTATATGAGGCAAAAGATTTAATCCTTGTGCTGTCTATTGGATTCATCCACTAAACATTTATTTGCCTGTTCCTTTCTTATTGTATTTATTTATACAATACATCCTGCATTGTTAATGTTTTATTTCTTAAAAGACTTCCAACATGGATCCCCAAATTTCTATATTTAAATGTACTCAGAGTTGTCTGCAAAATACAATGATTTCATCAAATTAATGAAATGAGCCTTATGATGGTGGAATGCAAACTCTGTCCCTTTCATTTGTGCTTACATCCTGGGGCACATTGAAAATGGGCAGAACTTGGCACAGCACTCATTTTATTACTTACTTCCCCTGCAGACACCTTTGACTGCTTTATACTTCTCTCACAACATCCCAGATCAAGTCAAGTCCTCTCAGAAACTCAGAAAACAAGAATCACTTGGATTTCTAAAAATAATATATTGTTAGTAGAGTAATGTAAAAGAATCTTGCAAATCTGCCAAAGCAATTCAGCAGTTCAACTTATACCTAATGTGATTAAGGGAGAGTTATTCTGATTCTCACATTTTCCCCATCCCCTGAACTAAGGTTCTCTAATGGTCCAACTCCATCCTGCAGTAGTCTTGTTTCCTCTTCCCCCAAGATCTGTTAAACTGACATTACGTTATATTACACACCACAGTGACAATGCACCTAGGTTATCCTGAAAGGGGGGAGGAGGGAGGTCAAGTGTTTGGAGTGTGTGTGAGTGTGTGTGTGTGTGTGTGTGTGTGATAAAGGATCACTGCACCACTGCCCCAAGAAATGAACTTTCAAAAAACATTGCTTACTCTGAAAATTAGACAATATAATTTCCAATTCATTACTTGTGAATGGAATAGTAAACGGGTGGGGACACTTTTGCAGCCTGATAATAGCTTCAGTATTATATAAGGATGATGATAGTGATTTCATAGAATTCTATGAAATTCTATTATCCTTCTATGAAAGAATTCCACCTAGCGGGGTCCCGGAGGCGAGCCTTCTCTGCAGCAGCACCTGCCCTATGGAACATCCTCCCACCAGGGATAAGACAGGCCCCCTCACTCCTGGATTTCAGAAAAAAATTAAAAACCTGGCTCTGTGATCTCGCCTGGGGCAAAAAGGAAAGTAGTCAAGCCTGGGGATGGCTGATTCCCTAGAGCTGCCTTAAATATCTAAAATATTTTAAATATATTCAACGTCACTTTAAGAACCACCTGCCACTTGGATTTTATTGTATTTTTATTGTATTTGTATTTTTATTATTGTTTTTATTGTATTTTGTTGATATTATGCTGTGAACCGCCCAGAGTCCCTCCTTGAGGGGGAGATTGGCGGTTATAGAAATTCAACAAATAAATAGTGATTGCTACTATTAATGCCATTAATATGCTATGTTCTGCCATTTCTTGCACAAATAAATCTATCATCTTCTATAACTCTGTTTTCTATCTACTAATCATGGTAATGCTGTAGAAATCTTACTATATTTATTACAGTCATTTTAATACTACTTTAATGCACTTTATGTAACAAAGCTTTTGAAGACAACTCAAAAACTTCAGCTGCTGGCACAGAATGCTTGTGTTCTACTTCTTGGTATAGATTAGATATTCAGATCATGTCACACCAATGTTTTACCAGCAGCAAAGCTGTATATTTATTAATCAAATTTGAACTGCTGAGATTGATTCCCAGTACTCAGCATACTTTGGATCCTTACTATTTAAGCACATATATGACCACCTACATGAATCAGCCTGTACTTGCAGTAATATATGGAGCCCTGCTCTTTGGCCTGCAATAAAATAAGCCAAATGCATATCTGGGCAGATTTTTTATTTTGACTGTTTATTGAGGATAAACTCATGAGGACTTTGAATTGTTAAGTACTTCTATTGTCATTTATTTTTTGTTTATTTATTACACCCCTAAATTCTGACTTGAACATTTTCTTGGTAAAAGTCAGTTTCTCAAATGGCTGAAATTCCATTTTAAGAACTAATTTTCTAGCCCATGGAAGACTTTTGCTCTTACTTATTTAGTTAATTAGACTGATTAACTTATTTAGTTAATCAGTGATGCTACTGCTTTTTGGGGGTGGCTTTGACGGCATATGAAACTGCCTCAGACAAGTCAGACCTCAAGTATCTTCTACTTTGTCATCAATGTCTTTTCCCAATATCTTAGTTAGAGGTCTTTCCTATTCTGGCTACCTGTGATTAGGGAGTAAAAAAAGCAGCTGACTGTGAAATATATATTAAATTCACCCGTAGTTAACCTCACAGACCACTCCCCCTTGGTCCCAGCACATTGAATAATAGAGGCAGTAATGTGGAATAAATTTGAAGCAGCCTGTTCTCATCAATGTTACGTTTCTTCCATTGTGTAGTGCTGATGGTGCATGACTTTTCAAAGAATATGCAGCAGAATTAACTACAGTTGCCTATCAACCAGTACCCTTCACTGGGAATACTAAGCTTGTTGGGAAGTTACTGACAAAACAACCTTTTTAGTCACAACTTTTGAGCAGAATGTGCCCCACCCACTGGAATTTAGCTTAAAGGGAAACTGAAATGGTGCATGGGATTCTAGGATTTTAATACTGACCCTGTCTCGGTTGAGAAAAAAAATGGTAAGGTTGACTCCCACTGATTCTTTTCATAAAGGCAGATGGTCCCAGAAATTCATACACTTTGTTAGGAAGCTTCTTTAACACACACAGTTCTGCATTCTGTCTTCAGAAATGATTAGGCCAGTTCCTAACTAATATAGGATGTTATTGCTGCTTTCACATCGTCCCTCCAGGGCACCATAATATTTGAAAAGAAAACTATGTGGCATTGATGGAAATGTGTTTACTTCACATACCAAACTGCATCTTCATGGGATTGCTACTCATGGCAAAAGTAATTGTATCATCTACCCTTGTGGCCTTCTTATTTGGGCTGTGTAGTGTAGTGTTCAATCAAAACATACTGAAGGAACAAACAATGCTACACAATTAATAAAAGTTCCAAAGTGTATTTCTTGGGCAATGTGTGGTTCAATACATAGAATGAGTAACTATGGATGTGAAAGCCACTAAGGTCACCAAGATGTAGCTGAGGCAACTCATCAACACTTTCCTTGTGTTAGCTGGAGAAAAGACAGTGGAATGATTATTAATAGGGGTTCTTTTAAGACAGGAACAAAGCTTGAACATCAACAGGCTAGAATTTATTAGCTCTGCAGTACAAAAGAAAGACTAAAGAAGCCTTGACAATACAAGAGCTGTGACTGAGAGATAGGCAGCTATATAAATTGATTGATTAATTAATTAATTAATTACGGTAACTAGTATGGAGTGTGAATAAAGGTACCTCAAGGTAAAGTCAGCCCAAACACCCTATCAGGAATATAGTATAAGAGATGGATCAGGATGGAACAGTATACCAGTGAGGGGCACAAAGAACTTATAGGAAACTGGAAATTAGAGAAGAAGGAAAAGAAGCCTTGGATGGAGCTATTACCAATAAAGGGCAATTGGAAACAATAGGCCAGAGTAATCCTAGAGAAGAGAAAGTGCAGCTTCACTTTAGACTAGACCAGCATGGCTGGCTGGGGGATTCTGGGAGTTGAAGTCTACATATCTTAAAGTTGCCAAGGTTGAGAAACACTGGACTAGATAGTGAAAAGTTCTTTGGAAGGTAATCTACCCAGTTATTTCATTCTCAGTTGACAATTATAGGGGGAAGAAAAACAAGGGTGAGATTAGCCTTATCTGCAACCTGACCTTGATGCTTCTCATTCTCTTAATTAGTTTGGGCTTTCATGAGTAAAGTACTTGAAAAATTGAGACCAGATAAAGTAACTATACTTAAATATATAACCTTTGCTGTATTATTTCTTTTTAGCACTAACTTTATTAATGGAATCTTGAGATTTCCCCCATTTATATCTCCCATAAGCTCCCTTTGCATGCATATTGCAGAGTGGTTGTTAGAACATCTATGCTTTCACATCATTCAAGGTCATCATTCATTCATTAAAGGCTGTTAGTATCATAGTTCATCTAGATACTGAGCTGACATGAATACAGATGGTGGATATCCAGAAGGTGGGGAAAACTTGATATTATGCTTTTTTTGATCTACTTCAAATTACCTAATGATCTTCAAGTAATTGTGAGATATATTTTTAGCCATTCCAATTTTAATGGTCTAAGAATCAAACATAGACCTATATATCAGTAGAAACAAATATGGTGCCACCAATTTGATTTTCCATTTAGCTTTGCTAGTTTGAGCTTAGCATTTTTGCTTTGATATCCTATATGGTTAGACATAGGATTAAGATCAGTTGTATCCCTCAATCACTATCTGTCAACCTAATCAACTTTTTAGGAAAATAAATTATGTATATGCATGTACAGTATATTGCCATTACACTGCACATTTCATAACTTACATAAAGATTTCCAAATGATTCAGTGATACCTTGAGACAACTGCCTACTGAAAAAAAAAGTGAAAATGCTGAATAATGGTCTTCTTACCCTACTTGTTGTTGTTGTTAGTTGCCGTTGAGTTGTTTACAACTCATAGCAACCCTATATATAATAGAACTAAATGCTAAACGGTCTTGCGCCAATTGCCTGGCTGTTCCAATGTTTGCATCCATTGTTGCAGTAATTGTGTCAATCCATCGCATTGAAGGTCTTCCTCTTTTCCGCTGGACCTCAACTTTACCAAACATGATGTCCTTTTCAAGCGATTGTTCTTTCCTGACAATGTGCCCAAAGTATGAGAGTCTAAGTCTAGTTACATACTAGTCTACCCTACTTACATACATGCAAATACTCATTCATCTGTGCCCAACTCTGGTAGCAACCACATGGCTTTTTCATACTATACTCCAAAGAGTTTCCCAATTATGTAAATTATATAATATTTCCACACCTTTCATTATGCATTGGCTTCATAGGGGTCCTTGAGAAATTTAGGAAATACATTTTATAATGAAGTGTTCAAGTATTAAAAGTTAATAGTTCATAATCAGGGGCTTTTAAAGGGAGAAATTGGTTTTTCTATTAAATGCCAGCAACTAAAATCTAATTTATATATCTATTTTCAGAGCAGCTGAAGAAATGAACAAAACCTAATACAATGTAATGGATTTTAGAAGCAGTTAAAATAGCAATTAATAAAATACAGTTTAGGGATGTAAGCCAGAAATCCATTTTTCTATTGTAAGTTATGGTTTGGACTCTTAATTTAATGAAGAGTGTTCCACCTTCCTTCCTTCTTCATAAAAGAAGTTTGCTTGAAGAGATTAGTAGAGGAACAGGGTCATTTTGAATCTGACAATCTAGTGCTAAAATCTGCAAGTAATTACATTTCTCCTCCGTTATTTACACTCTTTGAAGAAGGCTCTAATGCTGGGAAAGGAGGAAGGAAAGAGAAGAAGAAGACAACCAGCACAAGGTGGTTGGACTCAAGTTTTGGAGAAAATCTATCTACGTGGTTGCTAAGAGTTGACATTGACTTGATGGCATATAATCAATCAATCATTTACACTGCAGATAAACATGCATGATTTTATCCCATTAATATTTAATGATTGTTTTATATGTATTTATTGGTTCTTTTAATTGAGTGTTGTACACTGCCCAGAGTCACTTTCTTGTGAGATGGGCAACTATAAAAATATGATCAATCAATCTATCAATCAATCAATAAAAATAAAATATCTGAATGATACAAGTTGTATTTGGTACTCATTATGATGTTGTTGGATTTGCTTTCTCTGACTTCCAGATGCATTTGGTTTACTAGTCTCATAATTCCTAGCTAGGATGGCATTGAAATTTGAGTTGTTTTAATCTCAACATACCCTGAAAGCCACTTTGGGGCATCAGATTGGGGAAACACTATATTAGACTCTGCACATCTACTTCAAAAATATATCAGTGGTAGTAAAAATGTCAGTAAAAACAAACAAGATCATGTCTATAAAGTACTAATATGCAGATCAAAGAGCAAAAAAAGAGAGTGCAAAGTTATTCAAATATATGTGGGCACTGAAAGAAGATGGGACAGACATCTATGACTTTGTCTTGAAAAAACTCTTTAAGAGCACATTTCATTCAATTTACTCAATGTCATTCATCAAAATTCATCTAAGCACTGATAAAATAACTGCAATATTGTAAATATTTACAACTGCCATATAGATAATTTCTTCTCTGCATAATTAAATTTTAGAGTTAAAGTATACAAAGCTGTCTAAATACAAATATACAGAGTTTGGGAGGTGACTGAGAATGCATAAAAGCAACAATCCAATTCTGAGCCATGTTTGATACTGCATGTAAATGCCGGCAATCTTCCTTATTTGCTTCGTATAGAATCATAGAGTTGGAAGGGGCATTTAGCCTATCAAGTTCAACCCTCTGCTTGGAGTAGGAATTGAAATTAAAGCATCTCAGGCAGATGGTGGTTTAACACTTCTTGAACCCATTTAATGATAGGCAGCCCCACCACCTCTCTGGGTAATTGTTCTCATTGTCAAAATGCTCTTACTCTTAAAACTATTTTCTAAAATTCAGTCAAATGTTGCTTTCCTATAATTTAACGGCATTGTTTCATGCTGTACTCCAAAAACAGAGAGAACAGGTCCTGATATTTTTCCATGTGGCGTCCCTTTAGATATTTGAAGAAAGCTTCCATATCCCTTCTATGTCTTTTCTCAAGGCAAAACACTTTAATCTCTCTTGATCATCCTTATTGCTCTTCTCTGAACCTGTCACAATTTTTCTGAATCCTTGTTAAAGTGTGATACCTAGAATTGGATATAGTTCTTGAGTTAGGGCCTGACAAATTAATTGGAATGATTTACTTGTGTGACTTAAAAGTATATTTCTATTAATGCTGCCTAAAACTGCATTTGCCTTTTTTTCATAACACATTGCTATATTGCTATATTATATTCATTTTACAATCAACTATCAAAGTTCTTTTTCACTAATACTATTACAAGCCAGTTATCCCCCATCCCATGCCTGTGGATTTGATGTTTGTTTCCTAAGTGAAGAACTTTGTACTTGCATCTGTTGAATTTCATTCTGATACTTTCAGATCATTTCTCTAACATACAAAGATAGGTTTGAATTTTATTTCTGTCTCCTAAGATGTTATGTATCCCAGCCAATTTTGTGTCATCTTCAGATTTAATAATTCCCTCACCTCTCCATCCTAGGAAAGTAGAGGACCTAGGACTGATTATTGTGGCATCCCACTTGATACCTCTCTCCATTTTGATAAAGAATAATTGAATATGATTTTCACCCCAGCTATGTGTATACTTAATTGTCATGCCATCCAGCTCCCACTTAACCAGCTTGCTAAATCAGCATGTCATAGAGTATTTGGTCAATATTTTTGCTGAAGACAAAATACAGTATATAAGCATTCCCAAACCTATTAAGGAAGTTACCCAAACAAAAAATGGGGTAAGATTAGTCTGGCAAGATTTCTTCTTGGCAAATCGATATTGACTTCTGGTAATTATCACATATTTACCTCCATATTTAGGTGTTAAAAACTGTATAAACGGTGGGAAATGATAAAATATGTACTGAACCAATATTTTTATTATGCCAAATCAATATCACAAAATAGTGTGCAAGCTTTCAAATTTTTAAGAATTCATCAGGCAAGATGGTTAAACAAAGCAAAAAGGGAGGAAATAAATAATACATGTCAAAAAAATATAGATTTACATAGCTATATTTGTACAGAACCTGAGAATAGGTTAAAATGTCAGTTGGGTATAAGTATCAGGTTTCACCAGGACTGTCCAAGGACTGCTGGGTTAGATGAAACTTGATCTGTTTTTTAAATCCAAAATATGTCTCCATCACTAGGTAAATCACATAGGCTGAAAATAAAGGGTCAGGAAACCAGACAATGTTAATTGCATAGTAGGTTAAAGAATGCCAAGAGTAGTCAGATCAGGTGGTATTACCTAGTTAAGAAAAATATGTATTAGCTTGAAGTGGTATAGAACGCTAAACAGCTAAAGTTATATTGTAGAAGACCAAAAAAGTAAAAATCAAAAATTCATTAGAAAATCAGCATTGCCACTTTTGGATTTGTGTGCATTCACTGGTATATGCACGTGGTACATATATTCTGAAATCTGTCAGAAATTACAAACATTTGGCAGACAAAATCAATATTCACATTTACCATACATACTTTTCATTTCTTTAAAAGAAACCTGTTTTTAATTCAATAACTCTTTTAATTGGTGAAACGTTTTTGTCTCATAAGCTAAATATCGTTACCAACTACGCACACATAATAATATCCAAATCCTTAGACTGTTCAGTTCTAATGGGGGGGAGAGAAATATATGCCTGAAATATATGACAACTTTGAAAGTTGCTTAAATAAGAATGAATTAGATTCTAGGTTTTATCCAATTACTAGCTGTAAGAAGCATAATCACAACATCAGTCAGGTCTGTGGTAGTGCACAGCAACTTTAAGTTTGGTTCTTAGTGCATAAAAAGGACACCATTTAGATGATGTGAGTAATATAAGTAAAAAATAATTCCTGGATGTAACATTAATATAATGCCAGACACAATTGGAGCCCTGATATCCACAGGAGACTTCATCCTTGCAAAAGAGGCAAGACCCAACAGCCACCCACAAAAATGGGTGTAATTCATTTTTGGAAATTCTCCTGGTTATCAAGGAAATCTCTGCAGAAAAATCCCCTTGCTTTTCCATTAAACAAACAACATTAGAGCTCCAATGACAGAGAAATAAAAAGGAGCAGATCTGGAGTTCATACGAAGCCCTTAGTCCCTAGATATACAACAAGGGCAGGAGAGGCGGGTTATACCAAATGTGTAGCTAGCATAGTACAATCTTTCCTATTGATTAGGAAAGAAGGACAAGAAAAGAGGACAAAGGTTAATCTGCCTTTTGCATTGCCCTGCCAGAGTGAAAATCTGCCCTTTGCCTAGTTCAGATTTATGCACTTGATTAATTTGTAATGAGTAAATGCAAACCATATTTCTATTTCCAGGACATTTTTCTGCTGTGACAGAAAATAAAGAGTTTGATATGGTGTTTTCTGGAAAGGCATTTTTTGCTTTTGATAGTTTCATACCAGGCATATATTCAACTCAGGAAGGCTTGGAGGTGCATGGCATGAAACCTGTTAAGTTACTGCTTGACCTACAGCTGTTAAACATGCAGAAATTGCAGGTCTACCACTCTGGCTTTCAGGACTGCAAACTGACTATCATGCTTGTTGTTAAAACTGTATCTTTTTCCTCCCTTTATCCCTCTTCGAGCGCCCTTAAATACTCATTTTGGAAAAAGTCTTGTGAGCTAATCTCAGTTTTGGGTTTACGACAGAGCTATCATTGATTCCTTTCCATTCCCTGCAAGTAATTACCATGTGAGGTTTTATAGGTATGCTTTCAGAAGACAGAAAACAAACTTATTGCTATTAGCCTACAATTCATACCAGCTGAAATTTAAATAAAGGCCCACTGAAGCATTCAGGCAGAGAAGGATATACCAATCTTGCATGAAATAAATCCCAAGGGATTTATGCCTGAGATTCATTTAAAATGATATGAGTTTCTATGTTGTATGTTTATGATCTATTGTTCACTTTTGATAAAAAGAGAAAGGAAATAATTCCCCAGTCCAATCACGAGCATGTCCTTCTGCTGAGGCTGTGTGCTTGGAGCCTCTTTCAAAAGCATTAATCCTGCCAATCAGCAGTTTGTCAAAGAGAGAGAAGTAATGAACTAAATTCAACTTCTAGACCTATCTAGAACCATTGTAAAATGAGTGTTGTTTGTTTGTTTTTCTTTTTAAGACAGCTGTGACTACAAGTCTGGTAGTTAGATTAGAAGTTACTGATCAAATTATGAATAAGTGCCTTCTTCTGTGCATGCATGCCCCCCTTATATCAGGATGGTTGTAAATATTGCAAAGGACTTTGTGATAGTATATATGATATTTTTTCTCAAAATGCTCAGAGCACCCCATGTGATCTTCCATTCATATCATTTTTTGGGCAGTTTTGGGGCACATATCCCTTTGGAGTGATCTGCTCCGGTGTTCCCAAGCATTAACTATGACTGTAGCCTAGGTACAATATAAAATATGTGTTAGTTCATTATCTTGAAATCCAAAGGTTTCTTGGAGGATTCTGTCTTCACATAATGGAATTAGCCAGGTCATAGGACCCATTTCATCAAACCACCATAATTTGGCATTCTTGCAGGAAGATGAGATATAGGTACAAGTATAGTTCTGACAACAAGGTCTTCCAAACTGAATGTGAAATACTCCTATTGTTTTTTAATTAAGATTCCCCCTTAACTGGCCACTATTTACCATTGATATGGGTTGTAGGCAAGAACATGACTTGTTCAGTCAATGGGTGGCCATTGTTACAAGAAGTCACCCCACATTCTGCTCTTCTCCTTTCCCGCTCCCTCATTAAATTTAAGCTTAGTAAGTTTAGTAATTATGAAGAAAATCTACCTACATGGTTGCTAGGAGTTGAAAACAACTTGATGGCACATAATCAATCAATCAATCAATCAAAGTTTAGTAAGGCAAGAGAAATGTGATGCCCCCTTCTATTACATATATACAGTATTATATATATGTATATGTATAAAAATAAACAACAGCAGGTAAAACACAGAAGTTATTATAAACTGACACACAGCGGCTGCTATTTTCAGTGTTGGAAGCAGCAATATGCATTTCTTTGTTGTTGCCTTACCCTGAGATACCATGTGTAACTTAGTGCAGAGCTTTCCAAACTGTGTGTTGTGACACAAAAGTGTGTTGCCACACACAGTCTGGTGTGTCGCCACACAACCCGGAAGCACTGATCATCATCAGTGCTTCTGGGTTTTCCCACGGCGACACACCAATGGCGGCGCGCAAAAACCGAAAGCAGCAGCAGCGCTTCCGGGTTTTTGCACGCTGCCACAATGGCTGCACTTCCGGGTTTTCCCGCGGCAACACACCAACGGCGGTTGGTGTGTCGCCGCGGGAAAACTTTGGAAAGCCCTGACTTAGTGTATTGCCAAATGTCTAAGCAGTGATCAGATGCTCAGGCAATTGGTTCTTTTAGATCCAGGGATAATAAGCACTCCAGTGGATAAAGAAACTTAAAGCTTTATTATAAACTTAAGCAAACAAAGTTAAACAAAAACACAGTTTAAACAGATTACCCAAAGCATAACAAGCATAGCATAGAGAAATACATACATACCAAAACAAGGTAATACCTAATCTCCTATAGGCTCCCAGAAGCCCTCTAATAAGGACAGCAGAGATACCCCAAGGTGGCAATTTTCACAGCACCCAACTCTCAGGCCTGTGTGGACTCCCAAACTCCAAGACAATCCTAAGGTTTTTATCAAAGCCTGGCTCCCAAACCCTGTGACCAAGCCCAGCCTGACCTTCACTGGGATTCCTCCTGGGGCCTGGCACCTGTCCATGACATCATTCCCAGAGCCTGGGAAGCCATCAGATAAGCCACTGCATAAGCATAAACAATCTCTTATCACCCCCCCCCCATTCCAAGCTGCTAGAGGGGTGGCTGGAGGAGTGAACTTATGCTTAAACTTAACAAGCTGGGGGTTTTCTCTCCCCCCACTTCCAACAAAGATATGTTCTGGAGGGCTGTTGGAGGAGTGGACGTATGCTTCTTCTCTCCCCCCTCCCATGCCAAACAGAAATAAAAACAAGCCAGTTAAACATCAGTATAACTCAAAATAAACTCTAATCTCCTAGGTGTGAGGGAGAAAATCAAAACATGCCACCTAATTTCTCGAGATACAAAGGTCTTCCACAGGTTGCCACTACACTTAGTCACTGCTAGACTTTTTGTTTAGCTCTGTACTACGAGGGTTCACCTACTCAGAGACTTCTTGTACTCTACAAATTATTCTGTTGAAGTAGTATTTCTCCTGACAATTTATTTCTTAATTTTATCTAATAAGAAATGCCTTTGGAATTCTTAGTCCAAGTTGTAGAAATTCTTCATATTCTAAGGATGTCAGAGAGTTTTATTTTGCCCATTTTTAAGTGAACTGACCTTATTTATATGACTTTGTAGATCAGAACACAGTTATTGCTTAGACTGTGTACTTCCCTGAAAGTTGTGATGCAATTCTCAGCTCAGAAATTGAATATTTCTGGGGCGCGGCGGCTCAGCGGGTTAAACCGCTGAGCCGGTAGTCTGCCGACCATAACGTCGGCAGTTCGAATCCGCGTGGCGGGGTGAGCGCCCGTCACTAGCCCCAGCTCCAGCCCACCCAGCTGATCGAAAGCCTAGCAAGTAGATGAATGGGGACCACTCACGTGGGCCAATTTGCTGGCGTCCTTTTCGGAGGGTCGCCCTCGAACCGAGAAGAAAAGCTGGTTCCCGTGGATGCGATGGAGGACGGCAGAGGACGACGGATCCCGAAAAAAAAACAAACATCAACTTCCTGGACGTCAGCAGCCGGCTCGGAAGCAAAGGTTCCTGGGACATGTAGTCCGACCTGCGATTGAAGAGCCGGTTCCCTCACCCCCCTCCCTAATTGCGCGGGTACTATAAGATGATGTATAATTGAAATATATATGTACTGATTGTAAGCCGCCTAGAGCCCTCCATTTAGGGAGGGGATAGGCGGGGTATAAATAAGATAAATAAAATAAATATATAATTTCTACATTAGGAAATGTGTATTTTCTTAATACATGCATATATACAGTGCATGTATTAAGAAAAATCACATATTGAAATGCATACTGGAAGAAATGTATACAGAAATAAGCACATTAGGGAAAGAGCTATATGAAATCTGTATATTAGGGAAAATTGCATATGAAAATGAATGCAATTTTCCAGTTTATTTGCTTTTTATTTGTAAAATGATGCAGAAATTAGATGGAATAAATTTTATTCTGGGATCTGTAGGTAAGGCAAATAAACCAGTATGGCCCTTTCTCCAAACATTTATTTATTTATTTATTTATTTATAATTCGACTTGTATTTACCGCACCATCTCCCCGCAAGGGAACTCTGGGCGGTTTACAAAAAATCGACAGTTAAAATTCAACAATTAAAACAGCGTATATAAATATTCAATATATAAATTGTATAAATTCAATATACAATATATAAAACATTGCTGCAAAGCTGGTACATGGGCTGTAAACAAAAACAGGCTGTGGAGAAGGGAGACAATGATGGAAGGACAGCATCTGTCCTCTGATGAGAGCCAAACAGATGAAATTAAATCTTCATCATGTCACTCTGGGACACTCTGGGTAATGGCAGTGGTGGATGCCCAGAGTTCATCAAGGCATAGAGAGATACTGTATAGAGCTGCGATGTCAACAGCAATAGCTACACAGCACTGTCCAAGGATAGGTTCCACTGACACTGGGCCCTCTCCATGTCCCCATTCTACCGCTGCCATTCCCACCAAGAACCCAATGACACGAGCAAGCCATGAACAACCCTGACATTTTTATTTGCAAGGGGCTTTCAGGGGAAAAAGGAAGGCAAAATGTATGTAACACAGAAAATAAGTCATAATTTGCTCCTGACATGTTTTACTAAAGCCACTTCAAGCTCTTTTCAACAGGAAATTAAAGCCCTTGAAAAACTTTAATTGTGCCTCTCAAAATGATGTTTGCTTGAAACAAACAGCAGCCAATAAACAGAGCCTGCAAAGGTTTATTCAGAGGCTGAAGCATAACATTTACAGAGCAAAGAGGCTGGTATTAGAACAGAAAGCTGACCTTTGGCAACCAGTGCAAATTTCAAAGACAGAATATTCTATTCCAAATAAGTTTCCAAAACAGTTAATTTGATATGGAAGCGAATATTAGACAGCATATGAGGGACCATTCGTCTGTTAAAGAAAACATAGCCAAATCATTTTAGTCAGGTAAACATTTTAATTTTTCATAATTCACAAAGATTGAAGGAAAAACATATGTTCCCCCTCCCTTTTTACTCTCATGAATGAGTACATTTGAAAGAGCACTGAACATGGGAGAGGGAGAAGACTAACAGATGTGAGGGTTGGCATAGCATCATTATGACTGGAAGCAACATTTGAAGTGGGGGAAAGGGTTGGCTCAGGATTTCTGAACTGGGGAAGTTCATTTCCTCATCATCCTCTGCTCATTTCTGAAAGACTCTATGTCTTCATAGGGACCGAGAATCTGCCCATTTATCACTAATTATTATCAATTATTGTCTTGTCTAGGTTCAGTTTGCTTATCTAGGCCATAATTGCATTCCAACAGTGATGCTGCATATTGGTTCAGTACTGCTCCAGTATTGACTGAAAAAGAAAAATAGGATTGGGTGTCGTCAGCACATTACAAATGAAAAAGAAAAGGCTTAACGCTTTGCTATATTATATGTAAACCTGATCCATAAGAGCAACTGCACCTGACAATATATGCCAGACTGTTAGCTATTGCTCAGTAATAAACATTTATCCCAATGTTCAGAACTGCTATTTGTTAAGCATCTCTTAACTTACCTGCCACCACTGCAAACCATTAGGTAAGGGCAACATACCAAATGAGTTAATCAAAGCCTAGTTGCAAAATGCATCCAAGTAATGGGTGAATAGTTCTGACACAACTCTTCCTTTGGCATCAGGTGCTATAAAGAAATAGTTATCTTATGACATACATCCTTTCCAGTATCATTCTATCTTAATTAATAAACAGAGTTTATACAACCAGTATATAGCAGCCAGTGTTATTTGTGTAGCTCACTCATCATATCTGTACCTGATTGGAGATTGATAGTAGGAAATTGCAATTGCAGTAAAGGAAGTGCAGATATAGAGTAGACCAGCTCCATTAAAAGAGATCAAAAGACATTTCCTCTTTTCTCTTCCCTGACTTACAAAGCTGATAAAATATGTCCTACACTATATCTGACCTATCTTTGCATTTCCTGGAGCTGTCAATCATTGTAGATTGTTCCCAGCAAAGAACTTGCTAAATTAATCAAAATAAAGAGTCTGGGGTAATGCTTTCAATGATGTTCAACAGTTTTATTAGAGTATCATCCATTTTTTAAAAAGTTCATACTTGTGTAAACTGTCTGCCATATTTGGTAGACAAAGTCAAATAAATGATACTTGTATTGCAGGCCATGATTCGAAAACTTGTCTGATTTGAAAAGAGGGCTAATGAAAGGAGGCTGCCATGCTTGGTTTATCTTGAAAAGGCTGGTGGGTGGATGGAGTTCTGAAATAAAAGTTGCACTTCAGCCACAAGAACTTAGTTGTGGGCAAGTCCACTTTTTTTTTCAATTGCTGTTCGTCCAACTGCAAATGAAATGAAATGAAATGAAGGGAAGGGAAGGAAGGACAGTCACCTTATGTTAATGCTAAACTAATCAACAAAAGAAAACACAAATACAAATAATGGGTTTAAAGAATCAACGCAACCTCAAAATTATTAATCATAGCTACAAAAAATTGTGAAAATAAATTATTTTGACTCAGTCAAAATACATTTCTCTCCTTATACATTTCTCTCCAATATATTTCTCTGCTTTCTTTTAAAGGCTGTTCACTCTTTTTATATATTTTAACTGAAGCTGGGACAAACCAACCAAATTAATGTAACATGCATTTCTGTAAAACTATTAAGCACATGCTTTAAACTTGCTCATTGGAATAAATGGAATCTGAAATGTTTAATTTTCTGCAAGTTTGTATCAATAGTTTATAAATGATATTTAATCAATATAAAGCATTATAGGATTCATGTCATGTATATATAAAGCTCTGGATTAAAGAGAAGAAAGGATGAGAAGATCAGATTGTATTTTAGCCTATTTTCATGTGTGGAAATCAATAATGATTGATTGTGTTATGCAATAAGATCCTTAAAATGTCTCCATATATTGTATTATTTATATATTCTCATAACTGTATATAGAGCTTTACAAGACATCTATAAAAAGACCAGAGAATATTGTATTATTGTGTAGTACACATTAGAAATGACAACATAAAAATTGATGGTGAAATATTTCTGGAAATCAGCATAGAATGTTCGAAGGACACAGCACCAAGCAAACAACCTGTTTCATTTTATTACCATCATATTGTTCACACAGGTCAAATTCATTTGACAGCAGAATCAGATAGAGGGATGCTGGCAAGTGCTTTCTATATTAGAAAATTCTTTGTACTTTCTGTGAATGTGAAAGCCCAAAGCAGATTTCCTTCCTTCCAGGAAGCAGAAGGAGTATGGAAGCAGACTAACACGTTTTATTAAAAAGCACAAGTTTTCATGAGCTACAGCTCACTTCATCAGATGCATGAAGTGGTTAAAATGATTTAGAATTTAAATTGGGATGTGGCAAGAATGGGAAAAAGAAAGGAGAAGACAGAATGATAATGCAGATGGAGGCTACATGTGAGACAGATTAGGTGGTTATCTGTATTTGGCCACCCAAATGAGACAGATTCCCCAAGCAACAAGAAGCAACAGAACAATAATGCTAAGATGGGAACCCAGCCCTGCATCAAACCAAGATGTTTATTTGGCCCCCACATTTACACCAACAGCACCATCATGGGCTCTACAACTTCACATGCAAGATTAGAGAGGCACCTTCAAGTGTTCTTCCTCTAATGTGAGATATGTCATCATCTGCCAGCACTGTTCCTCTGGATTCTACATAAGACAAACAGGCCAAACTTTGTGCAAAAGAATTAATGGACATACGTTTGACACCTGGACTCAGAACAAGGACAAAGTAATATCAGAGCAGGTCACCCTCCCAAGACACCCCATTAGAAATCTCAAAGTAGCCATTTTGGAGAAAGGAAATTATTTACCAGCACCACTGAGTGAGAGATTCCTGAACTCACATACATCCAAAAGTTTCAACTTATCTCAAAGGTCTCAACACAGTGGGTTAAAAAAATACATTTGTTAATCGATAAGGTATTTATAATCCCTGTCACATATAACCTGCATATGCATAACCACCCTGTCTTCCACTCCTTTACCCTCCCCATCCCAATTAAAATCCTACATCAATTTAGCCATTCCATGCATCTGTGAAGTGAGTTGTAGTTCACAAAAGCTTTTAATAAAATTTATAGCCAGAAAAGGTGCTACTAAACTTCTTCTGATTACCATGGATTAACATATTCTCCTCCATCAATAACTTTCTTACAGTGAGAAGCAAACTTGAGAGCTACAACCAATCCTCATTCCCTGATAATTTTATCTGGAAAAGCAATGCTTCCTACATCCACACTTGATATTTTTAGGTCTGTATTTTTTAAAAAAGTAAGTAACTAAGAATAGCAGTGTATTAAATTGCCCCAGAAAGCCAGTTTGATATAATGGTTACGGCATCAGGCTAGAAACTGGGAAACCATGAGTTCTAGTCCCCTCTTAGGCACAAAGCCAGCTGGGTGACCTTGGGCCAGTCACGCTCTCTCAGCCCTGGGAAGGAGGCAATGGCAAACCACTTCTGAAAACCTTGCCAAGAAAACTGTAGGGACTTGTCCAGGCAGTCTCCAAGAATCAGACACGATTGAACAGATTTTTTTAAAAAATTGCCCCAAGAATCAGCCGCATTGTCAAAAATGTTTTTTTTTTTTTAGTGAGCAAGGGTTTTGTCTGCATAATTTCTCAGGGCTTGGTGCAACTTGTAATACAGAACTTTTTCATCCTCTCATTCATGGTTTGGATCACATGAAAACACCCATACTATTCAGATCACATAAAGTAATGCTGCATCCTATTTGTCTCTTCTATGCACAGGAAATACCAATTAGAAATTAAAAACTTTCAGACTTGGAGTTTTAGGAAGACCATAACATAGGGAGGGAGGCACACCTCTATTTATCTTTCAGAAATGGAGCTTCTTTTGCTATCTATTTAAGAGCATTTCCTCAGCTACTATCAGTACATGTGTATGATGTTTGCATAACATTTGAAACCATGATATATTGTTTAGCCTCTGGTAAAATGTCCCCTTTTCTCCTGTCTAGCAAGTAGCATTGTACTAATTCTGAGTAAATAGCATAGGAAGGAATGTGCTGCAAACATTTTTTGTTTCCTTTAGACTTCTTCAACAAAAATAGCAGAAATGGTGGGACTCTATGATTCAATAGGACATTAATCTTTATTTTCCCTTCTAAGCTGGTTACTCCCAACAGTTGGCACACTCTTCCAGCAAATACCTCTTCCTTCTATTTGTCACCCACAGGAATACAACAGCATTGCATTCCTTCTGGGTTTGTTGTATAACTTATCTAACTCAGGTGCAGTTATGACTGGGGAGAAATGAGAAGAAACGAAGGAAATTTTGCTTGAAATGATTGCGCCTTTCTAAGACCACTTGTTCTGGTCCCAAATCTAAAAGGTTTCTTTTTCATTGCATTCCATCTTTGAAATATCTCTGTGTGTGAAACATTTGAGGTTTCTTCTAATATCATCTTAGGAGGGAATGCTGCAATTTGTTTCAGCAGGGAGTTGTCAGTTGCATTTATGTTTCATTATCAGTCAGCAGCACAACATGGATAGCTAATTAGATTAGTCTGTGAGCTTCTCTTCAGCAGTCATGTTATTCAGATTCACAAATATATTCTTCCATACAGTTTTTTTTAAAATGTCATAGTACCTTTGGATTTCAAAAATATAAAAAGTCCAAGTTAAAATGTTTTAGATTTATCCTCTGTACTATTAGGTTCTGGAATCTTCTCTCTGAAAAATCATGTACTTTAAAGCTGAGATACTTTGTTTAAGCCTTGATTAAAAACTGGATTTTTCAAATCATTTACTTGAAGTCATTATTTAGCCATGGCATTCACTTGCCTGGTCTGAGCAAGTTCCTAATATCTCTCAGTCCTACTTACCTTATAGATTTGCCTTATGATGCAATAGGAGACTTCCATCTATGTCATTCTCTGCTCCCCAAGAAACATCATGCTGTATGTGGGATAAAGCAATAAATAAGCTCTTGAATTAGTGCATGCTTTAATAGATAACTGGATCACAGTCATTTGATTAGCATCTTTTTGTTGTCATTTACAAGATGTTAGAAATCATAGCAAAATATTTGCATAGTTCCTTTGATCTCAGCATATCAGAGACAAACCGAACAACGAGGAGACAAAAGGAATCTATTCTGTGGCATTCCTACACAGAGCCCTTTATTTCTTCACAGCTGTCCATGTTAAGTTCTTGCCTGCTCACTATCTCCGTAGAGACAATGGAGATTGGAAGTGAAATCAACACAAATCATTGAAGTCTGTCCGCATGTCCTGTACTGCATGGTAGAATGACAATATTTCATAATTTAGACATGGTGTGTATCACATGTAGAAAAAATATTAACACCAATATGCCATATCGTCCATGTTGTGGTAGGGGACTCTCAGGAAACCCCTAAACTAAAACTGCTCCCATGTGGTTCAGTTTCCCACTCTTCCTTTGCATGTGTTTCTTCCAACTGTCACTTGGGCATCAGTATTTACTGCATTCTTCCTTTTGTTGCCAGCATCAAGTGCTTCAAACATCTCATGTTCTCCTCCCACTCCTTTGAACCTCTCTTCATTTTCTGTATGAGATGTGAGGAATAAAGCAAGGGTAACTCCAAATACTTTGTGTCCCGGTAGGAATTCTGCAAAGGAAATTTAATCCACCCTCAGTTTTTATCATTCTGTAATATCCTTGATGATGCTCTATTCATCTTCAATGCATATCATACTGTAAGATGTGGAGATTGACATTAGAGAGTAGATTAATGGGCATATTTTGTTTTTACTGTCTTTATATGCTGCTGAAAACAAGTAAAATGGGTCCTTTTGGGCAATGACTTGATCCTGTAAGGTTAGGGTTATTGCAGGAATGCAATGCAGTACTTGTTGCGACTCCTGAATGAAATTGCAACTACTTCCAGAATCATGCAGCTGCTGAGAGAAAGCTTCTGCTACAATTGGAAACTGACACAGCTGTTTTCAGAACTAAATCTAAAGCATTGTATAGTCCTAATTTATACTGAGATCCCCTCCCCAATTTGGAGAGCATTCAGAAGTTGAAGTGTCCTCCCATATTTGTGCTGCAATGGCATTTATAGCCGTGCATCTCTACTGAGAATGTGGCGATATTTCAAACAGTTAAACAAGTCTGTTGTTAATAAAAGCTTGAACTCCTGCTGATAAAAGCTTAAAATAATTCTTTCCCTTCATATTGAATAGCTCTCACCTGCTGCTCTCTATGAAGTTTCCAATTTGAATCTTCTTTTGGTGGTTTTCTGAGAGCAAATATTGCTGGTTCGTGTTTCACAAACATACCTCTGTGGAAAATACAGGCTTTTCATGTATGAAATACAAGTTTGTTCTCTGATAAAAGACTCCGCATAGTCAGGATTGGAAAGACCTCTGCCTGGAAACATGGAAGAAAATACTTGCCAATCAAACTAGGTACTAACTTGGATAGATGAACCAGAGGTCTAACTCAATATGACAGCTTCTTACTTATTTATTTATTTGTTTGTTTGTTTGTTTGTTTGTTCAATTTATCCCCCGCCCATCTCCCATACAAGGGACTCTGGGCGGGTTACAACAAATAAAAATTTAAAAATTTAAAAACTATACAAAATATCTAAAAACACAACAAGCATAAAATAAATAAAGTCCAAGATGGATTTGGAACCGCAGAGTAGATCATGGTGCTACGGGGCCAGCCAACCCCACGAGGCACTACCACCTCCGTTGTCCCAGGCCAGGCAGCAGAGCCAGGTCTTAAGGGCCTTCCGAAAGGCCAGGAGTGAGGGGGCCAGTCTCACCTCCGGGGGCAAGATATTCCATAGGGCGGGCGCTATCGCAGAGAAGGCACGCCTCCTGGACCCCGCTAGATGGAATTCTGTTGTTCAGGGGGTCCGAAGCATGCCCTCTCTGCATGCACGGGTGGGGCGGGCCGACGTTGTCAGGACGAGACGGTCCCTCAGGTATTACTGATATATATCCAACAATAGGACAATGCATTGCATGTTTCTGGCCAAAGTGGACATGAATCCTACACTATGCAGTTTATTTCCATCATACCCTTCTATTGACTTTGATTAGGCAGTTTGTGGGATAAAATACTGACTAGATTGACAAACTGCTCTTTCTTTATGTTCATGGGAACCTCTTCAGAATGATGTAAAATGTATATCCATGAGAATTTTTCCAGTAAGACAAAGCTGCAGTGTAGGATGTGATGGAAACTTACATGCATAGCAGAAGTTGTATGTACATTTTGTACATCCATCCATTCATTTTACTTACACCCCATCCTTCAGCTTAAGTGAATCCTCAAGATGGTCTTTCATATTCCATTGCAAAACAGCAATCATAAGAATGTATTTGATTTGGGGCGGGGGCAACATCTCTTTGATGAGTTCACATAATTTTTCTTGAAGAAAAAGGGCCACAGACTTATACTACTTACACTGAGTAGTTCCAACTCTCTGGAGCCACTTTTTCATTTGTCTGCAAAAGTCCAGAAAACCACCAGGTAGCAGCAAAGAACTGGACATTTCTGCCATCTAGCAGCAGTCTGCGTATTTGGAGCCAGATCTAGTGGCTTTAATGGTGATGCCCCCATTCCAGTAATTAGCTTCACAAGCCTTGCCTGGCTGTAGTAAGTATGACAACTAATTAGAGAAAGGCAGCTGCATGAATTTAATGAAAAGGACAGGGAGATTTACTGGCCAGATCTTGTACTGATGACAAAGGACTGATATTTTCAGTGGTGGGAAGAGGGGGGGGATGTTCAAATCTTCAAAGAGCTGATTTGGCTCTTAATAGGCCAGTATTTCTATGTCTAGAAAACTGAAAGGAAGTATGAAAATGTCAAGTACATTGAATATAAAATGTATGTCTCACACATTTCTTAATGAATTAGCTTTTGTGGCCATCAAGCAAACATGATTTTCCACTCCCAAAGTGAGCTCAAGCACTTCTAAAATGCCTTTGGAGTAACTGAAAATCTGGCATTTCACAGCCATCTCAAATGATCTGTTTCAAGTGTGAAGGGAACTGTAGGGGCAGCCATTCTACCAAGTGGACAAAAATCCCTGCTGTAAGAAATGCTATGCTGGTAACCTCAGGACAAGTTGTGTGTGTAAGAAAAAAAAATTACAGAAAAGCTATGGCCGGTCATAAGCAATTAATCGTTTGACTTGCCTGGTATGTTTCAAATCCCTTGAGGCAGCCTTCTTCATTGTGGATAAGGCAATCCAGCCATTGTGTGTGGAAGTTTATCTCAGAAAATACACTCCACCCTGTTCAGTATGTATTAAGCCTATTGTGTCAGAACCTGGGAAAGATGAAATTTTTCTCACGATGGTCCTGTTTCATATGAAACATCACAAATGTGAGCAGTGTGAGAAGCCTCCGTTAGTGAAGCAAATATATATATATTTTCCATCTAGGTGGCAAAGTGTTGTGTAAGCAGTGACACTCCACATACTTCAACAATGCTATCTGAGGATCTTGGATCAAGGAGAACTCCTGCAACATTCCTTCCTAAAAGCCAAGGTCTTGGTGTGTCTGTGCTCTTCTGGTGACTCTCCTATCTTCTCAAGGTCATAGTGTATTTTTCCCTCAAAAGTGTATCTCTGGCAGAAATTCTCCCTTTCCACTCACTGTGTCAGTCTCCCTCCACTTTAGCTCTGCTCGCCTGTCATAGTTTCATACGTACTTGTGTCAAGCATTCTAAGAACTTGACCTGTGTTTGCTTTTGTGCCAATAGCCTTGCTGCTCGCAATGAACTGCTTGCCTTGACATTCCTGCCTTGGCCGTTTGCCGATAAGACACCTGGACTGTTAACGAGCGTTCTGACCGGAGGGGGTCGAACTGGAGTGGGAACTGTTTTGTTTTTAATTAGATAGTAAATGATGTCAGAGGGATGTTCTTACTTTCAAAGTATGCATGCCAATTTGGCCATTCGAAGCTTTGCCTTTGCCTCATGTATTCTGATCCTTAATAAATGAACCTTTTTAGCATGAACTGACTGAAAGGTTTCTTGAGTTTGGGATCCTGATAGTGAGACACTCACACACTGTTGCTGTTCTTTTATCTATCACTTCCAATGCAAGATATTAGCTTTTCATTTATGCTGGCTGCAGTGTGTTCTTCTTGGAAGCGTGTTTTACTATAATCCCTGCACTTGCCAGATTTATTAAGCAATAAACTGTAGAGAAAAAGACTATAGTCTTACAATTTGATATTTCTGTTGTCCCTGTAAACTGTCTCCTGTACTCTGTTCGAAGTTGGTATATGAAACAGCTATTTGAAGTTTTATCCCATAGTTTAGTGGGGGAACAGAATAATTGCTTTCAGAGTGGTGTTATAAAATAATCTACTGGCTCCTTTTCTGTGAAGTATTCACTTTTTGGATATATTTTTAGGCCAGCAAAAGAGTTTTTAGAACATTGACATTGTGTGTCCTTTTGGGTTTTAAGTAGCTACTATAGATGCAAAAGTTCTCACCTATATGTAGACAGAGGCAAACAAAGCAAGATCAGTGAACTGGCAGAACTACATTCAGAGTACAGGAATTCTGCTGAACACTGATTATAAAATTTTAAATGGAGTATGCTCAAAATAAATCATTTTATATCATACTAGAGGGCTGGTTCATCTAACAGCTGTTAACACACTGGAGATGACAGTTACTGATGGCCCAATAGTAGGCATCTTATTTTAAAATAGAACTTTAAAATCTTTGGGCCTAATGTAGAACATTTTACATTAGTGATTTATAGTATCACCAAGACATTACTGTGGTCATATAAAGCCTTCCTTTCCTTAGTGATTTATCACCATAGTGATGGCAATTTATGGCTATAAATTATTAGTATGGAAATGGCAATAGAAAGAACAAATGCACTCTTTCATAAACAAAATGCAGTGTTCTTAATTTCAAAGGGATACTTTCTCATTCCTAATCTGATGATCTCACATTAATATGGAAATACGTTTTCTTATTTCATGTGCATTTTCAAACCTAGTCCAGGAAAATAGGTACCATCTTCTAAGAATCACATACATGGATAATCCACAGTAAGACATCAACACTTTTTTGTTTGTTTCCCTGGTATAATCTATTCTTGGGTCTCATAACTTCAAAGAGGAACAAAACAGCTTAAAACATAACTATTTAAAAGCAGGGCAGAGTAAAAACAGCTTCATTACTCTGCAGTCAGATTCATAGGTTGTGAAACTGCACTTCCTTCTTCCTCTTCTGGGAAAAGATCTGAGAAAGATCTGTATGACAAGTAGAAGGAAGCAAGTTCTTCACTGCAGAACTGTAGCTTTCCCAGGTGCTGAATTGCAGCTTACACTGAGCTCCAGGAGACAGGAAACCTTCTGTGTGCTAAGAGCCTTTCCGTACTTGCACCCAATCCTGAGACAAACATGTTCTGGCAACCTTGTTTTTCTGCCATGTCCTCATGACATTGACTACTCACCCCCAACTTATTTCTGAGGCAGTTTAAATGTATTTGTAGCTGTTCCAGTGTTTGAATAAATGTTTTCCCATTAAGCAGGCAAGGAGCCATGGAAGTTTTGCTGTGGGTGCAATCTGATGTGGTCCACCTATGATTTGATTAAAATCACAACCAGGTGATCCCTAAAGGGCAATTTGGACTCTGGTTGGTGAAAGCCTCCTGGGAGTTGAAAGGAGGCTGCATTAGAACAATTGTGAATTCATCCTCGCCTGGAGGGTCTGTATCTATGTGATGCCAGTCCTGAAAAAGGCAGTGGTCCACCACTGGTTTGGATTGGTTGCATTCCCTTTTTGGAACTGGTTTGTAATCTGCAGTTTGTCTTGGACTCACAGTTGTTGATCAACCAACAGGTGGTATCTTTGGCCAAGAAGTTATGATATCCTAGATAGGAGGCCCTGTTTGTGCTCACTCATGCCTTGGTCACTTCCAAGTTGAATCACTTCAATGTGCTCTACATGGGGATGCCATTGAAGACAACACAGAAGTTACAGCTGGTCCAGAATGCAGTGGCTCAAGTAGTGATGGATTTTCCTCATTTCATCCACTGCTTCAAAAGCTGCACTGGTTACCTGTTGGCTTGTGAGTGATTCAAGGTGCTGGATGTTACCTTTAAAGCCCTATATGTCTTGGAACCTCAGGATCTTCAGGACAGCCTGCCAGTGGTATCTGCTCTGTCCACCTAATAGGCCTGAGAAAGGCCTGTTCAAGTCCCTAGTCTTACCATCATGGGCCTCAAAACAGTCTGTAGGTGCCCTCCCAGATTAGAACAGCTCCAACCTTAAGATTTAGGAAGGCCATTCAGACCTCATTATTTCAGAAAGCCTTTGCAGATCAAAGAGAATATTATTCCCCTGCAATCTGTGATTGTTTTTCTAGGATTAATGACTTAATTATCTATTGTTCTTTTTTTACTCTTTTGTTCTTTGTTACTTATATGTAGTGTATACCACAGTTGCAATTTGAGCAGTTTATAAATCTGAATAAAAAATAAGATTAAAAAATAAACCTTTGGCATTAATGGCCACTTTAGATTAGTGTGGAAATATTATCTTCTAGTCCTGGACACAGTCTTCCAAGACTATTGTTTTTGGGTAGCTAGAGAATCCTAACTCAGAGACATGGATCAACCTGAACAGCAACTAACCAATAGTAGGAAAAGGAAGGACTGCATGGTAAAGTGGAGAGACGTGTCTCTCTTTCTGTTTCACAGCACATTTTATTCTATGCCTCTCAGTTCTTCAGGCTGTTTTTGAACAGGTAAACTGGTTGCTTTAGCCATCTGTCAAAAGTCACTTTTTCGGTAGCATCAACACATGCTAAGTAGAATGACTAGTGGGAGAGAAGGAAAACAAAGCCAGGAGAATTCACCAATCCCTGTTTTTAATGAACCCTGTACATTGTAAATAAGGACAGCACCATTTGTAGGCATTGTTCCTAGGGCAAGACAAGGATCCCCAGTGAGAGCAGCAAATTTCTCAACAGGAGAAATACACACACACACAGTATATACAAGGAGAAAGCTACATATATCATGGTACTAGGAATATTGGAAAATATTTCAGATTGTATGGAATAGAACATTTAATGTACCTGCAAATGATAGCTTAGTATATCAATTTTGTATAACAAATACAGTTCAGAATATATAACAATTTAATAACTCACGCTGAAGGAACTGCTGCCAGAAACAAAACAACCACAAGATTGAAGGTCTCATCCAAAGACCCATTAATAGTGTACATCTGAATGTGTAATGCTTAGATGGATTTCTTTCACTTGTAATCAATTTTAGTAGGCTACCATGTAAATGAAAGTTGATCGTTAATGTATTCATTTCAAGATGTTAATGAAGGAGACTTGCTGATAAGTGCTCTTTAGAAAACAAATTGGTTAATTTTGTTTCTGTGTCTACATGACACAAGAAGGCACAAATAGAGAAAGCTCAATGCTGCAAATACTTGTCTCTAACTCATGAAGAACAACATACTAGATGCTCCTCCAGTCTGAATGCATAAATAGAGTTGTAGTATTTTTTCCTGTTGAAAATAATTTTAGGTCCATTTAATTGTTTGTGTATGTGATGCCAAATTTATATAAAATATTTTTGTAATGAGTTGATCCTGGTTTCATAACTGTATGTCTTTTTAGGTAATTTGGGTTAGAGCCAGTTTGGTGTAGTGGTTAAGGCATCAGGCTAGAAACCAGGAGACCATGAGTTCTAGTCCCGCCTAAGGCACAAAGCCAGCTGGGTGACCTTGGGCCAGTCACTCTCTCTCAGCCTTGGGAAGGAGGCAATGGCAAACCACTTCTGAAAATCCTTGCCCAGAAAACTGCAGGGACTTGTTCAGGCAATCTCCAAGAATCTGACATGATTGAACGGATTAAAAAAAAAAAAGAATTGGGCTAGTAGAACTTTTTCACATTTTGTATACACAGGGTTGTAAACACACTGCTTTGATTCTGAAGTATGCCAGAAGATGGGAAAACCTGTTGTGTGGATCACAGGAAGATAAGGAGACGTGCTGCAGACTAGTTCAGTTGTAATACCTGGATCTAAACATTTTCCCTTGCTTAAATCTAAATATATGTTCATCTACACTGTCTCAGCTGGATCAAGATGAGACTAGGTCAGGTATTACCAAGAGATATAATTGCAATATAAATGATTCGTTTATAAATAATTATATTGCCTTTCCTTACTCTCATTGCAACAGCTATTTTGTTTACATGCTTCTTTTGGTGCAAACGGATCCTCTGGACTTTAAACGCAACCACATGCGAACTAGATCCATGTCCGTCCTGGCTGGTTCAATCAGCTCGGGAGGTGATGTGTGGCTGGGTCCAGTCAATGGTAAATGCATCCTTGCAGGAGGGGGTGTTTCAAGTGGCCTTCAAGGAGGCGCTGGTTCGCCCCCTCCTCAAGAAACCATCACTGGACCCTGTTGTACTGGACAATTTTTGTCCAGTCTCCCACCTCCCCTTTATGGGGAAGGTGGTTGAGAAAGTGGTGGTGTTGCAGCTCCAGAGGATTCTTGATGAAACGGATTATCTAGACCCCTTTCAGTCAGGTTTCCGGCCGGGATATGGGATGGAAACAGCATTGGTCGCACTTATGGATGATCTCTGGCGGGAGCAGAATGGGGGCAGTGCGTCCATCCTGGTTCTCCTTGACCTCTCAGTGGCTTTCAATACCATCGACCATGGTATCCTTTTGGGATGACTCAGGGAGTTGGGGGTGGGCAGCGTGGTTTTGCACTGGTTCACCTCCTTCCTCCAGGGCCGGTCCCAATCGGTGTTGATAGGGGAGGAGAGATCGGGTCCACGGCCCCTCCTTTGTGGGGTGCCGCAGGGCTCAGTGCTCTCTCCTCTCCTATTTAACATCTACATGAAACCACTGGGTGAGATCATCCGTCTCCACGGGATGAGGTATCATCAAGATGCTGATGATACGCAGTTATACATCTCCATCCCGGGGGAAGTAAGTGATGCTGTGACTGCCCTGTCCAAGTGCCTGGGGGCTGTGGGGGTCTGGATGGGGAACAACAGGCTTCAGCTGAACCCTGGTAAGATGGAGTGGCTGTGGGTTAATGGCCCCTCGGTGTCCAGGAATTTATCATCCTTAGTTCTGGATGGGGTGGCATTACCCCAGACAGAACTGGTGCATAACTTGGGAGTCCTCTTGGACTCACGACTCCTGCTCGAAGAGCAGGTGGCAGTCATGGCCAGAAGGGCCTTTGCACAGCTTCGTGTTGTGTGCCAGTTACACCCTTTCCTAGAGCGAGGGGCCCTTTGAACAGTCACTCAAGCCCTGGTCATCTCCCAGATAGACTACTGTAACGCGCTGTACATGGGGCCACCTTTGAAGAACGTCCGGAAACTTCAGCTGGTTCAGAATGCAGCTGCGCGGGCAATTTTAGGTGCTTCAAGATCAGCACATATAACATCTTTGCTCCGCAAGCTGCATTAGGTTCCAGTCTGCTTCCAGATTCAATTCAAGGTGTTGATTATCACCTTTGAAGCCCTACATGGCATGGGTCCAGGTTATCTGAGGGACCATCTCATCCCTATCACATCAACCCGTCCCACCCGGTCCTGCAGAGAGGGCATGCTACGAGCCCCGTCTTTAAGAGAGTTCCATCTGACGGGGTCCAGGAGGCGTGCCTTCTCTGCAGTAGCCCCCGCCCTTTGGAATATTCTTTCCCCTGAAATAAGATTGGCCCCTTCTCTCCTGGACTTTAGAAAAAATCTAAAGACCTGGTTTTGCCATCATGCTTGGGGAGGGGAGGGGAATAGCCAGTCTTGGGTTGCCTGATCGCTTAGATCTACTTTGACCAACCTTTCCGACAATGGGATAGTAAGAACTACCATTACTTGGATCAAATTGTATTAGATATTTTATTGAATTTTTTTGTAGTATTTATGTTATTATTGATTTTAAACTTATGCTGTGAACCGCCCAGGGTCCCTCCTTGCAGGGAAGATGGGCGGGATATAAATATGATGATAAATAAAATAAATCAACTTAAATCTAGTTGGATCCATACTCAAGCTGTGATGAAGTTGCTAGATTGAAATAAATTTAGTAACATTTGGCTAAATGCGTCTACACCATCTTAAATTTTCTGAACAAATATCACTAAATTTCTTCAAAGTTCATTGCTCTTTGGATCAATGAATTATTGCTCTTAGGATAAATTGTACTTTACAAAAGAAGATAAAAGAAATGAGAAGCCTTTTTTTTCCCAGGGTTTACATTTTTACTGCACAGGTTATTGGATTGTATCACTTCATAGAAAACAGATATGACCAGTTCAGTAGACAAAATAAAATGTGCAACAATTCCCAATGGAACTGAAATGTAGCAGAATTCCTAGTTTGTCCATCATGTAGCAGAGTTAACTTTTATTCTTCAATAACCTTTATAGCATTTTTAAAGTGGTTGTGCTATTATGAAAGCTCTTCAATTCAAATCTCAAAAGAGCCAGAAATAAGTTTCAAGTTCACCATCCCTTTGTGACCTACAGTGATTTTGTTTCTGCTATCTGCCAGGCAAAGGCCTTTGTGAACTTTTTAATGGTCCAGATATCCAATATCCACCTCCATTACCTTCTTTCTTTTCTCTCTGTGTTGGCTATTGAACTTATACTCATTTTATCCTATCCTGTTCTTCCTTGAATTTCAGGCCAGATTTTGGGGGGGGGGGGGCAAATGATTCATGAATTACCTTTATCCTTATGTACATTCTGTATTGATTTAGGAGGCTAAGACTGGTAGAATCTTGGCAATGAACTGTGATGGGAATGAATCGACCATTTGTCTAAATGTGTTCTTTCTTGCTTCCTTGTGTATTCAATTCATAAAATGTTGTCCCTGTTGCATATTAATTAGAGGACTGAAGAAAAAACATCTGCACACAATTCTTAAAAGACCCATATTCAGTGGGTTGAGGCAGACTGTCATCATTTGTTTCCATATATTTCCCTAGGGGAAAATACCACTGCATCCCATCATTCCTAGAAGCATTATTGACATCATTTTTAACAAGTGCAAAGTAATCATGCTTTCTCTCTGATTAGCTAATATTACCTTCTGAAATGAAAGGCCTCAAACCCAAAGGAGATTTTGATCCAGGACCTACCTGCTAAGTTTGCTTTAGAAAGCAAATTCCGCTCTTAAGCAGCTCTGCTCTGATAACACTAAACCATGGTTTGGTGATGTTGTACATTTAATTTATGCACTTCCTTCTTTCTTTCCCCTCTCTTTTGCACACAGATGTCATAACAGGGACCTCTAGTATAAGCTTTTAGAGATCCTCATTAGATCCAAATGCATGCACCATTGATTTGCAGGATAATCTCCTTTGCCTCATAAGGAAGCCTATGTGGGCCACTTGGTTAAATCCCTGAGCAAACACAATTCCCCTTGCTTTAAAGTTAGATAGCAAGGGAGGAATTTGCAGGAGTTTTTGCACTCTGAATCTTCCCAGGAGCAGCAGCTGGCTGTCAGGAAAGAAAGAAACTAAGCCTACCTCAAAGAATCTAAGCCTATTATGGGGTGAAATCTTCCAAGACTCAGAAAGGAATCCAATGCATCCAGATATCTAGATGCAGTAAGGAGTCAGAGTGCATTAGATTTTTATTTTATTTTGGATGTGTTCATTCTTTGCATGATTTCTTTCAAGGTTAGCTTTCTCTGAGATATAACCTTCATTTTGGTTGGGCTTACTTGTTGCTCCTTTGTTTTCTCTAGCTTTTTTTTTTCTTTAAGACTAACATCCATCTGTATTTTCTGTGTTGCTGTATGTTCCAAACTCTAAATTCTATTTTAAAACAGATATTTTGGTGCCAGTGGGTGTTGGAGATGGAAAATCTGGCAACATGCCTCAAAAGGCTTAGACCATTGCTGACTGTCTACCAAGATACTGGTTTAAGTCTATGAAGGTTCTCAGTCATCCAGGTGGAATTGTCTGTAGCTTGAATCATGTCAACTGGATTTCTATTTTCTCAGTGGAAACATTTCGCTCCTTATCCAAGGAGCTTCTTCAGTCTGAGCAAAGTTGGTAAGGGAATCCTAAATATGTTTCTAGGTAGCTGTGTGACCTTACACCTGGGGCTAGGTCATGGTTATATTGAGATGTTATTTTTAAGTCCTTTTACCATCTAAAGGAGAATTGTTAAGATCACCATGCTGCTGTTGAGCTTGTGAAATGGTCTTAATCTTCCTAGGCCCAGAAGACAAAGCCGGGAGATAGATGGGAGATAGATTGTGCCTGAGGCCCCCACCTCTATTCAAGGAAGGATTTTCCAAGTTGGCATAAATGGATTCCTTGACCCCTCTCTCCTGGTGTTTCTCAAACAGCAGAAAGATGGAGGCATTTTCCTTCTTTTGGTTTTATCCCTGCTTTATGGGAGAAAAAGAGGTGGCAGTGAATACCAGCTGAAAGCAGTAACAGCTGCATAATGCTGGGTTTTCAGGTTGGGTGGTGTAGGCCAGGTGGTGAGAGAGAATATTAATCATTATTGATTATTATTAATATTCCAAGATTAAAAGTGCCTGATCTCCATTTACCATCATGTATGAAGTCCATCTTCTCCTAACTTGCATCTTTGGCAATTTATATTTTGAAGAAAAAATAAAATCTAACCTGCAAAGCAGGATTCCAGACCACAGTGTGATCATAATATTTGCAACTGTATTTTGTGTACAACTAACAGTTTCCAAAAATCAAAGTTCATTATATTCAGATGAAATGACAGCAAAATACAGAAAGAAGGAACACTCTTGTACCCCGTTCTTGCATACAACATCTTAATTAATGTTATTCTGTTGTGAATTTCTCATGTTGGGAGATGGATGCAGAAGAATATTATTGGTGTACCACAAACTAGTAGAAACATAGAAGAACTACCTGTTAGCTTGGAGCAACTAAATATATTTTATATTTATATTTATATTTTTATGTCCCAGAGTCCCTCTTTTGAGGGAGATGGGTGGTGATGAAATTTGATAAATAAATAAATAAATAAATAAAATAAACTGCAATTAAAGAGTTTTGACACCCAGGAGAAGGCAAACAGAATTTTATTCTGCCAGCACTGGATAAAAAAGAGCTCATTTGGACTTTAGTAGCAGAGGACATTACAATAAATATTCTGTCATATATTTTTTGTTTTTTTTTTGAAGATAAGAACCAAAATTGGATGCTTGATAGCAACAGCTTCCTATTATTTCCATTTTATTGGGATATGAAATTATTTGTGCTTTATGCCGTAATGGATATAAAACCACAACAAATGCCTTACTTGGTTCTTGTTCTGCTTATTAATTTGATTTGATTTTTGATGCAGCCTGACTCGAACCAACATTGGGCAGCTCACAAAATAAAAAACAATATAAAACAATAGGTATTTATTATTCATTTGTTTTTCTGTAGTTTAACGATCCTGCTTGAACAGTGACCTTTGTAATTTAAACCGCATAAATATTTATTCTATACCAGGTGATCATAGGCTCTTTTGATGTATTTTGAGTCACAAGGATTTGGGTCTGGGAATATGATGCAAAGTGGGCAGGTCACTTCATACACATGGGCACAGCCAGCATCACCACTGCTTCTCCTTCTCCTCCTCCTATCAACTGTGACTTTTTTCTTTCTTTTTTAACTACTTTCATGATGATGATACAGTTTTTATACACATGTCATGCAGATGAAGGTGGGAAGACATGCCACCAAATTTGACAATTAACATTGGTGTCAATATATATATATGTATGTATGTATGTATGTGGGGGTGGGGGTGGGGGTGTATTGCTATTTAAAATGTTGATGAAGAGCCTGGCATAATAATGAGACCCTAAAGTAAAATAGGTAAGATTCCATTGTTAGTTTGTAATTTTCCTTTTTAAGTAGTTGTGTAAGGCTTTCAATATTTATTTCAGTAAAACAGGATGGGCAGCTAGCACTCTGTATGGCCCACAAATCTCCCTTCTGTGGACATTAAAGTCCCTCTAATGTTAATTGTCAAAATTGGTGGCATGTCTTCCCACCTTCATCTGCATGACACATGTACAAAAACTGTATATATATTGCACTTGGTCATTTTTAAATTATACTATTTTCTGTAAAACTTCCTGCTTTCCATTTTTTTTACCAATTTGCATGTACTGATTATCCACTGGTTATATGTTTGCATAAGATGTCCTTTCTAAAATTTTGCTATATCAAGTTTTGCTACAAAATGTAAAATACTTTAGTTCTTCAAGATTGCCCAGTAAGAGGATTATCACCAATGAGACTTTTATAATCCTTCAATGTTCAAGATGGCTATAATTTATTACCTGATAAGTTTCTAATATAATATCAGGAAGGAGAGACTTTATCCCCTGGCCAGCAGTCAATTTCTGATCAACTGCTATACATTTTTAAGAATTAAAGATATTAATATCTATGAAATGAGTCATCCATTGTAAGCAAACGATTTAGGTAAGAAATTAGTGAGATGCGTACTTCTCTGTGACATCTTTTGATATATTTTCTTTAACCACTTCACCTTCACATTCCTCACATTTTCAAAGAACTGCAGATGTATTTACGTATCTAGGATTGCCTTTTTTCCATGGGAATTTCAGAGTCAGAAATCTACAGCAAAGTTGGCTTTTGGGGCAGAAGGAACCTGGGTATACAAATCAAAGCCTTACCTTCTTCCCACAATCACCTGGGAAGCAGATTACAGATTCCCTGCCAGGATTTAAACTCTTGATTGCCATGCTATGTAGAAGGGAAAGGGTGGGAAAATATTTTCCTGAAAGTGAGCCCATACAATCAATCAGGGTGCTAGCAAAGCAAATGAGAACTTATTTTATTTCCATGCATCTTGCCGTCCATTGATAGGTAAATGATGGATATGCATCAGAATGCTATTTGATTATTTTAATGACATGAGCTACATTAGAATAGAAGGTACCTTCATAGTATAATTATTAAAATATTAGTAATTGGGATACTATATTATGGAAAAATAAAGATCACCTAATCTCCAAAATATACAAAATATTAATTCAAAATAATTCTACAAATACACAAAACAAGAAATTTATTAATAATTGGGAAAGAAATCTAGGCTATAAAATTCAAACTGAAACATGGGAAAAAATATGGCAAAAAGACTTAAAATTTACCTTGAATTATAACATGAAAGAAAACTTTTATAAAATGATGTATAGATGGTATATAACACCAATTACTCTATCCAAAATAAATAACAGTATATCAGACAAATGTTGGAAATGCAAAAAAGAATCAGGAACTTTTTTCCATCTGTGGTAGTCGTGTAAAGAAACAAAAAAATATTGGAAAAGAATACATCAAATTATAAGTGAAATTCTAAAAAAAGATTTAAATATGGAACCAGACATGTACCTATTAGGAATTTTAAAACCTGAGATTTGTAAAGAATATGGAAAATTATTGTTTTATTTAATAATTGCGGCAAGAATTACATTTGCAAAATACTGGAAAGAAGATCATATACCCACAAATGAAGAGTGGTTACTAAAAACAATGGATTTAATCCAAATGGCAAAATTAACAGATTTAATAAATAACAAAAATCAAGAAGAATTTGATTTATGCTGGGAGCCATTTTATAGTTATATAGAAAAAACTCAAAAAATACAAATAATAAATTAATCGTAAATAAGATAAAGATTAGTAAAAACAGTAATTATGTAGAATTTATTAAAGTAAACTTTTTGAAGAGAAAGTTGGAAGTTCATTTTATATTGTTTTTTTTATGTTGTATTTTGTATTGTTTATCTTAAAATCAAGGTAACAAGGAATAGAGAATAGAGAATTAGGGGATTACAGAAAGAAGAGAAGGGAAAGAAAAAGGGGAAGATGAGATCTTAGAAGGTAATAGTATGTTGAGAGAAGTAGGAGGTAAAGGGTAAAGGCTGAGTGTTAATTGAAAAACACTCAGAAACGGGAAAGTTAACTAGAATGTGTTGGAATGGTAGAAAAGGTTAGAGGTATGGAAGAAAGAAAAGAATTCAGATGTTGAATGAAAGCGCAAAATGTAAAAAAGAAAAAAATATATAGAAGAAAGGGTAGAAGGTAGAGCTGTAATCTTTCTAAAGGTTGTTAATATATCATTGTATATATTTAGAAAACACACAATATATTGTATAACGTAAAATACGTGTTATATGTTGTATTGTATTGTATTTATTGTTGATTTATGTCTATATTATTGATGTTTGAATAAAATTTATTAAAAAAAAAAGAATAGAAGGTACCTTATTAAGGTCAAGCCCTTGATCCATCTCATTCAGAGTAGCAGCAACAATCCAGAGACTGTGATAGGAGTCTCTCCTAGCTCTAGAACTACCTGGAGATATCAGGGATAAAACAGCAGTGATTAGATAAAAATAAATATGCCTCTATAACAGGGTTCCTCAACCTCAGCCATTTTAAGTTGTGTGGACTTCAACTCCCAGAATACTCCAGCCAGCAAAATATAAAATGGCTGAGGTTGAGGAACCCTGCTCTATAGGACATATACTGTAATAGCCTGATTCTGTAACCACAACAAACTAAAGAATTGTTCTGCCTTAACAAGCCACTCTTAATTTCAGATTCCAAGTACAAGCAGCCATATGTCTCTGGGGCAGGTTTAGACCTCTGATGAACCTCCAAGCTGTAATATGACCTGCAAGGGGCTTCCCAGTTTCCTTTCATTTGCAGTTCCCAGCAATCAGACAATTCAAAGGGTTTATCAAACATGGTTGATCCCCAGACTAGGCTAACTGGCTTGTTCCCAGACTTGCATAAACCTTTAACTTCAGGCATCTAGTGTTCAGAGATACATTAGTGCTGGACATGGACATTGGATTTTGCTGCTGTTGCTACAAGCTGTTGTAAAAACTATGTTCCACATGTTTGTATAATCTCCTGCCATGCATAATTTCAGCTCTGCTGAAATCTTGGATCTGGGTTCTGCATATTTTAGGAAATTATTACATACCATGCCATGTTTTCAGCAAATGCTAGTTAGTTTTGGAGCAACTGAACATCCATAACCACCCTGTGAAAATGTTTATAAAATGGGGATAAATGCAACTGTGTGTGTGTGTGTGTGTGTGTGTGTGTGTGTGTGTGTGTTTACTATTCAAGTTGCTAGGCAAGGACTGAGGTTGGGGATGGAAAATAATATCTGATAGTCACTGCCAACATTACTTTGTGAAGTGGAAAAAATCAGAAACTGGGAGAAGGTTACCTATAGTCCTGTTTAAAAATTGTGGGTATTGATATCTTTAAAAAAATCATATCAGGGACCACTAGGATCTCCACTGTCTTGCATAAGACTATTGAAAGTGTATTTTGGTCCCCCCCGCCCCTTTGATATCATTAGCTGCTGCAATAGAGCAGTCTAAATTGCCAGAAATACTTCCCACAGATTGTAACTATAAACCAGAAATGTGTCTCAGCATCAGCTCATAAAAAAAATTTCTAGGATTTGGCAGCCTTTCCAACACAAATGAGGTTCCTGCCACATGAGGAAATTGCACATGATGAAAACATTCATGCTTCAACCTTGGCAAACCAATAAATACAAATAAAGCTCAAGTGATAAAGCACATACATTGATCTTTCACACCCCCTGGTGCTTCCAGCACTTCACAACAATTTCCCACAACATAACAGATCTCTCTGATGTTGGCACAATTAGAAACACAGCAGGATTCTGTCACATTTGCACAAGGTGGCTATCATTTGGATTTGTAATTGTCATAGATAGTTGGACATTTTTACATCTATCATATGAAATTCACAACAGGAAGCATCCATCAGTTCAGGGTATCTGAGAATATTTTTTGGTCTATGAAACTAATTTACACTTCCCAGTCAAGTATACAAATTAAAGCACCAAAATCTTTGGATTATGCACTTTCCTCAGATTTTATGATGCAGTTCTTACCTCAGTACATGTGTAAAATGTGTGCATTATGGGAATATGCATGTGAAAATGAATGTGAATATTCTTCCATTTTTGTTTTAATTTGCAAATTCAGCAGGCATTTCATGGAGTAGATTTCATACATGAAAGTGAGTACACGCAACACTGAAGCAGATAAGAATAAGACTGATCTACAGAAAAAAAATAACTAAATCATATACATAAGCAACATATACAAAAATGTGCAAACAATTCAAAGGAAGCCAACTGAGTGCATTCCAAACCCATTGTTCAGTTTCTTACAGTGACACATCACTTGAAGGTGCTTTGGCTTTAGTGCCAATTCCAGGAGAAGTATCTCCTGTTTATGTACTGCAGAAAACTAGGACAGAGCCCTGAAGTTACAGTAAATGTTTGACAAACACAGTTGTTTTCACATAGAGGATTCTGCAGAATCCAGTGACGTCAACATGACAAAATGAGCACTGCAATGCATGCTCCACCCTTTACATATGTGCATGCCACATCATGATGCACATACAAAAGGGGCAGAACTTGCATCATAAAGGCATGATGCTTTTCAACATTTGCCCCTCCTGCAGACACTTCTTCTTCACATATTAAGCAGTAATTTGAAGGGGCATTTGCAAAGTGAGCCAAGGAGTCTCCAAATGGTTTGTTTGTATGCACCTTGAAAGTATTGCTGGCAAATCCTGGAAGAGTTGTATCCCTAACAGATTTAAACCTACTAAATATATATCCATACCCTCAAACATATGAAAGGCATTTTCAAGATTATTGTCAACCCAAGGTCAAGAAACGGGAGTCAGTAGGAGTCTTGGAAAGTAGTTTAATGTGGTTAGGATATTGTAATACAATATTCAAACCTCCCAAAGCACCTCTTTACTTCAATTTATACCTAATCCAATCAAGGTGGACTTGTTTCAAATTTATTTCTTACATTTTCAACTTTCCCAGGTCTGAGATACCTGTTTTGTAATGGCTCCATATTCTCCTAAGGTTCCATCACAACGGATTGCTTGGCTGGCCAAGGGTTGAGATATACAACTGAGCATCATTAATGCACTGATGATATCTAACCCCATGCTGATCGATAACTTCACCCAAGCCGCCTCAAATAGGAACAGGCAATTGAATTCAGAGACACCCTATAAAGCAAAGGCCAAGGGCTAGACCTTTCTCTCCCCCATTAACACTGACCCTGGAGTAAGGAGGAAAAGCACTGCAAAACTGTACCTTCTACTCCAATCCCCCTGAGCCAGTCCACAATGACACCATGATCCATGGTATCAAAGTTTGCTGAAATATCAGTGAGGACCAAGATGGATGCACCATCTCCATCCCAGTCTCACCAAAGGTCACCAACAAGTGTGATCAGTGCCCTCTTGGTACTGGGCCCAGGCCTGAAACCTGAATGAAAATGATCCAAATAGTCATTTCCTCCAAAACCCTCTGAAGTGGCAGCCTAACCTTTTCAACAAGCTTCCCCCCCCCCAAAAAAAAAGGATAGATCGGAAATTCTCCAACACCTTTGTGTTCAGTTATGGTTTCTTGAGGAGGGGATGGACCACTGTTTCCTTAAGCACAGGCAAAACCACCCTGTCCTTCAAGGATGAATTCACTACCACTTGAACTTACCCCTTGTCATCTCCTGGAGTCCTTGACCAACCAGGAGGGACATGGATCTAATATACATGTGCCTATGCTAACAGTTCCAAGGGCCTACTTCTACTTCTTAATGACCAACAGGCTCAACTTCTTCCCAGATAACCTTGCCATAATCCATCAATTCTGTCATAGCTGCAGTCCAATTCAGAGTGGACTCAAATGAATTAATGTGACAGATGTCTTAAATAATCTTTGCAGCAGCCCTTCAGATGATTTTCTGACCAATCCCTCCCTAAGAGGGACTGGGCTACCTTAAACAGGGCTGCCAGACACAATCCATGGATGCAATAGGAATGGAAAAATGACTACATTTTGCCACTCTGATCATCACAGTATAATACTTCCCCAAGTTTGGTCAGATTCACTCTTTATTTTTTCCAATGCCACTCTAGGCATCTCTTCTGCTGCTTCATCTCTTGGAGTTCCTCTGAGAACCAGGGACCTTTAGCCTGTTCTGTATTTTTATTTTAAGATGGAACTGGCAGACTTCTTCAGTTATACTGAAGAGTCTGTTCACATTGTTTTCAGTTTTATACTCAATGTTACTGATACATTTCTCACAGCATATACTACTGGTTGTGCATCCATACCAAGAATAATGTGTTGAGTTATTGGAAGACACTGAATACCATAAAACATATCTTCATATCTGCTTAAGACATTTTTAAACTTATTTCTATATTCATTGACTTAATATGATAGACCCTTGAAGAATATCCGGAAGCTACAACTGATCCAGAATGCAGCTGCGCGGACTGTTTTGGGTGTCCCAAGGAGGACTCACGTAACACCTTTGCTGCGTGAGCTGCACTGGGTTCCAGTTTGCTTCCGGGTACAATTCAAGGTGTTGGTTATCACCTTTAAAGCCCTACATGGCATGGGACCAGGATACCTAAGGGATCATCTCATCCCCATCACTTCATCCCGTCCCACCCGGGCATGCAGAGAGGGCATGCTACGGACCCCATCGGTTAGGGAGTTCCACCTAGCGGGGTCTCGGAAGCGTGCTTTCTCTGCTGTTGCCCCTGCCCTTTGGAACATTCTGCCCCCGGAGATCAGACAGTCCCCCTCACTCCTGGACTTCCGAAAAAGACTCAAAACCTGGTTTTCTCAATATGCTTGGGGTCAGAAGGAGATTGGAGATACCTGGAGATGGCTAGCACCTTAGATTTGCTCTGAGGAGCCCTTTTTATAACTTAAGAATACTCTGCCTTTGGATTCCATTTTACTCAGTATATTTTAAATTATTGTTTATTATGTATGTTCTTTATTATAAATGTATATTAATGATTTTAATTCTGTTGTAAACCGCCCAGAGTCCCCCTTGGGGGAGTTGGGTGGTGATAAATCCAATGGATGGATGGATGGATGGATGGATGGATGGATGGATGGATGGATGGATGGATGGATAGATAGACTCTTTGTAACTTTTCAAATCCTTCTAGATCCAGGATGGTTCCTTATGTGTTCAGTACTACTAATGTTTTTATATCATATAGAATGTCTTTCCATTTCAAGTGAGCCACTCAGTCGAGGCTATTGGATCCTCAGTATATGACACATGATTGCTAGGTACAAGTCTGGCTTGGCTTCAATCTGTTGCAGTCACTTTCAGCTATTAGATCGCAGTGGGGATTCCTTTAGGGCAGTGTTACTCAACCTTAATAAGTTTATGGCATGTGGACTTCAACTCCCAGAATTCCCCAGCCAGCATGAATTCTCAGAGTTGCAGTCCATATGTTTTAAAGTCGCCAAAGTTGAGAAACACTGCTTTAGGGGGTATTGTTTCAACCCAGTCTTCTTTCTCATGTCTCATTCTGTCTACATTGATTGATCCTATGAAGAAATCATCTTCAGATCCATATTCCATTCTGTGTATATTTCTTAAATTATTTTTGCACATTTTAGCTATGTGGTTGAACTTTCCACTCTTGTGACATTTCAATCCATATGCTGGGCACTGTTTACAGGCATGCTTCATACTGCATCAGCTGCATTGTTTGCATACAGTTTTCTATGCTTCTAAGCCTTTTTGCCTGTGGCTGGGTCTTTAATTAGGGCCAAAACCATGTTTCTGACTAAAAGGAATCTGCTGGTTCCCTCTTTTGCATAAATCATTATCATGGGTGATGCCCAATATTAGAATATTATAATTAATATGTTCCTCCTCCTCCTCCTCCTCCTCCTCCTCCTCCTCCTCCTCCTCCTCCTCCTCCTCCTCCTCGTCTGATCTGAAGACAAATCTTTCATATATTACTTTTGTTTTTCAGTGCACAGTATACCTCAGGTTTCTTCAATGAGTCTTTAAAGTTCTTTCTCTGTTCATCAGTGTAAATGTATTATATACCTCCAGGGCATCTACTTCAGCCAGCATCAGAAAGAGCTATTTTTTTTGTCCTCTTCTTCATGGCACCCAATTGCTCTCAAGTACAATGGAAACATTAGTTACATTTTTTTAGGCTGTCACTTCTCTACTAACACCAAAAATGGTGCTATTCTCTAATGGCTGATCAGTGTTGGCCTTCTAGCCTTGTACTGAGTCTCTGTAGATTGATTGTGAAGCAATATTCACATTTTCTTCTTTTAACAAGCTAGCAGAAGTGGGTTTCCAGCAAACCATCACTGCCACACAGAAACTCATCTGACACCATACAAATATGTTCATTTAGATGGAGGCAATGACTTTGAGCAAATATCAACTTCCTCACAGAACAGATAAATTCTGGTGTGTCCTCAAATTGGAGAACGGATTGTGGAATGAAGAAAAGATTCTGTAATCCAATAGGGTGGCAATGTTTCTTACTTTTTGGAGTTCAAATCTCTTGGTTGATGACTCCTATTCTACCATGAGAAGTATTTCCATTTGATTGTAGGAGTTATGTCCAAATTTGCACCTCTACATATGCAATAGCATGAGCAAATTTTATGTAGCTTTGTGTCATCGCTTTTAGCAATACATCAAAAACATCTACCCAATAAACCAGTCCAAACTTTAAAATGGCCTCCATTCATGAATATGTTGAAGAATTAATGATGCCATGTAAGAGTACAGTGTATGATTTTCCAGGGCATTAACTAAACTATGTTACTTATTCTCCAATTCTTCAAGGCATACATGGTGAAGACACACTCAAGTAATGGACTCACTACATTAAACTTCATTAAAGTACTATAAGAGCAGAGGTACAAAAACTAGTTACTACAAAATGCACTAAGCAGATTTATCTCAAGTATGCATTTAGTCTTTTCCCAAATTCACTGGTTTCCCATTTGCTCCCATGTATACATCAAAGGGCTTTATAAAATCCAAAGCAAATAGTGACAATCTGTCTGAAGAATTGTCTCCTTCTATATGAAAAGTTAGGGTCTTGTCACCTGGGCTAAGTTGACTAATGCACAAGACAAGGCTTTTTGGGTAGCAGCATCCAAACTGTAGAACTTGCTCCTGAAATTTTCCCCTATTTTTCTGTTTCATTATAGTTTGGATGAGCAATAAATTATTCCATTCATAATACCTCATTTTGTATTTTGTTGGGCTTTTATGTGCTTTTAATTATAGGTTACATTTTGTTACTTCCCAATTTTATTAGCAAGTTTTGCTTTTCTTGACTCTCTTCTCCAGTTTTTGATTTACTGCCAAATTGTTAATATATGTTTATTGTACATGTTCCCAGTTGGATAGGCAGATTATATGATAGAGTGGAATGGTTGGATAGGTAGATAGACCTAATGCTCACTGTAATAAGTAGACAAAATCAAGCCTTAGAAAAAAGGAAGCAGAAAGAAAAAGGGAATATTGTTAAGAAGTTAACTTTTGAGCACTTTAATGCATTTAAAGTAGCATGAACAACCTTTCTGGAAATGTGCAATAAGGTGAATGTCTCTCTAATGTATAATATACTTCATGAGGTGCTTTTAGAATTTACTGATTTGGTGAGTAGAAAGCAAATGTAGTGTGAAAGAAGCAGGCAAGCCTGATGCATTTAAACCTTCTGGTGCTTCCATCCATAGGGAATTCCAACTTTGGGGATGTGACAAAAATAGGATTTTGAAGAAGTGTCCGGGGTTCCAACACAAAATATCCATGATCAGACCAATATGTTGTATCTCTGTATGTAGTTTATGTCTCTCTCTGGATATGCTTCTTTCTCACTTTCTGGCTGCTTCCTACCCCCATCCCATTCCTCCAGTTTAATGTATGAAACTCATACATTAGATAAAATATGAAATGTGAAAAGAAAAATCTTCAAGGTTTATCGCTTTGCTTAATTTTCAGACCAAAGATATGGCCATTGCGGAATATTTAAGTGAAATCTTAAACAACGGTGCAGAAGAAAATATTTACTTTGCCTTTCTAAGCAGATGACAATTTGATGTAGAATTCTGGTTATTCTGAAAATCACACTGAAATTTAGTAGATTCAGAAATGAAGAATCTTTGTGTCTAAAAAACAGTGAAAAATCAATAATGGACATTTTTGTGACAGCCGTCATATTGTTGCAAAATGAATGATTCTATAAACATAATACAGTATGTGCTACTTCCTTTGCCATCTATAATTAAGCATCAGGTGGTAAACAACCCAAGTAAAAATATTCAATGTCAGAAACATGTCTTGTTATGCATCATTTATGCATGTTGTTTTGTTATTGGTTGAGATTATAGTTTCGACCTTGGACATTGTTTGGATTGGCTGCAGATAATGTTAATAAGTTTAAGTCAACCAAACCGGAGTGATTTGAACTTCATTCACTTGTACTCCTCAACTAGAGACAAATTAAACCCATTTTAATACAATGAAATGCTATCATGCTGACTGCTGGGTGGAAACAATTTCAATGGGCTAGATAAGGTATTTAGGCCTATGTGATTAAGAAATATTGACTCTACTGGAGAGCTTAGAGACTAAACAAAAGGGAATTCATTGCTGACTTAGATATAGTTAAGTGTCTGCTGCTCTGTGTTCCCAGATTCTTCACATTTCTGTTTTCTCAAATTTCTCTTAAAGGACATGAGGAATAAACACTAAAATAACTGAGAAAATGAGAGCCAACCAAGATTTCTGTAATGCAGTTCAACTTTTGCCATTGTAAGGTCAGCTGGAATAGAACCCTCACATAGAGAAAAGTTGGCAGTTTCCCCTATCCAGGGAGCAAGCCTCCTTGATCTGGCTGCCTTGACAAGCCAAAATGCGTTTAGCAGACATTACATGCCTAGTTGACCTCACAGATCCCAGAGTCTTCCAGCGGTATGCAGTATTCTTATATGAAGGGGGCACCTTCACTGAACCTGTTGGCTGCTCTGAAGGCACCATATGCCTATTCTGTGGTTTACACAGTAGCCTTGTGGGCTAGGAAAATATGTCTGGCTTTAAGGTGGCTTTAAGGCAGCAGCAACAGGATGTTGTCATCTGTCAGTTCTTTGAGGTAGGCCAGGTCAAGAAACAGACACTGCAGAGATTCCAGGAATGCTGTCTTGTTGTTGTAGGTCTAATTACAGAATCTTGAAACCTGCCCCAAACCTTCACCTTTAAGGACAACAAGATTAAGGTAAGGCTGTTCTGAGTCTCCTTCTCAGCCTTTCCACTTTCCCTCCTCTTTCTCAAGGCCAGAGTTAAATTCCTCTACAACACTTTTTTCCCCCTGAGCCCAGGAAAAGACAGAGGTCTTTCAAGGGATAGCCAAAGGTGCACTGAGAATATCCATGCCACATCTGAAGCATACTGGATAATCTTATATATCCCAAATCTTATATATTTTCTCACATTATACAAAATGAAAGATATGCATAGTGACAGACCAAGTAGCTGCTTGTCTGAATTCAAAAGGATTCCAGAGAAGAGTTTATCTGCCGAGTGTTTTGCAAATTAATGAGAGGGGGTTAATGGGGTAGGCTCTAGTACAGTATGTATGTGTACATATATATACACACACGTGTGTGTGTGTGTGTGTGTATACACACACACACGCGCACACACACACTTAGACATGTTCCAAAAGCAGCTCTGCACAGCTATGTGCAATGAAGTACATTATTAACATTGTTATAATTATACTGTGTTATTTTCCAATGGAATCATGAGCATATATAACAATGGGCATTTATGTCTTAAACTCTATGACAATCCCATGCCCCTGGACAGAAGTCTGAAACCCAGTTCGGTTTTCCTGATAATGAAAACAGTTAAACATTTGAATAGTGTTTATTGGGGCATTGAAGTTGGAGTCATCACAGCAGTGAACATTCACAGTTTTGGAAGATATTACTTGATGATGAAAATATTTTTTAAAAAACATGGAGCCAAACTTTCCTTAAAATGCACTTTCAGTTCCCTTTCTATTTCTCCTTTTATTTGAAAGGCAGAAGAATGGGAAAAAGTACTATAGTTAAAAAGTAAAGTACGTATAATCATTTATAAAAGAATGTAAAGAAATATTTCATTTTCTTTGAGAATAAAGCCCATAAGAACATCTCTAATTTCCTTTGATTGTGCACAAACATATCTCAAGTTATTTTGACTGTAAAAATCTGCTGTTCTGCAAAACAAAGAGTAGATTTAGTAACATTCCAATTCATCTGCTTGCATATGAATGCTTGTATATTAAAATGCATTCTCTCAAAACTATGTCTATTGGAATAATGATTAACCATTCCTCAGCCTTAAGCCATATAGTGTACTTTTAGATTGTTGTTGGCAATATCTTACTCATGTTAAGATGGAAGCAGATCCAGTAGTGCAAATCCAAGAATCAGAACTAAAGGAACTATTTGGAACTTTGGACTGGTTTAAATGTTCTGTGCGTATCGATGCAGAATTCAAGTAAAGGTTTTAATGCTTACGCAGAACACTAAGCTGAAATGAGTAAATTAGAGGAAAAGCAGCAGGTATATTTTAAACAAAAAATAATAATCCAGAGTTGTCTTTCCACTGAAACTATCTTCTAAAAGCAATCTTTTTTTTCATGTTAACCCTAACCCTAACCTTTTTTTCAAGGAAAAATATTAATACCAATTTCCTTATATATAAGGGTTTCTCATATATTCATAGGTGTACATAACATCTTTTTACAAAATAGTTCAATAAATGATGAGCATATTTCATATATTTCAATCTTCTTGTTGTTGTGCTTTCTTTTTTTCTCTTATTTTGTTTTCCTACCATTTTTTTCTGTTTTATTTATTTATTTATTTATTTATTTATTTATTTATCACATTTGTATCCTGCCCATCTCCCCCATAAGGAGGGACCCTGGGCGGTTATTAACTTTATTAAATATTTATTTATTTATTTAATAAATTTTATTAAATAAAGTTTCTGTTTCCTTAGGACATACACATCAAGTACTGGAAATAAATGTTTGTCAATAGAGCAACATCAGTTTCCTTATCCCTAAACTTCTGTCACCTTCCTTCTGGCTAAGAAGGTGGTCAGACTGTGGCCATAGGACATCTGCAACTCTTGGACAATTCAAAAGCTTCCCTCTGCAGCCACTTGAGTTGCAGGCATAATTTAAAGTAAAAGAGAAGGCATACAAGAGATAAAAGATGTGCTTGCAGGAGGACAAAGAGGGCAGAGATTGAAAAAGAAGGAGGAGGAGGTGCTAAGACAGGGGTGGGGAATGTCCGGCCCACGGGCCGTATAAGGCCCGTGAAATCATTTGGTCTGGCCCTGCCAAGGCAACCGCAGGCAGGACTCGAAATTCAATAAATCTAGGAGCTCCTGCCCGCAAACCCTTCCCCCTTCTGCACAATTGGTTCCTGCCCACAAACCCCGCCCCCCAGTGCTTGTGGTTGGCTCCTGCCCGCAAACCCCACCCCCAGGTCTGTGAATTATGTTATAAATATCCAAATGGCCCTTGGCAGAAAAAAGGTTCCCCACCCCTGTTCTAAGAGGTGTATAGTGTAGAAAGGGAAGAGATTTTCTGACTGCTAGTCCTCCACCCTACAAAACCACAAAATAATTCCATAAAGAGGAAAGAGAAGCAGTTTCCAAGGTCTTTAGAGGACAGGGGCTACATTTGGGGGCTACTTGTGGCCAACTTGTAGGCATTAGACTCAGGTCATGGAGACTTCTCACTTTTTTTCTCCATCCATACTCTGTTAGCTCCACCTAGAAAGATGGATTAAAATCTTGGTTTGAAATTCTCTGATATTGCTTGTTTGTGGTGTTGAAAGAGAACCTTATGTGATACATTTGTACAGACAGTGGGTTGAATGTCTACACCCTGCAGCATATCAATTCTACTTTGATGCTACAATTTGCTGTGGAAGCTTATTCTAATCAAGGAACTTCTTGCAAAAAGAAATGACACCATCAAACTGGAATAAATGCAAGAATGGGGAAGAAAATCAAAGTGTTCAATTAGAACAGGAGGAATGTTTTGCAATTCTGTCAAAGTGCAAACTCCTGTATACCTTCTATGCAAAGTATGACTCTGTAGAAAGTAGATTTATGCATTGCCCAGAATGCATCAATTCCAGCCAAATTTGAGGCATTGGAAAATACTCCAATTTGACATGGACTGAATCAGAACTTCTTACTTAGTTCAACCCAAACCCAAATGAGGAGCAACATACATGAAACTGAAGCTTCGTTTTCCATTAACTTTTTTTCCTTAACCTTTTAGGAGAATGCAATGAAATTCGTCACAGTTGCTCTTTCTGTACAAGTCCAGATTCCCTAATAACAGACTGATTAATAGAAAAAAAGAAGGTTGCTTGGAAAATTTAGCAGAGGAAAACTTATTAGCTCTTCTTATTGTTTGCATGAGCAGTATCTATGAAAATTGCATACATTGTAGATGTGTCCCATGGCACATGAGTTTTGAAGCAAGGCTCTTTAAATTTGGATTTTATTAATTTAAAATCCATGCCTTTTGTATAAGATTATTAAATTACTGTTGCCTTTGGAAAGAATTCTCCACCAAAATACCATGGGTAGACAGGGACTCATTCCTTGAGGTTAAAAGGTAGATCTTCCAGACCCTCAACTCTGTTCTTTCTCTCCTGTTCTCCCTGCCCTACATAGAAATTAAACCTCCATGGTTGGGAGGTTGCCACAATTCCTTCTTTACTACTCAAAACACATTCATCTCAAAAGCTCATGATATTTAATTCAGTTTTCATTGTTTCATAACGATGCCCAGAATCAGTCAAATACAGTCCAATTTGAATTCAGACAGATTTGATTCACATCTCTGCTACAAGAGAAAGAACTTGTAAACACTCTTTTGAATCAAATCTCAACAACTTCATTTAAATTACCCTCCTGGATTAGAGTTCAGGGAAGAATAGGCTAATTACATTGCTAGTCCTTTTCCCCAAATGCTCCTGTTAACCACATCTCTGTGGAATGTATATTAAGGGAGTATAAGAAGGGGACCTAAATGTATCTCAATATTCATGCAGAGCATATATTCATGTGAGGGGCATCCTGAATAACTTAAAATAAGAGCTCCATTGATACACGCATGCTTCCTACCTGCTTAAGCAGAAGTGTTGATGTGCAACCCACCTGTGGTTCAGAATCTGTAGCAGCAATTTATTATACCCTAACTATATATTATTTAATATATTCCTAGAAAGAAACAGAACTTTTCACAGGGTGCCAATTGGCGTTCATCCAGGAAAATTCACAAATAGCTGACCTCTTCCAGCTCTCAAGTGCAGTACCTTATCTATATGCACAACTGCTACTGCCTGTGCTAAATGGTGGCCTCTATCATTCACAACTTCTTCCAATAATATCTGAAACCTTGAATTATAGAGAACATCTTGGTACTCACGATGGCATCTTTAGTGGAACTGGTGTTCTTACTCAGCTGGCATATTCCAATGTTAATCAGAAAATAAAACAGAGTTTGCAGAAACAGATGCTCTTGGCATCTAGCAGACTTAGAAGTGCATGATGGGGTAAAGGAGGCAATAATATTGGAGGAGATGTGAGTCAATTCAGCTAATAATGCCATGCTTAGGGTAATCACCCACTGGAGCTTTGTTTGAATTGCTATAGTCCCAGATTATTATCTTTATTTAAAGTAATTTCTTTGCTATCTCCAAAATCTGGAACATCTGCTTCCTTTCCTATGCCACAGATATCTTTCTCAACAGCTGGAAAACTCTGGGTTTGTTTTAGCTTTTGACAGGTTTCCAAAGCTGCACTGCTCCCATTACCAGGATATTGCTTGGCTTTGTCCTTTTCATCCTTGCTGTTTGTAGATCTCTTCATCTTGCACTTTGCAGCCTCAGGCTGTAGAGCAACAAAGATTTATGAAGAGTAATCCCCCAAATGAGTTATGAAGTTACCAAAGGTCTGTAAGAAAGTACATGTGTTGCATGTTGAAGTCCTTTCAGTGTCCAGTTAAATGGATTTCATAGTAGAATTAGAAAGACTCTTGACAGAGACTTTGAAGAGCCATCCTCTTGCAGAATATAGTGCTGGGTTTGATATAATAATGATAAATAGCATAGCTTCAAGTATACTGTATATAATAACTCTTTTGATATTGGGGGGTATTGTCTCATCTAGTTAGAGGCAAGCAAGCATGAGCATCCATGGGGAAAGGTAAATGACATCAGCTACATCATGATGTCATGGTGGCCTCTACAAGATGCCTCAGCAAATGAGACAGGTAACTTGTTGATTAGTTAATATATTACAGAATTTAATGACTTGGGTGAGATATGCAGTGTTGATGGCCTGAAGTTTGCTAAATGTAAGGTTGCTGGATTTGTAAAAGCTTTATATTTTGCGAAAGTGGTTGTAAGAGAAATCAAGCTATGTTGTTATTATCTACAGTATTTTTCATCATTCCATCTTCATTGTAGGAAAAAACTTCACCAGTTGATCTTAACCTATCAAGCAGTTTGCCTTCGTCCCGATGAGGATTTATTGTGGAATTGCTATGGCTCTCACTCAATTTTGTGTGGTAAAATTCCACATAATGCCACTATCTATTTCTTGTCCTGTGCTGTCCCAACACTACTTAGATAAATTACCTCTCTAAGAAGAGGGAGTAAAGCATTCACCAAAAGCCTGAGAAAACACCCAATATCCCACATATGTGGAAACACAATTGATATCCCATTTGTAGGTCATATTAGAACAGCTTTATTAGTGTTGGAGTGTGTGTTTTCTTGCACACGCAGAGTATAAGAAAGCTTTTGGCTTCAGAGACCAATAAATGACACCAGTCATTGTAGTAACTTAGTTGCAGTTATATTAGTTACTCATTCAAACAGATACTATATTTACAGTTTTCTTCATGATCCCTGCAAATGTTACAAAATCCACATACCAAGTAGTAGAAACAAACAGAAAGCAGTGAGCAGTAAGTAGCAAGGCGGGGCAGGCAGGCAGGCTCTTTTATACTCTTCAGCCTGGATCACGTGCTGACTGACCTTTTAAAGTTTGCAGGTGCTTAACTAACAAGGTTTTATTGCTGTGACTTACTCCTCAAGGAATAATACAACAACACTTCTCTTATTTTACTAGAGGTGTAAGTCGCAACCCAATTTTTTCAGTTAACTCCTTGTGTTTTACTGCAGCAAGGAGCTTTGTTAGAAAATCAGCAATCATGTCTTTTGAGTCACAATACTTTAACATGATTTCACCTTTGGCTATTAAATCCTTGACATGATAGTATTGTATGTCAATATGCTTAGTTCTGTTCCTACAACCCTCAGACTGAGCCATATGAATACAAGCTTGGATATCTTCAAAAACAGTTACAGGCTGGTGCAATTTCATGCCTATATCTTTTAATAATTGTTTAAACCATATAATCTCGTTACAGAATTGTGCTAGGCTATAAAATTCTGCTTCTGTTGTAGAAAGAGCAACAAGTGTCTGTTTCTTAGAATGCCAGGCAGTTGTTGAGCCAGCATATTGTATTATAGCTCCAGAAGTTGATTTTCTATCATTTAGGTCTGCTCCCCAATCTGAATCAGCATAGGCCTGTAATTCTCCTGTCCCAGAAGCAGAAAGCCTCAAACAGTAATCCTTTGTGCCTTGCAAATATCTAAATATGCTTTTCAATGCTGCTTTTCCAGTAGAAGTTGGTTTTTCTACTTTTCTGCTTAAAATTGAAACAGAATTAGAAATATCTGGGCAAGAATGATTTGCAATGTACAATAAACTTCCAATCGCAGACCTAAACCCATCTGCCTCAGATAACTCAGGTTCTCCCACCTCCTCTGGAATTCAGGGAGCATAGGGCTTAAGGCTGATTTACATTCCTGCATGTTAAACTCCTCTAGGTGTCTCTTGATCTTATTACTTTGGCTTATCAGGAAACTACCATCTTTTTCTCTGTATATTTCCAAGCCTAAGTAATTTGTCACTATGCCAAGATTCTTCAACGTAAAATTGTTCTTCATGTACATTTCAAAATCAAGTCGCTGTTTGTCTGATGAAGTAAGTAACAGTAAAACATCAACATACAAACATAAATACATAAAACTTTGTTTGTCTTTCTTAACATAAACACATGGATCTGCCTTTCCTTTTTCAAAGCCAAAACTTTGCAGTGTTTCATCTAATTTTAGGTTCCAGCAGTGAGCTGCTTGTTTCAAACCATAAATTGATTTCTGTAGTTCACACACCAAATTTTTACCATGTTCAAAACCAGGTGGTTGTTGCATGTACAATTTCTGGTTTAATTCACCATACAAAAATGCAGTTTGAATATCAGAATAATGAACTGACATCCCTTTCAATGCAGCAACCTTCAGCAACAATCTGATTGATTAACCCTTTGTAACAGGTGCAAATGTTTTGTCAAAGTCTAAATGTTTTCTTTGAGAAAACCCTTTAGCAACTAACCTTGCTTTGTGTTTTTGAATTTTTCCACTAGCATCCTTTTTTAGTTTGAAGACCCATCTACAACCCAGACAACGTTCATTGGGAGGTAGATTAACTAATTTCCAAGTTTTATTTTCTTTCAAGAAATCTAATTCCTGCTGCATTGCATCATACCAGCATTTTGCAATCTCAGGTGGCATATCATTTATTTTCTGTAAAGACTCTGGTTCAGAGTAAATGTGGAAAGCTTTAACTATATCCACCTCAAAACGTTGAGAAGGAATTCCTTTATTACTCCTCTGCGACCTGCGAGGTAGGACAGGGCTAACAGGGTTAATATTCTGTCTTCCCTCACTTTCCTGAGTAGTATCTGTTTCTCAGCTTGCTCCTCTTGTTTAATGAACTGATTTGGCAAAGAATCTTGCAATATGTTCTCAGCAAGTTCTTGCCTTTGCCCTGGTTTCAAATCTACTTGTGAACTGGAATTTACTGTTTCTCAGTTTTTTTCTGCAAATGAAGCACTCTTGCTTATAATTAATTTATCGCCTAATATGAACCTGTAGCTTCTTTGGCTTTATTCATTCCCAACAAAAATTGCTTTCTTTGTTTTGGAACCTCCTTTTTTCCTTTGGTATGTGAACCCATGCTGCACTGCCAAAAACTCTGAGATGGTTCACTTTTGGTTTCACACCATAAAACAAATGAAATGGAGTATCTTCAATCAAACAATTAAACAGTCTGTGCTGAACATAACAGGCAGTTGATACTGCTTCACTGGGGTGCTCCTCAGCCTGCCTGCTTCCCTGCCTCACAGCTGATCAGTGCGGGGGGGGGGTGCCCCAGGGTGGAAAAACTCCACGGCGATCAGTTGTGTGGTGAGGAAGCAGAGGCAGGCCGACAAGCACCCCCACCAATCAACCTCCCCTCGCAGCAGCAGTGTGTGGCTTTTTGACTCCCTGTCGGAACCAGATTGGTGCGGAGATAAGCTGTGTGGTGGGGAAGCAGAGGTGCACCAAGATACCCATAGGGACCAAAAACAACTTGGGGAGCAAAAGTGGGGGGGGAAGAAAGGTCTGCCCTGCATCCCTCTGGGGTGCCCCTTCGAAAGGACAGGCTCCGGGGACCCTGAAAATGCTCTCAGTTCCGTGCACAGAGTGGCAGGCCTTCAAACCCCACCCCCGTCTGTCCGATTGGCTGCCACTTGCAAACCCCACCCCCATCCATCTGATTGGCTGCCACTGTCATGACTACAGAACCCTATTAGCAACAAACGAGTCTCACAAGGTATTCTTGGAAAACTACTTTACTGCTAGGTTACTGTATACAGAGAAAGTTGCATCTGAAGAAAGTGCAGGCTTTCTCCCTTGATAATATCCCACACAACCCCTCCCCCCTGTTCAGGCCACTTGAGATCTTGAGTGCTCTGCTATTCTCACACCTCCTCGAGACCTTGGTCCACCGGCTGGCAGATCACTGCTGAGGAATGTGGGTCCGGCCTCTTCCCCTTTAACTCCTTCAATGCATGATCCCTGTTGCAAAGGTATGCAGCTTTGCAACAGGGATCATGACATTACTGCCCCACCTGAAAAAGACTTTAAAAATGAGTGAGAGAATATACCGGTTAAGAGGGTTTAAGAGGGAATTTGTGGTGAAAATGAGTAATTAAATGAGGGGCATTTACATTAGAAGCAGGAAGCCATTCAGGGTCGGGGAAATGTTTCCAGGAAACTAGATACTGTAGTTTGTTACGATGCAGTCTAGAGTCCAAAATTTCTTGGAGCTCAAAATGTTCCTCACCATTAACAATGATCGGATTAGGTGGAGGTGTAACTGGATGCCACACAGGAGAGGGAATATAGGGTTTCAAAAGGCTACAGTGAAAAACTGGGTTGATACATTTAAGATTTTCAGGCAACTGTAGTTTGACTGCTACTGGGTTAATAATTTCAATAATCTGAAAAGGACCAATGAATTTGGAATCCAACTTCTTGGAAGGTTGGGTATATTTAAGGAATTTGGTGGATAAGTAGACTTGGTCTCCAATTTTCATATTCCATTCCGGCTTCCTTTTCTTGTCAGCAAAATGCTTGTATGTGTGTTGGGCTTTCTGCAGCACTTGGAGAATTACCGGCCAGAAAGCTGAGATTAAGGCACTCCATTCTTTAGCAGTGTGGTTTTTGGGGGCTTCTAGTGGTAGGTGTGGGATTGGCACGAAATCGTGTCCATGAACCACTTTAAATGGAGATAGGCCTGTGGACGTGTGCACTGCCTTGTTGTAGGCTGCTTCAGCAAATGGGAGCAGATCAACCCAGTTATCCTGTTGGTAATTCAGGTAGTAGCGGAGGTATTGTTCTAAAGTGGCTTGGACCCGTTCAGAGGCTCCATCAGTCTCCAGGTGGTTAGAGGAGCTGAGCACCCGTGTGGTGCCTAACAATTTCAAAAACGCTTTCCAAAATGTGGCAGTAAATTGCGAACCTCTATCAGAGATTATGCATGTGGGACATCCGTGTGGTTGGTAGACATGTTGGATAAAGAGCTTGGCTAATTGCTTAGCAGTAGGCACCTTGGCACAGGGTATAAAATGAGCTTGTTTGGAAAATAAGTCTATGACAGTCCAAATTACAGTTTTGCCCTTACTTTCAGGCAATTCCACTACAAGGTCCATTGCAATTTGCTCCCAGGGGCGGTTTGGGTTTGCTACGCTTTGCAATAACCCCTGCTGTTTACCCCCCTTACGTTTAGCTTGAGCACAGGTGGTGCATACATTAACATAGGCTTTGACATCCTTACGTAAAGAAGGCCACCAGAACTGCCTGCGGATTAAATGCAAAGTCTTAGTGAATCCAAAATGGCCAGCAGTTTTGAGATCATATGCATTGGCTAGGGCATCCTTGCACAAGGAATGAGGAATATAAAGTTTATCAGCAAAATACCAGTTCTGGTTTTTATGTTGTAGTGTTGATTGGTTTTCCTTAAACCAAGGATCAGATTGCATTGCTGAGTGGAGGTTTTCCTGCCACGTAGATTTTTCTTGTGATGAAGGCACTGGTAGTGGGTCAGCTTTGGTCTTTGTTTGTCTGGCAGTTGGTCTGAGTCTTTCTCATCAAACACATCTGAAAAACCGTGGTACCTTTTGGGTACTCCATTCCCCCCTTTCATTCCCTTCGGGAGCTTCTTGTGTTCCACCATAACTCCCACCCCATGTGCCATTGGTGCAGGCTCTAGGGGCCCTTTGGGGGTATACACTCCATCTGTAAACTTAAAAATTCCGGTGTCCCAGTCAATTTGGGGTTTGGCACTTCGTAGCCATGGCAGTCCCAAAATTACAGAGTAATGTGCTATAGGGGCTACGATAAAACTCAAAGTCTCTTTATGGTCCCCAATTTGCATGCTAACGGCTTCAGTGCAATGCTCCACTGCCCCTCGTAAGCTTCTGAGCCGTCCAACTGGGAAAATATTATTGGGTACTTCAGTTTCAAAACTTTTAAGTCCAGTCCCGTTACTATAGCTGGGTGAATTAAGCATTTTGTACAGCCTGAATCCACCATTGCCTTTAAATCTGCTTTGCAATTAGTTCTGGAGTTGCACAACTGCACCCCTACCAATAGAACAGTAGAGTCTTTACTCACCGGCTGCTCTGCACCTCCAGAGTCTCCCGCCTGCCTATGGGTGCCGCTTAGGGCAGGCGTGATTAGTTTTCCGCCGGCTGAGAGATCTCTGTCTCCGATTCCTCAGAAGACGAGGAGTCTTCCTTCACCCTCCAGTGCTCGGTTACAGCAGCCACCTGGGTAGTCCCTTTGTATTTCTTTTGCATAGGCTTTCCTGGCTTCGCTGTTGCTTTTCCAGCCGGGGTAGCACCCATACACTCCATGGCTCTGTGACCCGGCTTCCCACATTTGAAACACAGCCCCTTTTGTGATCGCTGCTCTCTCTCTTCTGCACTAGGCCTTGGCACCCTTCTAAAAGTTGCCATTGCTTGCCCTGGTGTGGCAGTATTTCTTCCTTGTGCCAGAGCCCTGGCCCTTCTCTTCACTTGATATCGGGTGTTCTCCACCTCTCCAGCTAAACATATCCAGTCCTCCACTTTCTCGGGGTCCCCCCTTCCCAGTGCCCAATTCAGCACCTCTGGGCTAAGACCTTTAAAATATTGCACTTTCGTGGTTTCTGACCAATCGGGAATCTTCCCTGCAATTGCCTTAAACTCCAATGCATACTCCGACACAGTCTTTGCCCCTTGCTGCAACTTCTGTAATTCAGTCTTTGCTTTTAACTTTGCCAAATGGATCTTGATACCACTTTTTCAGACCCCTCAGAAACTCATCCAAGTCTTGCAGCTCAGGAGCTGCGGCATCGTGCAGCTGCACCAGCCAATCTGCTGCGGGTCCCTTCAGCCTAGACCCCACTAAGTTCACCTTCAAAAGCTCCAAGGGGAAAACTCAGCCAAACTCTGCCATATACAACTTCACATTTGTTCTGAAGTAGGACAGCTGCTGTGGATCCCCATTAAACTTAACACACAGGTCCCTAAATCCCCCTTTTGGCTGGGCAGGGCTCATGGTACTCACGGGAGGCTGCACCCAGGAGACAGACGGACGCGAGGCTTTCTTTCGACCTGCTGCAGGAGGGGTGTGTGGGGAAGGAGTCGTTAGCTCTGGCTCCGGTGTTGATTTCCTAGAGGAGGCTTGGGAGGAACCAGGTTCAAATGGCCCTTCCCTCATTTGAGTCATTGAGAGTGACAAATTCTGCAATATCATCTCCATCGACATTATGCATGACTCCACGGCTCTCAGACTTTGGGGGGTGGCATCACTGCCTTCTTCGCTGCTGCTCCTCTCCTTGGGCCTGGCTCCTTGGGATCATTGGGGCCTCATCTCTAGCTCTGGTCCCCACACCTCTCTGCCTGGTCTGTCTCTGCCAGGCCTCAAGTTGTCCTCCACCGTGGTCTCCCACGATTCCACATCCGCCTCTCGTGACATCTGCACGTAATCGAGAGTGATCAAACTTTCATCCACTGTCAGCGCAGCCCCTTCCGCCATTGGTGAGGACCCTCCTGCCGCCCCTCTTGGCTCTTGGATCCTCTTGGATCCTCTTCTTCCAATTCAGCCTCCAACATCACCTTCTGCTCGATAGGTCCGGGCTGTGCTTCCTCCCTCAACATTCTTTCCATATTTTAACTCTCGCTGGAATGCTTCCACCCAGGTAGAGTCTAGTTAGAGAGATGCAATTTAATGTAATGACTACAGAACCCTATTAGCAACAAACGACTCTTGCAAGGAATTCTTGGAAAACTACTTTACTGTTAGGTTACTGTATACAGAGAAAGTTGCATCCCCTTCTCCTTTTGCCTTCAGTCTTTCCTAGCATCAGGGTCTTTTCCAGTGAGTCCTCTCTTCCCATCAGGTGGCCAAAGTATTTGAGCTTCAGCTTCAGTATCTGTCCTTCCAATGAGCAGTCAGGGTTGATATCCTTTAGGATTGACTGATTTGACCTCCTTGCAGTCCAAGGGACTCTCAAGAGTCTTCTCCAGAACCACAGCTCGAAAGCATCAATTGTTTGGTGCTCAGCCTTCCTTATGGTCCAACTCTCACAGCCATACATTACTACTTGGAAAACCATAGCTTTAATTATACGGACCTTTGGTGGCAAGGTGATGTCTCTGCTTTTTAATATGCTGTCTAGGTTTGCCATAGCTTTCCTCCCAAGTAGCAAACATCTTTTAATTTCATGGCTGCAGTCACCATCTGTGGTGATCTTGGAGCCCAAGAAAATAAAATCTGTCACTGCTTCCATTTCTTCCCCTTCTATTTGCCATGAGGTGATGGGACCAGATGCCATGATCTGAGTTTTTTTAATGTTGAGTTTAAAGCCAGCTTTTTCACTCTCCTCTTTCACCCTCATCAAGACACTCTTTAGTTCCTCTTCACTTTCTGCCATTAGGGTGGTATCGTTTTACAATTTGACAAATGGCAATTAGCACCAGAATCTAACACCCAGAAATCAGAATCATGTTTTTCATGAACTTGTGCAATATGTGTTGTTTGAAGAGCCTTCTTTCACTTTACCTCTTTGTTATTTTTTCACGTCTTTCACTCTTTGGGCAATAAATTACAGTTTTTCTGTAAATGTCCAGCTGAGCCACAATTGAAACATTGGTGGCTAGCTAGCACTGTGACCTCAGCTTGATTGCTCTTCCCTTCTTTTCCATGCTGTAGCTTATCAGAAGAAATGAGTAGAGCCGAGTGCCATTCCTGTTGCTTCTCCCACTCAGCAAGCAGTCATCCAGAAATATACGATGGAGTGAGTTCAGCCTCGGGCATTGCTTCCAGGGTGCAAATTAACGTATCCCACATTTCATTCAGTGAAGATAACATAATGTATGCTTTTGTTAGAGGTGTAAAGTCCATTCCGCTCTCTTGCAATTCTACAAACAGCTGCTTTATGGAATGTAAATGTTCAGGCAAGCTCCCTTCCTCAGACAAATAAGCTTTATAAAGTGATCTAGTTAGAGAAACCTTACTTCCAGCTGTTGCTTTTATATGCAAATCTCTCAGTGCCTCCCAGAGTTGTGTTGCAGACTGCAAAATATATACATTCACTAGCTGACTCTCTTCAACTCCCAAAATAATGGACGCTCTGGCATGCTCATCCAGCCTAAGCCATGCATTGGAGAGATTTTCTGGAGTTGTCTCAGCTATCGGAGACCATAAATCTTCCCTCTGAAGATACATTTCCATTTTTAAACTCCAGTTTATGTAGTTAGTATCTGATAATCACTCCAGAGGCATTCCTGAGTACTGAGAAGTGGCCATGGCTTCTAAGTTCACTAATCACCTCATAAATTCCTCAGCAAGCTTTTCTGCAAATAGATTTCTGCTAGAAGCCTTCCGGTAACTTCAAAGAGAAAAACACTTCATTTGCCTTGTTTACATGTCTTCAGATTCAAACAAGCTGCCGCTGAGCTGGTCTCTCTTTGTACTTTCTGGGCCCATAACCTGTTGGAGTGTGTGTTTTCTTGTACACACAGAGTATCAGAAAGCTTTTAGCTTCAGAGATCAATAAATGACACCAGTCATTGTAGTAACTTAGTTGCAGTTATATTAGTTACTCATTCAAACAGATACTATTTACAGTTTTCTTCCAGATCCCTGGAAATGTTACAAAATCCACATACCAAGTAGTAGAAACAAACAGAAAGCAGTGATCAGAAGCAGTGAGGAGTGAGCAATAAGTAGCAAAGCAGGGCGGGGCAGGTTCTTTTATACTCTTCAGCCTGGATCACCTGCTGCCTGACCTTTTAAAGTTTGCAGGTGTTTACCTAATAAGGCTTTATTCCTGAGACTTACTCCTCAAAAGAATAATACACCAACAATTAGCACTAGAATTCATTCTTCTAGAAGTACCTTTTTTCAAATAAAAATAAGAAAGGTAAAAACCCTAGCTAAAGTTTATAGATTAAAACTAGTAGGATGGCATAATTGGTTAAGAAACATGGCTCATCAGCTGGCTTAATTTATGCAGGGAATTGAACTTTAACCAGTTAACGGCAACCCTGCTTTTTTTCAGCAGCAAAATCAATGTGCTCCATGCCAGCCCACAATATGAAGCACCACAAATAAGAGTCAAGCTGGGGTTTGTCTCTGGGTAAAACAGCCCCTCTGAGCGACCAATACTGCCTTTCAGTGAAAATGTTGTAATTGCATGTTCCACATCATTTCACCAATTTGTAAAACCTCAGTCATTACAGTTTACAAGCTCATTTGAAATGCTTCTGGAGAACAAGGTGATGTGAAGTCAGGCAACAAAGCTGATCCAACCTGATCTTTATTTAGGAAAACTCTTTTTAAATTAACACAGAACAATAATAATACATGTTATTAATGAGTGTCAGGGTTTTTTAAACAGGGCAATTAAATCCCAAAATGCATTTTAAAAAGCAGGAGTGAGCAGATTTCATGCTTGCATAATCACTCTCACTCTCTCAGCACAGGGAGCCCCCTGATGCTACTTATCGTGCTATATTCAGCACTGCTGTGTTAAATTAACGGCTGGTGGCTGGCAACAGTACCATAGACTCCTACCTGGCTTTCCAATTGATTCCATTTATTTTTCTCATCTCTCAGTAGAATATTAACTATTTCTGAACCAGCTCCCCTAGCTCATTTGCTACTGCTTCTCACTTTAAAGCTGTGGAGTTGAAACCAGCAAGAACATTTCCTACTCTTGAAGTGGTCCACTACAATAGTCCAGTGATCATCCAATTGGCCATGTGAAATAAGATGACTAATCTGGAGGATCAGTTTGCATTTGGGCATCCACTGCAAATACTGTTTTTCCAAGCAAGGTGGTATAATTGTAAACAAAATGGTATCTTTTGGACAAAGTTGGACTCTACGTAGAATGAATATATAGAAGAATCTGTTGGATTGTCACTCTGTGGCAAGTGTTTAACAACACTAAGTGAAGAGAATTGACATGCTTATAAATTGTATTTCATGTAGTCTGGAATTCTGCAGAGAGCAAATTGTCTACTTTTGCAGAGAGATTTTGTGCATTTAAAGTAAGCATGCATGGTCTCTGACCACACTGAGCTGATCAGAATTATGCTCATAATTCAGTTCTATGTGAAGTGCTAAGGTACATAGAGGAGGCTAGGGACTGATAAGGAAACAGGGAATTGATGTTTATATACTATCACAAATACTATCGAGATATGTGTTCTCTGAGCAGGATGGGTGGTAGACTACATTTCAGGGATCTACAAGAAGTAATTGGTAACAAAAGGTACAATACAAGGGTAAAACTCTTAACAAAATACTTCATGCTGTCTGGATAGACAAGCAACTGGTTGAAACTATTGCAGATTCTGGAATATTATGATTACCAAAGAAAACGTATCAATGGGATACATACAATGGATTTATAAGCAGGATAGATATAAAGAAGCAGTTGCCTTTTAGTTGAAATCTTCTATTTTGGAATTTTCTATATTGATTCTTAGACATTTCAGCTTTCTTGGTTAGCATAGACCCCTGTTCTTTATCCCAATAATGCCAAGAGGATAAAATGTGTATCGTGATATCATGACAGAAGCTCTGACCTTTTGTACTTGCATCAAAATGACACATGTATCATGACACTTTTTGTCACTTGCCTCACCACTACTGATGCCTATGTTGGTTAGAAATGGTTCATGACCACAAATTGCCAATACAGAATATAATTTTGTCAAAAACAAAGCTGTAGGTACTTTGCTTTAAAAAATAAATGCAGTATGTCTTTAAAAAATAACATTGTCTTTAATTATTGTTTTAAAGAACCCAGTTTTCAGTCACTTAAAAGGGGTGATTGGAAATGTTAATCTGCTAAAAGTTAAAAAGTTATAGTGATTTGTGGCTTTCTATACTACTTTTTTGAAGGAATGAAGTCTTGTGTTTCCACATCTCAGCCCAGCCTTTGGTCTTGAGTCAAATCGGGCAGTCTCAGATTCAGAACAATTCAAATCTGGGTATTTTCTAATTGCTATATTGATCCTCAACCAAACCTTATGGTTAGTGCACATGCACTTATATGGATATTAAATCCCACTGAATAATGTCATGCATTATACTAGACTACATGTCTGGCAAGCATTGTGACTTATTCTCTGAGAAAAGCATGTTATACCTGTTGGATCCTCTGAGATAAATATTCTGTCTGCAGACTCAGTGAGCTATTACAGAGACTCTTGAGAACTTAACAGGCTCTTATCAGCAGGTCCCCAAAATGGCACATGTTAGAATTCTATTGCTGAAGTTTATTAAGTTTAGTTAAGAAACTTTGGCCTTCCTTTGGAGAACATATATAAGCACAATAAGCAAAATAAATCTACATGGCCTGAAATTTCCTGGGATGCCTTCTCAGATATGGGTGGTGAGTTCAGGGTCTAACAGAAATGAAAGGGCAAGAACAGCAAAATAAATGGAGAAGTGCATCTAGAAAACTCACTGTATGAATTGACCCTCCTATTAAAATTAGGGTGAGTTTGAGTGAGAAAGGGGTAGCAGTTCCTCTGAACTGTTTCTGCTAGGGTCAACTCAGCAATGAGTTGCACAAAAAGAATTCTCTATAGAGCTAATTAGATTTCTCTTGGAACTTTGAAAAAATACATTTGTAGCATTTAGTAACTTAAGGATTAATGTTAACATCTACTGCCCAATGAACCACATTTTCAATCAGTATAGGGAAAGCTTTTTTATACTTGGTCTTATGACAGATTCTTTCTAAGTGGGGAAAGTATGCATAAAGGAAAAAATGAGAGAAAATGTATTGAAAAAATGGCTCTGTATCTCTCTGAAGTTACATTCAAGTTGTGTTTTGGCCTTGCAGGATGAACTACCACTCCCCTGTTGGTGCCACATTCAGTTCCTTCCTTAGTAATCATTCCGTGTCCTTTTGATAAATCTCTAAGGGCAGAATGTTGCTACTTCCATGAATTTATTTGTTAGATTTATATCCCACCTTTTATACAAAACAGCTTTTATAGTGCTCTCTCTTCCCATTTTTCCCTGCAGAAACAACCGGTAAGGTAGGTTGGACTCAGGAAAAGTGACTGTCCAAAAGTCACCCAGGGAGTTTTAACTAACCCCTCCATAACTGCAGGGAAAGCAGAATATAGATCTATAGTGATATCAAGAGTGACAACAAGCAAGAATATTGTTTGTGAAGCAATCCAGGAAGAAATTAAAGTATTCTGTTGTGCATAATATGAGCATTATGTATGCCACCTGGTGCTCCTGTTACAAAAGATGTCATATAAGTTTAATAAATAAATAACCTTTGGGAAGCAGTGGAGAAAGCAGGTGTTTTTTCAGAGCTCTATTTGCTGATTAGATAAGGGCCCCCAATGTCTAGAGTGATGTTACAGGTTGCTATTAGCTAAGGAGAAATCTTGCACATACATAGTACTGAGCTGCATCCTCCCTTTACTCCAGTATTCTGAGAGTTTTCAATAATATTTATTTTTTTATATCTGTCTGTCGGTCTGTCTATCTGGAGGCCAGACAACTCCCACTTGACTCTGGAAGGCTTACATGCCAGGACAGGAAACAATAAAATTATTGTTTTATTTCCCCCAAATTGACCAAAAGTAGAGTGGATATAATTCCTGCCAGAAATTACTTTCTGCTGTTAGTCAATTCTTCTACCATTTGGGGGGCAGAACATCCTACCCAGATGTGTGTCTTACACTTTTTTTTGCCTGGATATCCCCATTCCCAAGTTACAGCATGCAATTTTGTCATACCAGAATTTGATCTGCTTATACCCTTCTGAACCAAACAAAAAACAAAAAGTCAATTCAGTCTCAGATATAAACATAGGCTCTCCTCATTTCCAAACTGCAAGCAACTGGCAAAGGAAAGCAAGGAACTAATAAAAGGAGGGAAAGTGTAATTATCTAGTTGTCAATGAGCCAAAAAAGCCTGGAGATTGAGAAACAAATTTGTAACAAAAACAGATTTAAGATGAATCCCATAAGCAATGCAGGCGAATGCTAGCAGATCCTTCTGCTGAATTCAACACATAATTTATTCTCATCCCATTACTGCAGAGGAGGAAAAAATGAGATGCTATTAAAGACCAAAAAACTTCAAAAGAATCCTATCTTATTAGCTGCAGTGCTGTATTGCTATCTTCCTTGCAATTTGTAATATACAAATCTAATACAAGTTTAAAATGTTCTAGTTGGGTGCCAGTAGTCACTGTACATTCAGGTTTTAAACCAATCTAAAATTAGACAGCTGAGAGATTCATTCTGTAATGAGAGTGGAAATAAATTTCTATTAATTATATCAGGAGCTGAATGTTGCTATTTGTTTGCTTGTGACTGTAGTAGAGCACCATAATCTAAGACTGAATTCCTGGAGAATCCTAGTTCATTAGTTCTGATTTGTATTCAAGTACATACAGTATATACCCTTCCCCTATGCCCTTTCAGGGTAAGCAACATTTTGCAAAGCACAGGAAAGAACTGATACGGCTAATTTAGAATTTAAACCTGCAGGCAGGCAATCTATATATATGTTTTTATACATAGTATAGGAGTTTCTTTCTTTCTTTCATTATTTCTCCCCTACCACCAATAATAACAGAGGTTTAGGTCCTTCAGGTTAAGGTAAAATCTACTTATTTTGAATTTGTTTCCATATATCAATAGGACTTACTTCTAAGTAGACCTATATAGGATAGGACTGACTATATAGGATAGGACTGAAGAAACTCCTTGGATAAGGAGCGAAACGTTTCCACTGAGAAAATAGAAATCCAGTTGACATGATTCAAGCTACAGACAATTCCACCTGGATGACTGAGAACCTTCATAGACATATATAGGATACACTGTCAAGATGGGCAGTTTCCATTGAAAACCAAAGGAACTGTCCATGGAAAGCAATGGCAAATATTTTTTACCTTATTTCAATGGGTATCTAGTTAATTTAACCTAATCCTCTATGTTAACTCAACCAGAATGTTAATTTTCAGTTTGGCTTAATTCTGCCTAAGCAGAATATCATGTTTTTATAATAACATGATTTTGCAGGATTGGGATAGAGGTACGACTACAAGTTTAAATACATTAACTAGGCAACAAGCCCTACTGAACACAACATAATTACTTTTGAATAAGCAGAGAGTTCCAAAGAGGTTTACTTTATTAATTTATAAAGAATTACTTTATTAATTAATATTAGGATAGTGATCATATTTATTTATTTATTTCAACAAATGTTTGTTTACAGAGCTTACTCACAAGGAGGATAAGAAATGTTTTTAGCTAATAGGTCTATTTCAAAATGATTTTGCTTCTTGATGTTGTGTGTTCCTTTGCCATAGTCAGATTAGCAGTTTATTCTACCTTTATCATGTTTAAATTAAACAACAAGAAATGAGGAAGAGACTGGCGGTTTAACCTTTGATGCTATTGTTGCCAGACTTACGCAGTTGTCATTAAGGAAATTTGCGGTTTTTGCAGGCAGGGCAAAATGCAACAATACTTTAAATTCTGGAATTGGGAATTCTGGAATTGGGAATAAAACTGTCTTTTTACCTTGCTGCTACCTCTTCACCTACAGCTAATCCAAAAGTCAATAGAATAATAAAAACAAAGGAAATTATAGAAACAATGGCAGAGGGAAGATCCTGATGAGCTTTAGTGGTCAAGAGGTTGACCTAATTAAGAAATAATTATGCAATGATTCACAATACTGATTGAGATATAGGCTCTTAAGAAAAGTCTTGAGTGTAATCAGGATGGCTTTTTCTTAAAGCTAAAGGAGCACAACCTAAAACAAAATGTAACAGAGTAAAACAGAAATATTAAATTTCCATAACATTGTTATGACACACACACTTAGGATATTCTTTCATTATCAAATATATTCAAAAAGCATACCTTTAAATCTTGTTGAGAAATGTGCATGAATGCATAATCATAAACACACATACAAATCTTCACTGCTTTTCACTGATGAATTAGTGAATTTAATTTAAATAAATTTGCATATCTTTTTGAGACACTGAAGTGTGAACCAATTTGCAATTTAACAAATATAAGCTTCCTCTTTGGCACGGAAATGTCATTTTTAATAGCATCTTTTTTTTCATTTCTCTAGTATGCCAGCATTGAAATAGCTTCTAAAAACAAACAAGCTTTTAGTTTCTTGAATTCATTTACATATTTTCCTTTTGCTATCACTGATATGTACATATTCACTGAGATATAGTGCTAAAACTTTTTTGTTGTTGTAAACCACCCAGAGTCCCCCCCTTGGGGGGGGGAGATGGGCAGTGGCAAAATTTGATAAATAAATAAATAAATAAAATTTGCTAAAACATCATGCAAAATAGTATCAAGGCTGTTACGTGCTCAATCATATCAAAAGCCTTTTTTCCCCTTGTGGATTACCATATACCCAATATGCTCAGGTACATTGATTACATAAGAAGAATCAGAATGCATTCATGCATTATAGCTGCATCAAATTGACTTTTTTATAGTATTTGTAGGGAATCTTAAGTAGCTCATTGCTCCTGTTAGAAATCTCAAGCTTTTGTAAATACTTGTTGGTCTGTGATAGAAGTGCTGTAAATGGCATCTGCCTGTCTTTTATTTCCTCCAAGATAAATTAGGATCTTGAATAGGAGGGGCAGCAGCCGCCAGTGGTAAAATAAATCTGGGTTGTCTTCCTTATAGCAAGCTGGAGTGAGGTAAGGAGGTCTCTATTTTTTCAAAGCAGTGAAATCCTTATTTATTTACAATTTTGTCATTTGAGTGAATCAGTAAGTTAGTAGTAGGGAGAATAGACGGTAGGACTGTGGGAAATATATGGTACAACATTCAGATGTTTTAAAATAGAAATCCCTAATGCATCAGTTACAGTACAGGAAAAAAATAATCCTGGTAATTTGGAATGTTTGTGTATACGTATGTAATCCTGGTAATTTAGATTATATGTATGTAATATACACACTCCCACACATGTCATACTCCCTTAGACTTGAGTGATGTAGGGAAATGGAAAGAAATTGGCAAAATGCTGCAAAAAGTCCATTTAATGAATATAGTCAAACGAAGTCAATGAGAACAGGAGCTCTTTTAGCACCAAACTGATGAGGGATCAAGAAAGGTGAAGTCAATAAAGCATATAATAGATATACTTTGCTTCCATTTGTTAGAATGATAGCAAGGACACAGCTGTAATATATATCTGTTCTGCTGATATTACAGTCAGGCAATCTTACCTAAACCTCTCAGAATTACACACAACAGCACTTTAAGCAGAAATAAATTATTACAGCTGAACAAATCATTGGAATAAATGCTTTGCTTGAGACAATGCTGAAAGCACAGGGTTTTTCCACAAAGTGCTGAGGTAGTGTCAACCTCCTGAAAGTTTGGTGCACCTGCTGTGAGGAACTTCCAGGTCTTTTGCACTGGCACATACGCTTCTGCTTAGCTATGGTAGCAGACTCAGTGGAAATGTATGTGCATTTCCTATTGACATTGACACTCAATGGGTCTGTAACCAGTGGGGATGGCAGTGCCATCACAACTACTTCTACTTTCTTTCTGTGGACTACAATTTGTTGAACATGTGGGACTTGACAGTATGCCCCTTTGACCTAGTTGAATTGGAACCATATTCTGCCACAAAGAAAAAAAAATAGCTGTTGAAATTTCCCGATGTAGGAGAGTGCCTTCATCCGACAAGCTCAGTGTGTCTACATTGCGAGGCAACAACTTTCTGAGATTTCTGAGAAGAATCTTTCTAAATTTAATTGAATCCGAGACTGAATATAGATGTGATCTATATTATTAATGGTTATTTCTACAAATAAGGTAATTATCCACATTCCACTAATGCAGCCAAGCGTCTATGAACTAATACACCAGGCCTGAATTTATCAGAAAATACAAGGTATTTCCAATATTTTCTGGTCACAGTTTCTTTTATATGCTTATAAAGTATTTTTTTAATAGTTAGGCTTTGGATTTACCAAATTAACGGATTTTATTAGTTAATTAGTTAACTGTGCTATGTACAGTAATTGCATAATTCTGTAATTCCTATGCATACAGTTATTTAGTATACAGGAGCATGTAAATATTCAGGATACAGGAGGATTTATCAGATCACTGGAAAGCAAAGGATTGGTCAGGCTGATATCACAATTAATGCAGCTCACAGGCTTCTGTTGACTGGAGTTTGTGTGTTGTTTTTATTGTGGCATCAATAATTACCATTACTTGGCCAAGTTTTTGAATGGAGTACTGTCAGAGCACGCAACGCTGGGGCAGCCAGTGCTTCTCCAAGACATCAGAGTAATACTTTCTATGCAGTAAACAGAAACTCAAGCAGAGATTAGATAAAATAGTCTATTTACTTTATATACATACACAGTCCAAAATACAGTCCAGTAACGTCCAACACAGATACAGATGAGATGAAGTAACGAGAAGAGAGTGAACACTAGATCTCCTCTGCTTATATACATAAACTGACCAATCACATTATAGGTCAAACAAATTATCTGCCACACCCAACTAAACTATAGCACCTGTAATATGAGTCACATCATACCTTTTACAATGGCTGTTAATTGGATGACTTGCAGAATATATCAACTCTCACCTAGATAACTCTAGCCTCTCCTGTATAATTAATCTATCTGTAAATTCTGGGTATTATACAAACCCCAACACCCCTCCAATTTACAATAGATATTACATTTCAATTACACAATACAGAAGACATACAGATATTGGATACACACATCCTATGTCTCTCTATACATAGAGGCTTGGTCATTACATCTGCAACGTTATTCTCAGATGGGAAATATTTTAATTCAATCAGAGATTCCTTTACAGCATTCCTAACATTTTGATACTTAATATCTACATGTTTGCTTCTCCCTCGGTTTTTATCATTCTTTGCCATGTGTATACACGCTTCACTGTCTTCATATACAATTATAGGTTCCTCAATTGTTACATTAACATCCCTTAACAATTGCCTATACCATATGAGTTCTGAACATAGGTCTGAACTCTGCCTCTGCAGTAGATACGGCGACAGAACTGTTTCCGAGATCTCCACCCCACCAAGGTGTCACCAAACATAATTATCAATCCTGATATTGATTTTCTATCATGTACATCATTGCCCAATCACTATCTACATAGCACTTAATATTCAATGGTTTACAAGGCTTAATTAATAAACATTTATTAATAGTCCCTTTAAGATATCTAAACAAACGTTTAATACCTTTCCAATGTCTCTGGGTAGGTTGTAAAACGTACCTACTCAGTACATTCACCGCATTCCCGATATCAGGATGTGACCATTGTGCTAGGTATAACAAACTACCAATTATAGACTGATATTGTTCTTGATTACATGATGTTTGGTCTTCGTCTCCAGCTTCTGCCTTAAGAAAATCAGTTGTCATCGGGGTAGGAACCTCCTTGCAATGTTCCATATCGTTGTCTCTTAGCAGCTGTTCAATTTTCTTCTGCTGCTCTAGAATGTAACCCCCATCAACCTTCTGAATACCTATGCCTAGGTAATTCCTAATCTCTCCCAGATCTTTTACATCAAACTGTTGCTTGAGTTGTTCAGTAAATGCATTTACCCTCATTTGATCCTTTGCTATAAAACATAAATTGTCTACAAAGATCAATAGCAACACCTGTTCATCATTACATTGCTTAATATATAGACATGGGTCAGCCTTACTACACTTAAAACCCATTCTTTGCAATGCTACATCTAAACCCAGGTTCCAGCAACATGCTGATTGTCTGAGTCCATACAAAGCCTTCTGCAATTCGTACACTCTTCCTGCCTCTTTAGATTCATAACCCGGAGCTTCTGCCATATACATTTTCTCCCCATCTACAATCTACTGCTCTCTGCCCCTCAGACAGCCTGGTAGATTTAAACACCTTATGGGAATTAATGCAATTCATTTCCACATCCATAGCAGCTTTCCACTTATTCTGCTCTCATGGTGGCAACTCCATTACCTCTGAATAGCTATGTGGTTCATAATTAACAAAACACAATTTAACATCACCTGGTTTGAAACACTGTGGTGGTATGCCCTTGTTAACTCTTTCAGATCTGCGCAATACAGTGGTCTCCTGTTCCATTGGCACACTAGGAGTTAATTCTTCTTCATCCTTAATCACATCTCTGGAAGCTTGCCGCTCTGATAGCTCAATCTGTCCCTGACTAGGAATAAAAACCTCACTCCCTCCGTGTAACTTCTGCCAATTGCTATGCTCACTGAAACTCGCTGATCGTGAAATAACAAGTCTACGGCCATCAGTAAACCTGTATCCCTTGGTTCCTGGCTCATACCCCACAAAAATCATTTTCTGTGCTTTAGCCTGACCCTTCCTACGTACTTCCTTATGCACGTGAACCCAGGCTGAGCAACCAAAAACTTTCAAATGTGATAATGATGGCTTCTTGCCATACAAAATATAATATGGTGTTTGATTCACTGACACACTGCACAACCTGTTAATTAAATAATTAGCAGTCAGTATAGCTTCTCCCCAGTATCCTCTAGATAACCCTGAGTCAGCTAACAGTGAATCCTTTACTGTCTGTAACGCTAAATTCCTTCGTTCCGCCACGCCATTCTCTGCTGAGCTATGCGGATTGGTTCTTCTGTGCACAATGCCCCTCCTACTGAGCCATTGCTGAAAACTGCCATTCATAAACTCAGTACCCTGGTCAGTCTGCAAACTACACACCTTTGTGTTATATCTACATTCTACAAACTGCACCCAATTCCTGAACTTAGCTTTCAACAAATAACAGAATCCAAAATGCGTGAAATCATCAGCAATTACTAATACATATTTAGCACCACCTAATGTGGCTGGTAATGGGCCAATTAGGTCAGCATGTACTAATTCAAAACATTTATGTGATTTTCTATCACTTAGTTTGCTTACAGGATACACCTTTGACTTAGACATCTTACATGCCGTGCAATCCAGATAAGCTTGGCACGGTTTCAAGTCCATTCCAGTACTTGCTACAGACATCTTTTCAACCACTTTGAAACTTGGATGCCCCAACCTTCTGTGCCACAAATGTTCACATGAATTATGGTATGGTTTGTTGATAATTGCTACATCATGGGTTACATCATCATCTGTCCTGGGTTTCAGCTCATATAAATTGTTCTGCAATACACCCTTACCACAGACATGATTATTTTGCATAATAATACATTCACCCTTAACAAACCTTACTTCATATCCCTTCTTATCTAATTGAGAAACACTCAGGATATTATATTCCAGGTCTGGTACACATAACATAGTTAATTCAACATTCAAACCCCTGCCCAATAACAGATGCACAGGTTCCATTTGCCAGGCTAACACAATCCCGTTCAGCCTGCTTAAAACCTTTAAACATCTTCCTGTCATTGGCAATATGTTCGCTTCCTCCACTGTCCAGAAGCCATGTCTCCTTTAAATTCCTTCCAGTAGAATTTATCATCGACAGCTGGACACCACTCTGTTGCTTAGCAATCTTGTGAAAGATTGTGAAAGCACTATAGCTAGCACAGTTTCAAGATATCCATGTTGTGAAATGGTCCAAAATCTGCAGTCTGTTCTCTGAGGGACTGTCCCTGAAGATCATCTGGAAAGTGCAAATGCTACAGAATATAGCATTAAGAATATTGTAGAGGCATTTGGGTAATATTCTGTAATTGTTGTGTTGGCTGCATTTTCAGGGACAATTTTAGGTGCTGAGCTTCACCTTTAAAATCCTAAATTATTTGAGAATATGTTATCCAAAGGACAGCTTGACTAACATGCACGTGTCCGAACACTAAGATCAGCATCAGAGGCCTTACTCTTAGTCCCCTTGGTAAGAACTTTTGCTTGGTGTACTCCAAGAAGAAGCATTCTGTTTGGCCAACTTACTCTCCAAGAGGAACCAGTGGCCTCATCATTGCTGTTATTCTCAGAAGCTTTTGAAAACATGTTTCTTTCACTCAGATTAATGTGCGGTGTGGGAAGATGTAATAGTTGCTGGTTTTAAATTGATATTACTTTTTGTAGTAATAATTACTACAATAATTTTTGTTTCTGTTTTCTTTGAGTTTGATTTTTAAAAATTAAGTTAAATTATGAAGGTACTGTGGCCTGAAAGGTAGGCCAGAAATATTTTAATTGATTGACAGATTGAAATGTCGTAGCTTATTTTTCCTGATTGCAAAGAGGGACAAGACACAACACAATTCATTTTCTTACCTTTCCTATTTCTCTGCCCAGTTGTATGAGATGGTTATTTATTAAACTTTTATCCCATATAGTGATTTGAATGGACTCCCCATTTAGTCATTGATCAGATCTGCACTCTCATATCTTCATCAGTGCTATGACATCAAGTGCTCGTGGGGCATCTATCTAGTACTTTGCTGTCAAGGTTTCCAATTAAATGTATTCAGTTGAGTCCACTTAGAATTGTCCAGATCATTCCACTCAGTGCAAGAGGGTCAAAGGTAGAGCTGGTTGAGCTGGAATAACTGAATATACCTCTTGCCCCTATATACATTACCTCCCTCTGATGATTCTGGACACCCAAATAGGACAGAAGAAATATATGATCCAATGTGCCCTGGCTGTTTAGGATTGGGTTGATTTGTTTGACAATCCATTTGTTTGTTTTATTGGCTACCTATGGTATTCTCAGAAGTCTTCTCCAACACCAAAGTTCAAAAGCATCAATACCCTTTCTATTCTGCTTCTTCAAAGTCCAACTTTTGCTTCCATAAAGTGTCTCATGGAAAACCATTGTGTGCACATTTCTGATCTTTGTAGGCATAGACATATCCTGGCATCTGAATTTTGGTTGTTTTGTATCTTTATTTTTAACATATATTTATAGAGTGTATGGAGTAGAAAAACAAAATCAAATTTGGCTTCTTAAGGCATGATGCAGCTAAGAGCTAATTTTCTCTGTGTTCCCTTGATGCAGTTAAGTTAATTTATTGGGAGAAAATTAATGTGAAATGATCAAATAATTTTTAAAATGGAAATGGAAGTAAATGAATTAAAGAAATAACACAGGGAAATAAAAAGTGGTTGATTGAATATAGTTTGTTGGATAATTCCCATTTTAATTACATCAAGTCTAATTGTTGGTACAGCAATAACTGAAAATGTATCTATTACTTTGTAATAGAAGAGTAAATTATGGAGGAGAAACAGATGGAAACGTAACTATTGAGAAAAAATGCAGTGTCATGGTCATTCTAAGAATTTGAATAATTAGCAATGAATGTCCCAAAATGAAAGAATTAAATGTGCATATCAATGAAATGTGTAAGGAATTTTATACAATAATGCACACATTGTATACAAATTAGTAACTCATATTCCAATGAAAGCTGGATATTGGAGCTGTGCAGTGCTTCAGATTCAATTCCCAAAAGATGACACATGGGGATGTGAACACAGCACCAATCTGTAACTCATTAAAACAATATTTTCTTTTTTCAGGATCATGCAGCAGTTGCAGAGGCAGCTGTGCAACTTGTAGAGAAGACATGGCTGTTTTAAAGAGTTGCAGACAGGTGTTACATTTGCATACACATACATACCCACGCTCTGAAGCACCTTTTTGGAACTGAATCTGTAGCCCTATACAACCCTATCAGCTGTAAAATGAAAACTGAATTAAGCACTAGGGTAACTATATTGAAAGGACATGATTAATAATTTTATGAAACCCTAACATAACACCATAAATGTATTTCTTTGGTCATTGGATACTTCCCTGTGATGTTACTATGAAACTTAACCACACTTTCCAACAAGCAGGACAGATACATTTCCCATCTTTCTCTTTCATTCTCTCTCTCCAGATAGAATGGCAGTACAAGCTGATGTATTTGCATCCTATTCCCACTTATCCTGAAACAGACATCAAACACAGATTTAAGGGAATAGCTTAACAACGATAGAAATAAAAGACCAAAGATTTGCTGTCAAGTTGGTCTCTTAACCACTACAAGTTGTTGGCAGCATGCTATGGACAAATTAACAAGTTTAGATCATATATGTCTATTCAGATGAATGTTTGTTGTCTTGCCAGGCTCCATCATTCTGTTGATTTGAGCTGTTTTTGCAACCCCCCCTTTTTTCCCCTATTTTATATATATAAAAAATGGAACATTGTCTTGACCCACTAGTCACTGTTGTTGTTATTTCGGGTCATTTCCTCCACCAGCCTGCAATCTCTCTTTATAGAGCTGAATTGTTTATTGTCAGGAGGCCCCACTAGAAGCATTCCATGGTTTCTCTTGGCTATTATTGTTTATGTCATATTGATTTTTATAACCTGAAATGTATGCCATTAGATCATTATTAGAAAAGTGACACAAAATAGCTTTCTTGAACGATGGTTTCAGATAATAAATTTTAAGAGATGTTTGAAGAAGAACATTGTGTTTCCAGCTCTCAAAAGCAGAGTCTGTTTCCATTACCTTATGCCTCCTACTCTTGCTCTCTTGCACAAGCACACACAAAGGCTGTCATGAATGTCAAAAAGGAATTATATATAAAAATTGCCCTGTTTAAAACAGAGAGGGAAAAAATGTCTCAGGGGAGGGATGTAGGAATAGGTAGCAACCTGACTTTCCATGCCATTTCATTTATAAACTGAGGATGGGGGGCTTCCATAACAGGAAAAATCATTAGCTACAATAATGCAGCTTTTCTGTCATAAAAGTTAGTGAACAGTTATCTGTTCTTTATGAGCTAAGACGTAGATTTAGCAGACAGAGTTTCTGCTTTATGAGAAAAATCTGTCTACAAACTTCAGGGTTCCCTGTATTGTCGAAGGCTTTCACGGCCTTCATGTTCATTGCCACTCTACCTGGGCACAGAGATTTTGCTTCTGTCTGTGCTCCTGCCCTCTGAAGATGCTGGCCACAGATGCTGGCGAAACGTTAGGAACCACAACTTCCAGAACACGGCCACACAGCCCGGAAGACCCACAACAGCCATTCAGGGTTCCCCCTAAATTATACTTCCCTTTTGCTCCTTAATGACTTTGTTTTAGTTCCCATTTCATGGCTATTAGCCCCTGAGTTTGACATTAGAAGGTGTTTTTGTTTGTATATTCCTAAGCAATCATTAGATTACACCAAGCAAAATTCAGTGTTTCCTTTTCAGAGTTTCCTTAAATAAATCATTTGGGCTCAGAAAGGTAGTAAAAAATAATTTTCAGAGGATTAGCACAATTCTTCAGTGAGGTTTTGTACCCCCTTAATTTGGAAGGGAGCTAGTATATTGTCTTCCCTCTAAAAATATTGCAAGAATGATTTTTGTTCTTTCTCTTTCCTCCCACACTTTTAATGAACAAGTTTTATTAAATTATGTTCTATACTGTTGTTTTATATTGCCCCAAGTATTATTTTTATTAGATATTTTATTGCTATTTTTATCATTTTAGTAGAGTGCACTAGATTTAGGCAGCCAATAAATTTAAATAAGTAATAAATTATCATAATCATTAATCACCTTGAGAATCCTCAGCATATGAATGTGGTATATAAATGTATTAAATAAATAACAATTATTATTGGAGTGTACTTGAAACAGTGTTAGGATTTCGTACTGTTTGAAAAAGCTGACATAGCCCTCAGTTAAATTAGGAACATCAGAATCTTGTAGTGCCTTAAGGGTTATGCAGCCTAATCATCTGTTGATGCAGGGAATCTGCTGCTACAAAATTCCACTTAAATTGGTATCCAGATTCTAATTAAAAACCTATAAGAAGTGCTATTAACTTCCATCCCAGAAAAATATTAATGGATGTACATTGGTTTTAAGTGATAATACTTGAGAGGTTCTAGGACCAAAGACTATTTTTACAAATTTCAAGTTGCTTACCAAGTTTTTTACAGCTTGGACATACTTGGTTTCTGCATGCTATTGTAATGTGTAATACAAGAAATCACAGGGGATCAATAGAAGGCATAGTTTCCCCCCCCCCCCTTCCCAGCTCTACTTTTACGTGCTGAAAAATAGCTGAAACATGGACTGCCTGATAGGGCCATGTTGACTTCCTTTTTCAGTATGAACTGGGAACTGACCACAAGGGTAACAATTTGATGGTCTAAAAAATCTTTGTTATTTATATAATCCAAAAAAAATATTATTCCTATATTTTGGAAATGATATACAGTACTTGGAGATACATAAGATGTTCATTTATCATTTCCCCATCTATCAATTCAAATATGATTAGCAATTGGCTACTAGTACTAATCTGTTGTAGATGTTGTTATTATTCATTCATATATATCCCGACCTTTAGGAAAGAACTGAAAACCTGGTTCTGCTGCCTAGCATGGGAAGGGGGAAGTTCCTCATGGGGGTGGTTAATTTCATAATGTCCTTCCTTTGTGTTAAGTTAATCTGCCAAATTGGATTTATAATTAATTAATTGTATTAATCAAATTGTAATTTAAAATTTTATATTTTGTTTTAAATGCAATTTTATTGTAAACCGCCCAGAGTTCCCCATTGGGGGAGATGGGCGGTCATATAAATTGAATTAAATAAAAAATTTTTAAATATATATATTTTTCTACTAGGAAAGCAATATATTCAAAACTTGGTGAATGCCACTTTTAAATAACAATTTGTAAAGAAACATTCCACTATGCTTTTTCAGTGTGAAATTATTGAACTCAAGCTTTAAAATTTAGGCGCTTGATCTTTGGAGAGTCTGTTTAGCCCTTTTAGTTAAATCTCACATCACATGTACACTGAAAACTTGGTCAAAAATGAAAGAAAGTGCACAGATTTCTGAAAATATGCACAACCATGTCACATATGTAATCTTGTTCATTCAGCAAAAAGTGTGACAAAACCTCTTGTTCGCAGGGCTTTGTGGTTGCAATTTTGCATATGTTCAGCCAATTTCATGGAAGTCATGGTCTTGATCAGCAGGTATGGTACCATGTGTATCAAATAATAACTCAAGTATTAGTTATTCATTGTATTTGGAGAAGAGTGCATAAATACAATGGCACAGTAAAAGTTTTAATATGAAAAGAATTGAATAGAGGGTTTGGGGGAACAAGAATACTGTTTTTTTCCATTGAGAAAAAGGCATTCCCAACTTAGAATGTCAGTAGGAGGTAGCAAGCTATTTTTCAGTGTCTGCACATCACTGATCTTCAGCATTTGGTACTCTGGAGGATCCAAATTCTCTTATTCAGTAAGACTTTGATTTCCACCTCCAAGCTTCTAATTTTCACCTCCAACAGATACTGAAAATGAGGACCAAAAAAATGGTAACAGAACAGAACACTATATTCATATCAAACATCTAAGGATTGGATGTGCTAACATGTTAATGTATGAGTATATGATGTCTTTCTTCAACAGTATGGATGACAGACAGTGAGTTTGACAGTAAGACAGTTATGTGTTTTTTCTGCACATTTTCTTTTGCAAGTGGAAATGAGAAATCTATGCAGCATTTGAAGGTGTTACTGGCATCCTTGTAAGCAATATAACAAATGCAAATGAATTTTAAAAGAAGGTAGAAGTCATTCAGTTTTTACTTGTTAAGATTTTGACTTAAATTTATCTCTTGTTACTGAAAAGTTTACTTGGGACAGTTTGGTTCTGAAAGCTCATGCTTTATGTATTTCTATTAATGTTGCGGCATGAAGGACAGTATCTGAAAACACCATAATTTAGGACTTTGGGAGATTTTTTTTCATTGTTTAAATTGATTATTTTCCACTTTCTATGCTATGGAGATCAGAATATAATTTTCTATCCGTTTTATTATGCACTCTCAGCTCAAAAATCCACTAAAATCTATATGTTAGGGAAATGCAAATATGGAAGTAAATGGGAATTTTCTTCCATTTGTATTTTATAACATTTCCTGAAATTTGATAGTAGAGATATACGCTTGAGTACATTTGCTACACATGTAGAAAAATATCACTGAAGTTTGCCATGCTCTGAAGAATGAAGTAAAAACTTGTCAGTTACAAAATAAATTTCTTAAGTGAACCTTTCTAAAGATTACAAATAAAATTAAAACAAAAGTGCTATCAGAATGTTATATGAAATATAATTTTGGGTGTTTATGAGACAAATGAGAAGAAATTTGACAGCGGCCAAAAAGCCTTTAATGCAGCAAATAGAATTTTTAGGAGGAGGATTTGTATTAGTTTGCTGTATTGCCAGCCATTTTCCCCAAGGCAAAACTCAAAATGAATGTGGGCTTTTTTGCTATTTATTTGAAAGAGCTGATTAATTTCAAGTAAAAGCAAAATAATTTTTAGAGGAAGGACCATTAAAGTAGGTGGAGGATCAGGTATATCAACTGGGTAGGGAAATATAACAGAAAAAACATAAGGGTTATAAACATGCAAACAATCAGCTGAAATAAAGTGTGAAAACCCCTCCAAATTCACATTTGATCATTTAAATGTAGAAATCTGAGAAAATTGAAAGAGTTTTCAGAGATTTACATGTAAGCAACTGAGGAAAGCAGATTGGCAACATTAGAAGCCAAATAAATATTTGTATATGAACATTTTGCCTTACCTTGAAAGTAGCAAAATTAAAATACTAATTAGCAGTCAACAGAAACTATATTGAGCAAAGCATATCATGTGTTCCTGATTTTTTTTTAAATCTTTTTTTGGGGTTGAGATGCAAAGGGGAAATGTAGCATATTAGTTATGGTTTTCCGTATTCTGTCAAGGGAGTCTTCCAAGTCTTATAAAAGAACCTAAATTTGCTTAAGAGTCAGGAATAAGAGAATACCTTGTCCAAATGTTTCTAGGCCATTTATCCTAACACTAGCAGCATGGTAGCTGTCAAATTATGTGCAGACTTTCCAGGCCTTTCGTGCTCTATTTTCTTAGGGCATCCAACTCAGTGTCCCTTGGGCTGGATCCAGTGATACCCTTCCATGAATGCAAATGTGGCAGAAGCAATTTTTGCCTTCCATCCAACCTTTGACACAGTTTGCGTGCCACAAAGTTGCTCAAGGAAAAGTTGCTTTGGGAGTAGGGGGGTCCATAAGGGAAGGAAAAACAAGCAAACTTCTCTTTTCTCTCTGATAAATCAAAGCTATGTTCATGAATGAAGGTAAAATCTCTTGTCAAACTCAATTGCCAGTGACTATATGGTCATGGTCATGTTTTTTTTCTGGGCAAGAGCATAGAAGAGTTTGGCCAGTGTCAACTTCTGATTCTTTTGCTTTTTTGTTCTATTTTGTTTGACTCCCCAGCAGAATATCCTATACTGTTGGGCTTTTGTCTTTGGCTCCTATCCATGTACTAATTTCCTTAGGTTTTTCAAGATCACATAGGAATCATCTCAAAGGAACTTCATCATTCATTGTTTATTGTTACTTATAATAAATAAGCCAGTGTGGTCAATTATATTATAGTTCACATATTTATTTTTTTATTTTATATTTCGAATTTCCTCACCACCCATCTCACTCAAAGAGTGACTCTGGGCGGTTTACAATAAAACTAAAATAAATGCAGGTTAAAATACAATAAAAACAGTATTCTTAAATAACAATATAAATATAAATATAAAATGCAAGATGGGGATGTTAAAAAGTTCTTAATTGAATTCATGTAATTCACGGAAGCCTCTTCAAGGTGCTAACCATTTTTGCTCATTTAATAATTATTTTTGTATCAGAAATTGCCCTGATAGTGACCATTTCCAATTAATCTGCCAGCTGAATCCTAAAGAAAGACCTAAATCTCTAGCTGTAGCTCATTGTCCTCTTAGGGACAAAATAAGATGGTACATTCAGAATAAATGGTCTTCCAGAGTATGTTTATGTGGGGGGGACCTGTTTTATTGAATTCAAAACTCCAACTTTGTTCCCAAATTTGTTTAGCTGACTCTGCTAAACAGGTATCACATTACCAGTCTATCATCCTTATTCTCCAGACCCCACTATCTAAACCCCTATTAACTTCTAGCCCCTTTCATATGAGTGTTAGATAAATGCTTATAGGGAGGAAGCTAGAGAAGAGTAAACAGACACAGAGTGCAGCTTGTAAAGGCTATACATCTTTACTATAGATAAATTAATTTAATTTAATTGTTGTAACCCGCCCAGAGTCCCTTGTATGGGAGATGGGTGGGGAATAAATTTCTAAATAAATAAAAAATAAAATAAAATAAAAGCAGAGTTGTATATACAGTTACAGCACTGCAGAAGCAAAAAACAGCTTACAAGCAGTGTACACAATCTTCTTGTGTTGCTTCCACTGATAGACATTTAAGGAGCACAAACCTTGAAGAACACTCACAGCAAGGTATAGCTACACACTTCTCAGTCCTCAGGAGCAGAACACATGGCTACTAGACGAGCAAATGTCAAGAAGCAAAGGAACCATTGTTCACAGCTAAGATATACACTTACCAATTTTCTGATTGGCTGAAAGCTGGGTGTGAAAAACACCAAGCACAAAGCATAGAACATAGCACATAATACAACCTGCCAAAGGGTGGCAGTGTTGCATCTAAGCAAGCATGTGATCTCCCCCTCCCAACTTTCCCAGGGCACCTCTTCCCACGAAAGTTTCAGGGGCTAGACATAACAATGCATCACGTGACATCTTCACTAGCCACCTGGCTTCATATCTATGAAAGATATGAAGACAGCCATTCAAAGCTATGAGAAAGCTTTGTTTTATGCAGAAAGCGATTTGCCATTTCACATGAGAAATCTGACAATGAGACCCAATCCTCAGTTTGATACATTGTTATAAAACAAAAACAAAAGAGCATTTTCACCTTAGGATCATTAAATAACCACTGGTAGCCCCCCATTGTAATGTATCTCCCAAGTGTCCAGCTGTGTATATCGCTGAGGTTAAGGATCTCATCTCACAACTGAAACCTGAGAAAGCTGCTGGAGGTGATTTTATTCCTCAAGTGTTACTAAAGGAAAATAAATATTGGTGGGCCCTAGTGTGGCTGCTTTATTTATTATATTAACTGCACAGCACAGTGGAGTCAGGACATTGTCATTCCTTTCTATAAGAATAAAGGAAATAGACGACCCTGACAATTATAGACCTATTAGCTTGCTTAATAAACAAACAAGCTCTATGCCAAAGACCTTTACTTAAAACTGTTGGATTGGGTCCAAAGTGAACATAGTTTTGCTGAGTAGCAGTAGGATTCAGAGAGGACCATTCAACCATGGACCATTTTCTGGTCTGCACCATTTAACTTGTGATTTGATTCCAAGGGAGAGGCTATGGGAAAAACTACAGGGATCCTCAATGGATAAAAAATTGTTCCTTCTTATCCAGACTCTGTATTCTAACATCTCATTAAAACATGTTCCCCTGGGGGCATGTTCTGGAGCTGTTACCACCCAGAGAAGGGCAAGGCAAGGGTGTATTCTATCCTCCCTATTTTTCAATGTTTCAGGTTTTCCCGTCTTCTGGTCATCACCCTCCAATGTTAGCATAACATGCAATGCCAATGTTGTTATATGCGGATGATGTAGTAATTTTTTCTGTCTCCCAATGGGAATAAGAAGGGCACCGAGGGCATCACCTTCCTTTTGCTTAAAAGAACATCTTGTAATAATTTTTTTTTAAAAAAAACTAGTGTTGCACATAGGATGCATAAATAGCAAATTAATGGGACTCCAGTAGTGCAGATGCTTACTTTTAAATATCTTAGGATGCAGTTCTAGGCTTCTGTCTTGGATTACACATTCCTCTTATTGGCCAGTATTGCTCAACATAGCTCCACAACTATTTTGAAATTTTTCCATTCAAAGGGAGCACATTTTATTCCCACAGCCTGCAAGGTCTTTCTTGGTAACATTATATCTCAGCTTCTTTATTTGTACTTTTACAAAGTTTAATAGCTTGGAAACTATCCAGTCCAAGTTTATAAAAGCTATCCTTGCAGTTTTGAGATGTATCAAGAATGCTGCTTATGGCTTGAGACAGGTTTGGTTTCCTTATGTGCTAGAGCTTGGCAGTATCTCATTAATTTCTGTTTATTTTTTTCCCTTGTGGGTCTGGCCCTAAAGGGTCTCAGGGTTTATTTTAAACCAACTTGGCTAAAAAGGGTTAATAGCAAACTCCAGTCTTTAGAGAGCCTCTGCCCACTAGGATTTGGAAATGCCAGGAGCAACCTTAAGCAGCATATCTGGGATACTGATCTCCAAACCAGTCAAAGCCTGGTATCCAGTTCCACAGTCTGTGAATTTTTTTCAAGTACAACCATCCTATTTTAACTCCATTCCACTTTTGAAATTTTGTCAGACCTTCACCTTGACCAGGTAGGACCCACTACTAAAGGCCAAAGTACAAGCGGAACTGAGCGTAAATAAGTCATGTTCATGGGGTTTGATTTTAAATATTTTAAATTGTCAACATAGAGGACAGCAGGATCAGGACTGGAGGACTTGGGAGTAAAATCTCTTATCTGCCATGATTATAATGAAAATTACCCAAAAAATATCCCTTCAAAGCTGCTATTAACTCATACGGTGCCACTGTTGAGGATTTGACTAGATACCTAATATGCCTTCAAGCTCTAAGATTCTGTGAGTCCATGACATCACTCCTATATATATAAAAAAAAGATAAAGGTTTCCCCTGCACATTTGTGCAGTTGTGTCCAACTCTAGGGGCCGGTGCTCATCTCTGTTTGTTAGCCGAAGAGCCAGCGTTGTCCAAAGACGCTTCCACGGTCATGTGGCCGCATGATGCACACGGAACGCTGTTACCTACCCACCAAAGTGGTACCTATTCATCTACTTGCATTTGCATGCTTTTGAATTGCTAGGTTGGCAAGAGCTGGGGCTAGTGCGGGAGCTCACTCTGTCACGCGGGGCTAGGGATTCGAACCTCCAAACTTGCGATCTTCCGATCGACAAGCCTGGCATCTTACCCGCTGAGCCACCACGTCCCACACTCCTATATACACCTCATCAAATGGAAGAATCAGTGAAGCCTTTCAATCTTACTTCTAAGTAGACATGTATGCAGCTAGTATGTGCAAGTCTTAAAATCTGCATTCTCCATGTGCTTGCTATATTTTCTCTGCAATCTCAATAAAAATTTGTAGCATGTTTAAGATTAGAGTGCCTTCAAAGAGAGAGTGCTTTGCTTTTTGGCCTGACAGGAAAAACACATATGCTGAAAGAACCCTTCACTGCTTCCTCTTCTGAAGCACAATCAAGGATAGAGCGCTTTTTAAAGCAGTAATGTTTAATGGCTTGTTCTTCAATTACTCTTTCTGCAATGAAGACCTCAGAGTGGGAATCTCAAAGACTCAGGCATACGGTGCCTTTTCTTCCACTGATAGGTCATTTTCAAAAGAAGCCAACTAAAAAGAAGTAAAGTGGGTTGTAGATGAAGAGTTGCTTTTTTAAAATCTTTTTCCTTCATATCATAATACAAGATTTACTTTTTCCAATCCTAGAAAGCATCTTCACATAATCCTTCCCATTCTCTCTTTGTATGTGTTTGCGTGATTTGGGGTAGGAGAAGAAAGTTCACCACCTTTTCTGTTTTTATTTATTTATTTATTTATTTATTTATTTATTTATTTATTTATTTTATTTCTCACATTTCTGCACCGCCCATCTCGCAAGCAACTTTGGGTGGTTTACAATTCAATTAAAATAACAGGAGATTAAAATCATAAAAACAAGTACATCATAAAAATATAAATAGAAAATATAGAAAATTATTTAAAATTTATATGAAATATAAATTCCTCTGGGCCACATCACAGCGCCAACGACCCCCATGAATGACTATCCCCCCTCCCACCCCAAGCGAGGTGGCCAAGCCAGGTTTTCACTTCCTTTCAGAAGCCTGGGAGAGTGGGGGCCTGCCTCACCGCTGGGAAAACGTGTTCCACAGGGCGGGGGCCATGGCAGAGAATGCCCTCTTCCTGGACCCTGCCAATCAACAATCTCTCATGGACAGGGTTGGTAGCATGCCCTCTCTGTCTGACCGGGTGGGATGGGTCGGTGCAATGGGGGTGAGGCGGTCCCTCAGGTAACCTGGACCCATGCCATGTAGGGCTTTAAAGGTGATAACCAACAGCTTGAATTGGACCCAGAAGCAAACTGGCACCCAGTGCAGCTCGTGCAGCAAAGGTGTTATATGGGCCATCTTTGGGGCTCCTAAAACTGCTCGTGCGGCTGCATTCTGGACTGGCTGTAGCTTCCGGATACTCTTCAAGTTTAGACCCATGTAGAGCGCATTGCAGTAGTCTACATGGGAGATGACTAGGGCATGAGTGACTGACCGGAGGGACTCCTGATCCAGGAAGGGGCATAGCTGGCACACAATATGAACTTGGGCAAAGGCTCCCCTGGCCACAGCTGCCACCTGCTCTTAGAGCAGGAGTCGTGAGTCCAGGAGAACCCCCAGGTTCTGCACCGGGTCTGTCTGGGGCAGTGGAACCCCATCGAGAACCAAAGATGGTAAGTTCCCGGATGCCAAGGAGCCCCCAACTCACAGCCACTCCATCTTACCAGGGTTCAGCTGAAGCCTGTTGTTCCCCATCCAGACCCCTACAGCTTCCAGGCACCGAGAGAGGGTGGCCACAGCATTACTTAAGTCACCCGGGATGGAGATGTATAATTGGGTATCATCAGTATATTGATGATACCGCATCCCGTGGCGATGAATGATCTCACCCAGCAGTTTCATATGGATGTTAAAAAGGAGCAGAGAGAGTACTGAACCCTGTGGCACCTGCAAAGGAGGGGCTGCAGGACGGATCTCTCGCTCCCTATCAACACTGATTGGGACCGGACCTGGAGGAAAGTGAACCAGCGCAAAACCACGCCACCCACCCCCAACTACCTGAGCCGACCCAAAATGATACCATGGTCAATGGTATCGAAAGCTGATGAAAGGTCAAGAAGAGCAAGGATGGATGCACTGCCCCCATCACACTCCCACCAGAGATCATCCAAAAGTGCGACCAATGCTGTTTCCATCCCATATCTGGGCCTGAAACCTGACTGAAAAGGGTCCAGATAATCCATTTCATCCAGGATCCTTTGGAGCTGAAATGTCACCACTTTCTCAACCACCTTCCCTAAAAAGGGGAGGTGGGAGACTAGACAATTGTCCAGTACAATCCAGTGATGGCTTCTTGAGGAGGGGGTGCAGTAGCACCTCTTCAAAGGTTGTCAGAAATACTCCCTCCCTCAAGGATGAGTTCACCATCACCTGGACCCACCCACACATCACCTCCTGAGATGCCTTCACCAGCCAGGAGGGGCATGGATCTCATTGGCAAGTGGTGGCATTTACAGCCCCGAGAACCCTGTCTACTTCCTTGGGCCCAACAGGATCAAACTGTTCCCAGATAACCAGGTAAGTACATTCACCAGGCATCTGCACAGGCCATGCCCCATGCTTGGCATCCAACTTGGTACGAATCTGAGCAATTTTATCCTCCAGATGCTTGGAAAACTCCTCTGCATGGCCCTGTAGGTGGGTTACTGGACCCATCTTCCCCAATAGAGATCGAGTGATCTTAAAACAGGGCCACTGGGCAGCATTCTGCAGATGCAATAAGAGCAGAGAAATATTGACATTTTGCCGCTCTTACTGCCACAAGGTAGGGCTTAATAGCGGCTCTAGCTTGTGTTCGATCGGATTTGGTCCTTGTCTTCCTCCAGCGGTGCTCTAGACGTCTCTTAATCCTCTTCAGAACCCTCCGCTCCTCCGTAAACCACGGGGAGTGTCGGGTTCGATGGGATAAGAGAGGTTGCATGGGTGAGATCCTTTCCAAGGCCCCAGCCGCCTCCCTATTCCTCACTCTTTCTGAATTTTTTTTCAAGTTTTTCATGTTCTCTTTCAAATTACATTTCATGCTCCTATGTTTCAATTTATTTCAAACTGTCTCAGTTTAATTAATGAAGAGCACTATTTTAATAAGAGATTACCAGTCTATATTCTTGGGGCTACCATAAAGTTGCAAGTAGTTTTTTTTTTCAATTACCACTGAGGGACATTATGCTCTCCAACACAGTTCAAAATTCTTGGTCAAATTCAGCTCCCCCCCCCCCCCATCCCTCTTCCACACCAACCATGAAATGAAAAAGTTGGAAAATCACAGAAGTCACAGACTGACCACTCAAAAACAGTTTTAGAAGTTTAAAGACAGTCACAATGGAGGCAGTCAGAATTAGGAACAAAGAATATGGAAGACTTACTTTTTAACTGGTGCTTTTCTATCAAAACAAATAGCATGGGGAGAAAGGAGTAAAGACTTGATTTTGAGAGGAAAAGCTTTGGATTGACTTTTGATTCCACAGATTGTACTTCTGAGCACAGTTAGCTCCAAATTTGAGAGGTCCGTAGTAAAATGTCTTCTGCTGGGCATTAAATCCCAGTTGTGATGGGAAGCAGAAATGCTTCAGAGAACACAGTGTGGGTGGATGCTGCCATTTAATTTTACATGATGCCTCAGAGAGTTATAGGGAAATTAAATGACAGCTGGACCCAAATGCTCAAAAACACTGGATTAGATTTAAAGGGGAAAAAAATGAGGGAGGAGCTATCCAAGGTAGTTAAATGCTGATATTGACCCTCAGGTTTCTTTTCTTGAATTATGTGGTTTATGTTCAAAGTTGCAGTGAATAGCAACGGTATGTGGCTCCTCAAAATTCCACCTAGTTCAAGGAGGGCAATTAAGGGGCCTGACATCCACTTGGTTTAGCAAGTTATATTGGATGAAACATTTTTCCTAAGGACTTTTTTTCAAGGAATACAGTAAATATTTGCCAAACTGGACAGAAATACAGGAATACAGACATTGCCCTTTTAGAAATACAGAAGGTGTCCAATTGATCTATTCCAGCTTTATCTTTTACAAACCTATTAGAGGAAATCACTGAGAATTGCCCAACATCCCTAGAAGTAGTTTAAAGCTCTGAAATGCCCATAGGTTCAAATTAAGGTGGCTATTTAGTTGCCCCCAAAAGGAAAAAAGTCACAGAAAGATAAAAGTGGACATAGTTTTGCATATGCCAATTTAAACATACAGAAGGTATTATTACCTCTAGGGGGGAAAAAAGCCTATAATATCAATACAAAATATCTCACATAGTGAAAACCATGAGAGTCATATGTTTTATGTTCTGTCTTAAATTGCTGTTATCTCCTGTACAACAGACTCATGCCAGCCTTTCTTAAGGTTCCAATTGAAGAGAATATTTCTTAAGGTTCTTTAAATTACATGTGAACAGACAAAAGTTAAACAGAGAATAACTTCAGACAAAGGATTAACTCTATAAAGTAAACCTGATCCCAGGTAGGCTTTGCCCTACATAGACATTATTCAAAAAGATAAATAAATGGGTTGATGGTCTTCACGTGCCTATGAGCTATTGCCATAGTTTAATAGTACTGAACCCAGGGAGTCTTCATCAAAATAGCTTGCTTTATTCTGTAGCTATTAATACTCTCTCTTCCACTGAGCCAAGGCAGATATACTGGAGTTAAATTGCTTCCTGATTCATGCTGCCCATGAATGAATTCTTTTTTAATTCAATGCCACCAAATGGCATATGATGCTTTTGTTGAAAATTTACAAACAAATCTTCATAATTAATGAGGCTACATGGAAGAATAGTGCTACCGTATGTGGGCTTTCTTAAGGGTAATCTTAACGATCCTCCTTTAGATGATAAAGGGACTTAGAAATAAACATCTCAAAATAACCATGACCTAGCCCCAGGTGCAAGGTCACACAGCCACCCTAGAAACATATTTAAGGATTCCCTTACTAACTTTACTCAGACTGAAGAAGCTCCTTGGATAAGGAACGAAACGTTTCTACTGAGAAAATAGAAATCCAGTTGACATGATTCAAGCCACAGACTGTTCCACCTGGATGACTGAGAACCTTCATCGACATACCGTATGTGGGGTACAAAAATTCAAGCAAGCACTAGATGGCAGCAGAGAGTATTTTGCAGTCAGCTAGTGGGCATCTGAGTTTTTGCAGCCCAGAGATGGAAGCTCTAAAAACAAAGCAATAGCATGTTTCTAAGTTATGGCTTCTCATAGAGATTTTTCAATGGAAAAAAAAATATTCTTCAACTTTCTAAACCTTGTTATAGTAAAACAGTCCTTAGCATTTTCATGAAGAGCTGTCAAACCTGTCCCTTTATTTCCATGAATATCATTTTCCACCCCGTAGTGCAGAGCTTTCCAAACTGTATGTCGCGACACAAAAGTGTGTCGCCACACCACCCGGAAGCGGCGGCGCGCGCGTGCACGGCGGCCGCCATGCACGCGTGTGCCACCGCACGCCCTCCCGTGCCGCCGCCGTGCGTGCGCGCGCCACCGCACACACCCCCGCGCCACTGCCGTGCACGCGCGCCGCCGCACGCCCCCCCGCGCCGCCGCCGGGTGTGTCGCCAGCGGCGGCACTTTGGAAAGCTCTGCCGTAGTGTAATGTGCTGGGGAAAAAATGGAAATGTCATTGTTGTAGATCCCAATCCTTGTTAAAGTCTAATAAATAAATAAATATTTATTTATAATAATTTTATAATAATATTTATAAATATTTATAATAATAAGTAATTATATATTGTATTGTATATTTTTAGTAGAATTTTAATTTTTATGTTTGTAAACCACCCAGAGTCCCCTGTGGGGGAGATGGCGCGGTGATAAAAGTCTAATAAATAAATAAATAAAGCTTTATTAATTTTTTCAACATATACATAAAATAGATAAAAACTAAAAAGAATGAAAGAAAGAATACTACAAGAAAAAAGAAAACTAAAATTAGAAAAATACAGAGAAGACTATTACATGGTAGCTTCCAACTTTCTACAACAAAGATATATATAAGTCATTATCAATCTCTTACTCTAATTTAAACTAAGATAAACATTATTTCTATAAAGCATTTCCATCTTTATATGACATTCTTCTAAAACAAACTATCTTTCCCTCTTAAAAAAATAAAAAAACCTTTTCTAACATAATTATTCACCTAATAAGCAAATACTCAAATATTACCCTACTTCACTAAAATTTTACTCCTCTCTGCCTACTAAAATAACAAAAAATAAATTATCTACATTTGGTTAATATCCTTTTGTTGTTGTTGTTGTTGTTCAGTCGTTTAGTCGTGTCCGACCCTTCGTGACCTCATGGACCATAGCACGCCAGGCCTTCCTGTCCTCCACTGTCTCTCGGAGTTTACTCACATTCATGTTCATTACATCGGTGATGCTATCTAACTATCTCATCCTCTGCCGTCCCCTTCTCCTTTTGCCTTCAGTCTTTCCCAGCATCAGGGTCTTTTCCAGTGAGTCCTCTCTTCGCATTAGGTGGCCAAAGTATTTGAGCTTCAGCTTCAGCATCTGTCCTTCCAATGAGCAGTCAGGGTTGATTTCCTTTAGGATTAACTGATTTGACCTCCTTGCAGTCCAAGGGACTCTCAAGAGTCTTCTCCAGCACCACAGCTCAAAAGCATCAATTCTCTGGCGCTCAGCCTTCCTTATGTTCCAACTCTCACAGCCATACATTACTACTGGAAAAACCATAGCTTTAACTATACGGACCTTTGTCGGCAAGGTGATGTCTCTGCTTTTTAATATGTTGGCTAGGTTTGCCATAGCTTTCCTCGCAAGGAGCAAGCGTCTTTTAATTTCATGGCTGCAGTCACCATCTGCAGTGATCTTGGAGCCCAAGAAAATAAAATCTGTCACTGCTTCCATTTCTTCCCCTTCTATTTGTCAGGAAGTGATGGGACCAGATGCCATGATCTGAGTTTTTTTAATGTTGAGTTTCAAGCCAGCTTTTGCACTCTCCTCTTTCACCCTCATCAAGAGGCTCTTTATGTCCTCTTCACTTTCTGCCATTAGGGTGGTATCGTCTGCATATCTGAGGTTGTTGACATTTCTCCCGGCAATCTTAACTCCGGCTTGTGATTCATCCAGCCCGGCATTTCTCATGATGTACTCTGCATATAAGTTAAATAAGCAGGGTAATAATATACAGCCTTGTCGTACTCCTTTCCCAATTTTGAACCAGTCGGTTGTTCCATGTCTGGTTCTAACTGTTGATTTTGACCTGCATACAGGTTTCTCAGGAGACAGGTAAGGTGGTCTGGTACTCCCATCTCTTTAAGAATTTGCCACAGTTTGTTGTGATCCACACAATCAAAGGCTTTAGCGTAGTCAATGAAGCAGAAGTAGATGTTTTCCTGGAACTCTCTTGCTTTTTCCATGATCCAGCGAATGTTGGCAATCTGATCTCTAGTTCCTCTGCCTCTTCGAAACCCAGCTTGCACTTCTGGTAGTTCTCGGTTCACATACTGCTGAAGCCTAGCTTGTAGGATTTTGAGCATAACCTTGCTAGCATGTGAAATGAGCGCAATTGTACGGTAGTTTGAACATTCTTTGGCATTGCCCTTCTTTGGAATTGGAACATAAACTGACCTTTTCCAATCCTGTGGCCACTGTTGAGTTTTCCAAATTGTTGGCATATTGAGTACAGCACTTTAACAGCATCATATTTTAGGATTTTAAATAGCTCAGCTGGGATACTGTCTTCTCCACTAGCTTTGTTGTTAGTAATGCTTCCTAAGGCCCACTTGACTTCACTCTCTAGGATGTCTGGCTCAAGGTCAGTGACCACACCACACCACTTAATATCAGGGATATTAAGATCTTTCTTGTATAGTTCTTCTGTGTATTCTTGCTACCTCTTCTTAATCTCTTCTGCTTCTCTTAGGTCCCTGCCTTTTTTGTCCTTTATCATGCCCATCTTTGCACAAAACGTTCCCTTGATATCTCTGATTTTCTTGAAGAGATCTCTAGTCTTCCCCATTCTATTGTTTTCCTCGATTTCTTTGCATTGTTCATTTAAGAAGGCCTTCTTATCTCTCCTTGCTATTCTCTGGAAATCTGCATTCAGTTGGTTATATCTTTCCCTTTCTCCCTTGCCTTTTGCTTCCCTCCTTTCCTCAGCTATTGTAAAGCCTCAGCAGTCAGCCACTTTGCTTTCTTGCCTTTCTTTTTCTTTGGGATGGTTTTAGTTGCTGCCTCCTGTACAATGTTACGAACCTCCATCCATAGTTCTTCAGGCACTCTGTCTACGAGATCTAATCCTTTAAATCTATTCCTCACCTCCACTGTATATTCATAAGGGGTATGATTTAGGTCATACCTGAGTGGTCTAGTGGTTTTCCCTACGTTCTTCAATTTAAGCCTAAATTTTGCGATAAGAAGCTCATGATCTGAGCCACAGTCAGCTCCAGGTCTTGTTTTTGCTGATTGTATAGAGCTTCTCCATCTTTGGCTGCAAAGTATATAATCAATCTGATTTCGGTATTGACCATCTGGTGATATCCATGTGTAGAGTCGTCTCTTGTGTTGTTGGAAAAGAGTGTTTGCTATGACCAGCGTGTTCTCTTGACAAAACTCTATTAGCCTTTGCCCTGCTTCATTTTGTACTCCGAGGCCGAACTTGCCTTTTATTCCGGTTATTTTTTCACTTCCTACTTTAGCATTCCAGTCCCCTATGATGAAAAGGACATCTTTTTTTGGTGTTAGTTTTAGAAGATGTTGTAGGTCTTCATAGAACCGGTCAACTTCAGCTTCTTCGGCATCAGTGGTTGGGGCATAGACTTGGATCACTGTGATGTTGAATGGTTTGCCTTGGATTCGAACTGAAAGCATTCTGTCGTTTTTGAGGTTGTACACCAGTACTGCCTTTCCCACTCTTTTATTGACTATGAGAGCTACTCCATTTCTTCTAAGGGATTCTTGCCCACAGTAGTATATATAATGGTCTCCTGAATTAAATTCGCCCATTCCTGTCCATTTTAGTTCGCTGATTCCCAAGATGTCGATGTTCAATCTTGTCATCTCATGTTTGACCACATTCAGCTTACCTTGATTCATAGATCTTCAATTCCAGGTTCCTATGCAATATTGTTCTTTACAGCATCGGACTTTCCTTCCACTTCCAGACACATCCACAACTGACCGTCCTTTCGGCTTTGGCCCAGCCGCTTCACTCTTTCTGGAGCTACTTGGAATTGCCCTCCGCTCTTCCCCAGTAGCATTTTGGACACCTTCCGACCTGAGGGTCTCATCTTCCGGCGTCATATCTTTTAGCCTTTTGATACTGTCCATGGGTTTTCTTGGCAAGGATACTGGAGTGGTTTGCCATTCCCTCCTCCAGTGGACCACGTTTTGTCAGAACTCTCCGTCATGACCTGTCCATCTCTCCCTTTGTGCCCAAAACACTTCTTTCTTCAGAATCAGTCCAATTTTTCTTCCTTCACTTTACGACTTGGAAACATTAATCCTCATTTTCTTCTTTAAAGAAGGAGCACTACTCTCAAAGTAGTTTTCACTCTTGTCTTCTTTTTCAAGTTGTTGGTAAGCTTTAGACTCCCCAAGTTCTAAGAGACGATCCAGGGATTGGGTGACATCAAGATAGAGATCGCTTTCATTTCTTTAAAGATCACTTTCCTTTCTTCCATGTCTCTCCACAGTGTGTTATCAGGAGAAAAAAGATGTAAACAAAAGCTGTTCTCACAGGAAAGCAGAGGCAGATAGCTCAAAATTCAACTCCGCAGATTCAACGAAGTAGATAAATCTTTTATAATCCTCAAAACAAAGAAAATGGCAACAAAACAGCAAAAATCTTTAAATCCCAATATTAGAATTTAAATATTAAAAAGGCCAACTTTCCAAATTAATAAATTCCAAAAATAATGAAAATCACCAAGAGCTTTGCATTTCTTTGTTGCAAAAGGCCTCTCTTTGGTAACAAATAAACAAACTGATAAAACCCTTGGTGTTTTAGAAATGGGGTGGCAAGATTTAGTGTCCGTTTTACAGCTTCTGTGCAGCCCCGAATTTGATGACATCCACGCCTCCCAGCATTCTCAATCATGGATTGATCTCAGGGATTCTGTTCCACGACCCCCCTGCAAGAAAATGCTGTCCAGAGAACAAAAGGGATGATTTCCTGGATTCTCCTTACCCGGAGAATTCTTCAGGCTGCAGGGACCCATCCTGCACCCAGAAAATGCTGTGCCATCGGCACTGCTTAAAAAAGCAGTACTGCTCAGTCTGCCATTCCCCACAGGAAGCCATAGATCCCAATCCTTGTTGTGCTTGAATGGAAACCACTATCTCATCTTTCTTCCTTGATTAGTGTGACTCCAAACTTAAGTCCAGTATTACCTTGGATAAATTGCACACACAGAGACTTTAAACTTGTGCCAAGGAAGACTTGACTTTCTCACAAAAACTCCAAACAATTGGCTTCATAAAGAAGGCAGTATTCAGGAAAATCTCCTCTCAAGGTCTCTCTAGTAAGGAAAAGTATTGGGTAAAGCAAGTTTTATCAACTTAATGCCTTGGTTTACCTGCCACTATACCCTACTTTTTTCAGCCCAGTCCATCTAGCTCCATCAAGCTGTAATAACATTTTTGGGCAGCAATCTGCTGGTCATCATGAATAGACAAATTAAAATAACCCATAACTCACAATTCTCAGAGAAGCACATGGCAAAGGGTCCGTGGTCTCACATTTTTATTTTTTGTTGCACATTAGTCTTACTATCGCTATCTCTTACTCGCACTGAAGATGTTGCCTAGTCTGACAATGAAACGTCTGCAAGAAAACAACAAGGCTCAGAGAGCACCAAGGACTCACAGTACTATCTCTTTGCTGGATGCCCATGCATTCCATGGTCCATGGGCAGAAGCCGGGCTCCCACCATCATGTCTGCCCGAGGCCTTATAAACCCTTTGAGCAATCTTGGTAATAGAGAGGATGCAGTAAACAATTTATATTCTCAGATCCAAACATGAAATCCTGTGCCCCACTCCCCCCATTGAAGGAATTGTTTTCACTATAGTAAATAAAGTATTATAACCTAAAGCATAATTTGACAGTGTTTGAAGCATCTCTATCCTGCTCTTCAGCCAGAATACTCTGAGAATGATAGTAATAATGTCTCAAGAACAAGAGACTGTTCTATAGGTTGCAATCTAAGAAGGAAGGAGAGGTGAAAGAAAGAGGAATATGAGAATACTCAAGCACCAGCTCTAGATAGCATACAGGTCTTTTAATGAATTGCTGTACTGCAAGTACAAAGCAACAGTGACTATCATACCATTGGAAATTGTTAGTTGACGGTTTATTTCCTCCCCTATGATTGCATTATAATATTTTCAAACTTGCTATTCATTCAGGTTACTTATCCAGAACAGTCATATGTGATTTTCTTACTGGGAGAAGAAAATAAAATAACTAGTATCTTCAGCTGCAATTACCACTAAACTGTTATATCTGCCCAAAATACTAATATAACTATCAACATCAGTTTAACACAGCAGTTGGTATACCGCTTCTAAAATACTTCAATTTGTTATAGCAGCAAAATTTGGGAACACATCATTAGCACTGCTTCTATTCTGCATCTTGTATATCAATACAGACAGTACTTTTGATCTTGAGTGAGCCTGAGAAGAAATAATGCTACTCATACATGTTCAAAGCACATTGATCAACAGAGTGGAAGGAATAGTCAAATCAAAGTCCTTTGGAAATAGTTTGTACCTATAGTGCAAGTGGACTGGGTAATTATGGTAAATTCACTAAATATAAATCCTATAGACTTTGGGAATAAACTGGACTATATTCAACGAGGCTTTGTGGAAGACATAAAGCAGTTGTCTCAATCTAAGCTGCCTTAAGTATTTGTTGTGAAAATATAATGGGATGGCTAAGTATGCCAATCAATTAAAAGCTATACATTAAGTATTTATTAGCTTTTTTAACCTGTTACATGGTATATTAATTGAGGGTATTATTTTAAAAGTGAAAGTACACTTTTTTCTTTTCTTTTTTAGTTTGTATTAGTTTTTATTGTTGTAAATTGTAATCTTTATTAAAATTACTAAAAAAAGTGAAGGTGACCTTTTGAGGCATTATAGTGCATATAATTTAAGACATCAAAACTTACTGCTTATTTTTTTAGAAAGGAGTGCCATGCTAAAGAAACTCTGTTAAAAAACCCATACAATATTTTTTTCACTCACTCTTATAAGACACAGAACTAAAATAACTTTTAACACACTGCACTGCACTAATTAGAATTTGCACTGACAAAGGCTTTCATTAATTAATCTACCAGTTAAAATGTTCAGCCTTAGAATTAATCCCGTGTATTACATACTTCCCTGAGACTCTTGCAGATAGGCAGGATAGAAAGTATAAACAGATATTTATAATAATACACATTTGGAAAGGACAAATTAATCCTCCATCTCTCAGAGATCTCTAACCAGAAGTCACACCATTTATTGAAAACCTCTGACAACAGTGCATTGCACCAAGAGATGACAGAACAGGGACTGCTGAGCTTTCAAACCAGCATCTCCCTCCTTTAACCTCTCCTGCTATATTGATATGATTTCATAATTTCAGTAACACATGCATTATGAAAACACATGGAAACTTCTCCTGCTTTCTCTTTGCTCAGTACAGATGCACATCAGATTTGTTAGTAGTGCTACAGTATATTTTGAAAAAGTTCAGGTGGCTTCACATTTTTTTCCATTAACACATTTTATCCCAGTTCAATGGGATTATACTGTGAATAAGATTTTTTCTGTATATTTCTAATGTTATTCCTTCAAAGTGCTTTTTACATCTGGACAGCAGTTTTGTTACATTTCAGTCACAATATGCAACATTACATAATTACTCTGCATATAACTCCACCGAAAAACATTGTATTACAGATGATGTGAAGCTTATCTCTGGCGTATGATCTGATATTGCTAAAACTCTGGCTACAATAGCATACATGAAGACATGACATTTATTGATAAAGCCATCAAGCACTGAATCTGCTAGCATTGTTGTTGTTCAGTCGTTCAGTCGTGTCCGACTCTTCGTGACCTCATGGACCATAGCACGCCAGGCCTTCCTGTCCTCCACTGTCTCTCGGAGTTTACTCAAATTCATGTTCATTACATCGGTGATGCTATCTAACCATCTCATCCTCTGCCGTCCCCTTCTCCTTTTGCCCTCAGTCTTTCCCAGCATCAGGGTCTTTTCCAGTGAGTCCTCTCTTCTCATTAGGTGGCCAAAGTATTTGAGCTTCAGCTTCAGCATCTGTCCTTCCAATGAGCAGTCAGGGTTGATTTCCTTCAGGATTGACTGATTTGACCTCCTTGCAGTCCAAGGGACTCTCAAGAGTCTTCTCCAGCACCACAGCTCGAAAGCATCAATTATTCGGCGCTCAGCCTTCCTTATGGTCCAACTCTCACAGCCATACATTGCTACTGGAAAAACCATATCTTTAACTATACGGACCTTTGTCGGCAAGGTGATGTCTCTGCTTTTTAATATGCTGTCTAGGTTTGCCATAGCTTTCCTTCCAAGGAGCAAGCGTCTTTTAATTTCATGGCTGCAGTCACCGTCTGCGGTGATCTTGGAGCCCAAGAAAATGAAATCTGTCACTGCTTCCATTTCTTCCCCTTCTATTTGCCAGGAAGTGATGGGACCAGATGCCATGATCTGGGTTTTTTTAATGTTGAGTTTCAAGCCAGCTTTTGCACTCTCCTCTTTCACCCTCATCAAGAGGCTCTTTAGTTCCTCTTCACTTTCTGCCATTAGGGTGGTATCGTCTGCATATCTGAGGTTGTTGATATTTTTCCCGGCAATCTTAACTCCGGCTTGTGATTCATCCAGCCCGGCATTTCTCATGATGTACTCTGCATATAAGTTAAATAAGCAGGGTGATAATATACAGCCTTGTCGTACTCCTTTCCCAATTTTGAACCAGTCGGTTGTTCCATGTCCGGTTCTAACTGTTGCTTCTTGACCCACATACAGGTTTCTCAGGAGACAGGTAAGGTGGTCTGGTACTCCCATCTCTTTAAGAATTTGCCACAGTTTGTTGTGATCCACACAATCAAAGGCTTTAGCGTAGTCAATGAAGCAGAAGTAGATGTTTTTCTGGAACTCTCTTGCTTTTTCCATGATCCAGCGAATGTTGGCAATCTGATCTCTAGTTCCTCTGCCTCTTCGAAACCCAGCTTGCACTTCTGGTAGTTCTCGGTTCACATGCTGCTGAAGCCTAGCTTGTAGGATTTTGAGCATAACCTTGCTGGCATGTGAAATGAGTGCAATTTTACGGTAGTTTGAACATTCTTTGACATTGCCTTTCTTTGGAATTGGAACGTAAACTGACCTTTTCCAATCCTGTGGCCACTGTTGAGTTTTCCAAATTTGTTGGCATATTGAGTGCAGCACTTTAACAGCATCATCTTTTAGGATTTTAAATAGCTCAGCTGGGATACTGTCTTCTCCGCTAGCTTTGTTGTTAGTAATGCTTCCTAAGGCCCACTTGACTTCACTCTCTAGGATGTCCGGCTCAAGGTCAGTGACCACACCATCGTATTTATCAGGGATATTAAGATCTTTCTTGTATAGTTCTTCTGTGTATTCTTGCCACCTCTTCTTAATCTCTTCTGCTTCTGTTAGGTCCCTGCCTTTTTTGTCCTTTATCATGCCCATCTTTGCACAAAACGTTCCCTTGATATCTCCGATTTTCTTGAAGAGATCTCTAGTCTTCCCCATTCTATTGTTTTCCTCAATTTCTTTGCATTGTTCATTTAAGAAGGCCTTCTTATCTCTCCTTGCTATTCTCTGGAATTCTGCATTCAGTTGTTTATATCTTTCCCTTTCTCCCTTGCCTTTTGCTTCCCTTCTTTCCTCAGCTATTTGTAAAGCCTCATCAGTCAGCCACTTTGCTTTCTTGCATTTCTTTTTCTTTGGGATGGTTTTAGTTGCTGCCTCCTGTACAATGTTACGAACCTCCATCCATAGTTCTTCAGGCACTCTGTCTACCAGATCTAATCCTTTAAATCTATTCCTCACTTCCACTGTATATTCATAAGGGATATGATTTAGGTCATACCTGATTGGTCTAGTGGTTTTCTCTACATTCTTCAATTTAAGCCTAAATTTTGCAATAAGAAGCTCATGATCTGAGCCACAGTCAGCTCCAGGTCTTGTTTTTGCTGATTGTATAGAGCTTCTCCATCTTTGGCTGCAAAGTATATAATCAATCTGATTTCGGTATTGACCATCTGGTGATGTCCATGTGTAGAGTCGTCTCTTGTGTTGTTGGAAAAGAGTGTTTGCTATGACCAGCGTGTTCTCTTGACAAAACTCTATTAGCCTTTGCCCTGCTTCATTTTGTACTCCGAGGCCGAACTTGCCTGTTATTCCGGTTATTTTTTGACTTCCTACCTTAGCATTCCAGTCCCCTATGATGAAAAGGACATCTTTTTTTGGTGTTAGTTCTAGAAGGTGTTGTAGGTCTTCATATTGCTAGCATTAATCACCTTTATATCCCACTGACATCTTGGTAATTAATGCCTCATTAATTTCAGAGGTTAAGATGCCAGGCTTGTCGATCAGAAGGTCGGCGGTTCGAGACACGAGTGCCGCATGATGGAGTGAGCTCCCGCACTTGCCCCAGCTCTAGCCAACCTAGGAATTCAAAAGCATGCAAATGCAAGTAGATAAAAAGGTACCACTTCAGTGGGAAGGTAACAGCATTCCGTGCATGTCATGCCGGCCACATGACCACGGAAGTGTATTCGGACAATGCTGACTCTTCGGCTAACAAATGGAGATGAGCACAGGTCCCTAGAGTTAGACATGACTGTGTGGGGGAACCTTTACCTTTACTTTTAATTTCAGAGGATGCCTCCCTTCTCCAGTCTGTGTTTTTGTCTCCCTTTCTCTGGGGCTAATGTTACAGTAACATAGGTCTATAGTTCACATTTACCCATGTTGTAGCACAAGTTCAAGCAACCCATAAACACAGAACATTTCTCAAGCCACTGGTCCATTTCCATTAGCTTATGAGCTGCATTTAGCTGGGCAATCACAAATTCTCCAGCAAAGGAGACTGTTACCTTGTTGTGGTGCTGGAGTTTGAGCACTTCAATGATGCCATGAGCTAAACCATGAAGGGACACCCAAGACGGGAAGGTCATGGCAGAGAGGTCAGACTAAATACCATCCCTGGAGAAGGTAATGGCAACCCACCCCAGTATTCTTGCCGTGAAAACTAAATGGATCAGTACAACCAGAGATATGTTGGTATACCATCGGAAGATGGGAATCCCAGGTCGGGAGATGGTCAAAATGCTACTGGGGAGGAACAGAGGATATGTTCAACTAGCCCCAGATGTGATGATGCAGTTAGCTCAAAGCCGAAAGGATGGCTAGCAGCCGACGGTACTGGTGCTGAATGACGAATCCGATGTTCTAAAGATCAACACACCATAGGAACCTGGAATGTAATATCTATTAGCCAGGGCAAATTGGATGTGGTTATTAGTGAGATGTCAATATTAAATATAGACATTTTGGCTGTTAGTGAACTGAAATGGACTGGAATGGGCCACTTCACATCAGATGACCACCAGATCTACTACTGTGGACAAGAGGACCACAGAAGAAATGGAGTAGCCTTCATAATTAATAATAAAGTGGCTAAAGCAGTGCTTTGACACAATCAAATAATGATAGAATTATCTCAATTCGAATTCAGGGTAAGCCATTTAATATCACAGTGATCCAAATATATGCCCCAACCACAGATTTATTTATTGTTCAAATTTCTATCACTGCCCATCTTCCCTGAGAGATGCTCAAGAAGCAGAAGTAGATCAGTTCTATGAGGATCTGCAGCTCCTACTGGATAATACACCAAAAAGAGATGTTATTTTCATTACAGGAGACTGGAATGCTAAGGTGGGTAGTCAAACGACACCTGGAATTACAGGCAAGCATGGTCTGGGAGAACAAAATGAAGCGGGACATAGGCTGACAGCATTTTGCCAATACAATTCACTGTGCATAACAAACACTCTCTTCCAACAACCTAAAAGACGACTTTGTACATGGACTTCACCAGATGGTCGACACCGAAATCAGATTGACTACATCCTTTGTAGTCAAAGGTGGTGGACATCTATACAGTCGGTAAAAACAAGACCTGGAGCTGACTGTAGTTCAGATCACGAACTTCTTATTGCACAATTTAGAATCAGACTAAAGAGAATAGGGAAGACCCACAGATCAGTTAGATATGAGCTCACTAATATTCCTAAGGAATATGCAGTGGTGGTGAAGAATAGATTTAAGGGACTAGATTTAGTAGATAGGGTCCTGGAAGAACTATGAAGTTCGCAACATTGTTCAGGAGGCAGCAACAAAAAATGTCCCAAAGAAAAAGAAAACCAAGAAGGCAAGTTTGCTGTCTGCTGAGACACTGGAAGTAGCCCAAGAAAGAAGGAAAGCAAAAGGCAACAGTGATAGGGGGAGATATGCCCAATTAAATGCAAAATCTCAGAGGTTAGCCAGAAGAGATAAGGAATTATTTTTAAACAAGCAATGCATAGAAGTGAAAGAAGACAATAGAATAGGAAGGAGAAGAGACCCCTTCCAGAAAATCAGAAACATCGGAGGTAAATTCCATGCAAATATGGGTATGATCAAAAACAAAGATGGCAAGGACCTAACAGAAGCAGAAGTGATCAAGAAAAGGTGGCAAGAATATACGGAATATTTGTATTAGAAGGATAATAATATCGGGGATAGCTTTGATGGTGTGGTCAGTGAGTTAGAGCCGGAGATCCTGAAGAGTGATGTTCAGTGGATCTTAAGAAGCATTGCTAATAACAAGGCAGCAGGAGACGACAGTATCCCAGCTGAACTGTTTAAAATCTTGCAAGATGATGCTGTCTAGGTGATGCATGCCATAAGCCAGCAAATTTGGAAAACACAAGAATGGCCATCAGATTGGAAAAAAATCAACTTATATCCCCATACCAAAAAAGGGAAACACTAAAAAATGTTCAAAGTATTGAACAGTGGCACTTATTTTACATGCCAGTAAGGTAATGCTCAAGATCTTGCAAGGTAGACTCCAGCAATTCATGGAGCAATAATTGCCAGATGTACAACCTGGGTTTAGAAAAGGCAGAGGAACTAGAGACCTAATTGCCAATATCTGCTGGATAATGGAGAAAGCCAGGGAATTTCAGAAAAACATTTATTTCTGTTTAATTGAGTATTCTCAAGCCTTTGACTGTGTGGATCATAACAAATTGTGGCAAGTTCTTGGTGGTATGGGGATACCAAGTCACCTTGCCTGCCTCCTGAGGAATCTGTATAACAACCAAGTAGCAACGTTAAGAACAGATCATGGAACAACGGACTGGTTTAAGATTGGGAAAGGAGTATGGCAGGGTTATATACTCTCACCCTACCTATTCAACCTGTACGCAGAACACATCATGCGACGTGCTGGGCTTGAGGAATCCAAGGCTGGAGTTAAAATTACTGGAAGAAACATTAACAATCTCAGATATGCAGATGATACCACCTTGATGGCTGAAAGCGTGGAGGAGCCTTCTGACGAAGGTGAAAGAAGAAAGTTCAAAAGCTGGGTTGCAGTTAAACCTCAAAAAAACCAAGATTATGGCAACCAGCTTGATTGTTAACTGTCAAACAGAGGGAAAAAAAGTGGAGGCAGTGACAGACTTTGTATTTCTAGGCACAAAGATCACTGCAGACGCTGACTGCAGCCAGGAAATCAGAAGACGTCTACTTCTTGGGAGGAGAGCAATGGCAAATCTTGATAAAATAGTTAAGAGCAGAGACATCACACTGACAACAAAGGTCCACATAGTTAAAGCAATGGTATTCCCCGTAGTAACCTATGGCTGTGAGAGCTGGACCATAAGGAAGGCTGAGCGAAGGAAGATAGATGCTTTTGAACTGTGGTGTTGGAGGAAAATTCTGAGAGTGCCTTGGACTGCAAGAAGATCAAACCAGTCCATACTCCAGGAAATAAAGCCAGACTGCTCACTTGAGGAAATGATATTAAAAGCAAAACTGAAGTAGTTTGGCCACATAATGAGAAGACAGGATACCATGGAGAGGATGCTGATGCTAGGGAAAGTGGAAGGCAAAAGGAAGAGGGGCCGACCAAGGGCAAGTTGGATGGATGATATTCTGGAGGTGACGGACTTGACCGTGGGAGAGCTGGGGATGGTGATGGCCGACAGGAAGCTTTGGCGTGGGCTAGTCCATGAAGTCACAAAGAGTTGGAAGCGACTGAATGAATAAACAACAACAATCACAAATTATGCTTTTTACAAAAAACCAGCAAACAAAGAATAAATAATAGCAAACAAAGAATAAATAAATGGTGCTAATTAGTGATATCTCCTGCATAAGTCATTTTGAAAGTTTAAAAGTTGTGAAGTGCTCCTGCTACTTTATGCCCTTCTGTCAGATTCACATGTACTTTTGAAAATTACAAAACATGAAACACGAATTAACTTTCGTTGGGGGAGATGGGCGGTTATATAAATTAAAATAATAATAATAATAATAATAATAATAATAATAATAATAATAACAACAACAACTTTAGACAGAACAGATTTCTAAACCACTCTTTGCTTGTTTGTGGAGGCTATGCTATCTGTGTCACATGAAGCTTCTGTTTCTTCATTCAACTACAGTGAAAGGTTAATATATGAGCAATTAGTGAGATGCTTTATGGGAATAATTTGCAAAGAAAAGAATACATGTGGCACAAAAATTGTGCTAACTCCCCAACAGATTTGTCCTTATTATAGCAATAAAAAACCCTTCACATATAGTGTATAAAAAGACAAGTCTGTTTCATATATCATCTGCTCCACAGAATGCATTGTCATCAAGGAGACAAGCTTCTGCCAGTTTGTTTGTGGAACAGATGCTTTGGGAATATATGATGTACAGTATGACACTTTGGAAAATAGATCCATCTGCAAGAACTTCATGTTTGCAAAAGCTAAATTCTAATGCGATGTCTTCATCCCTTTAGCTTCCTGGAGCAAATCGGTTGCCCCCGTAGTAAAGGTTTCACTCAGTTGGGATGACCTATAAGTCAGATGTCCTTCCTCCAGCATCCCTTTGACTTGGAATGTCATTTGGAAGGCCTTGAAATTCTTTGTATAATTCTCCTAAGTAGGAACCCCAGAATGTGTGGAAAAGTAATTTTAGGTAATATTCTAGGGAACTCTACTGTTTGTTCTGACCCATGTTTTACTATTTTTCTATTCAGACTCAGCAGAACATTTCTAAAATTCCTGATGCAATTGGAAACCCTATTCGTTGTAGATTTTACCCAAGAGTTTGGTTTACAAGTATCAGGTAAGCCTAGAAACAAGAGAAGCATGTTTGCTGAGGTGGGAACTCAGATGCAATACTTTCCCACTACTAGCTTTGAGTACTTACTTGATCAGAAAGGCAAGTCATAAATTAAATAAAGAAAATAATTCACATAGAAGCTCACCTGAATTATTCCTTAGATTATGATAGATGATAGACAGACAGAACACTGGTACAAATTTAGAGCCAAGTCAAATACCTGTTTTCATTTATAGGAAAAACTTTAGGCAATTAATAAACCTTTCCTAACTTTCACCATTAGTTGTACTTTGTAAAGTAGCTGCAATTCTGTACACTCTTGCTGTGAATAAATCCCATTGAACTCAGTAGGATGTATTTCTGAATATACACATAAAGGAAAATTTAGCATTCCTTTAAGCATGTAGCACACAATATGTCTATTATTCCCTCTTCTCCTTATTCAAATCTACACATTTAGTATCCGAACTGATAAGTCTTTTGTAAGAGCTAAAGGATTTTTTTTCATCTACCACCATTCACTTCAATTTGGTGCAAAATGTATTAAAATATCTCTGCACTTCCTTTTTGCTCCTGATATAATCTTGTCATTTCCAAAAGATCTTCTGTGGATGCTTATTAGTAGAAATGAACATTGCAGGCTGCTGCAATACTATATAGCATTATCCCACTCCTTACCCAATTTATCCCATTCTACTTACCCCATGTTCTGATGTAAATAATATACTATTCCCCATAATTTCCCGCCCTCCAATGTGATAGCAGAGTGCACAGTAAATTGTACTATATATGACAAGGGGTTGAGAAACAAGGCTGCTGTGGCTGGGGGCGGGTGGGGGGGGAGATAGCCTAGTGCAACTTCTCTCCCAACATTCCTGCCCTTGGACCCTCCTTTAGCAATGAGCCTTGCTGTGATTTTGAGAGATAATACTATATAATGTGATGCCTAGATCCTGCAAAATTCAGAACCACTCACCTAATTAAAATTAAACATCATCCAGTATTTTGGAGTACTAAACCAGAAAAGATTACAGAAAGAAGATGATTAAAGAGAGTAAGGGGATCTACTGCCAGCCTTCAGTTCCTATTTAACCTTGAACAATTCTTTTCACAGGGATAAATGATAATGAACCTCCTTGTCTACAAAACATGTCCACCTGGTGTTAAGCTGTAATCCCTCTTGAAGCAAGTGGGAGTAGATTGTCACAAATCTGAACACCCGAGAAAGTAGGAGGCATCCTGCCAAAACACACAGCATCTGCATTTTGCTTCTTTCTAGACATTAAATGGGGCTGGGAGATAAGTAAAAAGCTGTAATTCAGCAGGGCAAACAATTTGCTTGCAAAAAAGGGGGAAGCAGATGTTGAAAGTGCTGAGGAAATGGAAAAATAAAAGAATGACTCAACCAGTAACCATTTTTTCATTGGCAATGTGAAGAAATGAAATGACATAAGCAAGCAATCTACCTGTTCATCTACAAATTAGCAAGGTTGTTAGAACTGAATGAGGGAGTAGGAGGTGATGATAAACTAGCATATGGACAAAGTAGATTTTTTTAAAAAAAACCGATTCTTGATTTCACAGACACACCTGACTTGTAAAAAAGAGCAAAAACACCATCTATAGCTTTCAATGGACTTCTGAAAAATAGGTTGTTCCTATTCTTAAAAAAAATCATGGTTTGATGCTTTCTCTCTCTAATTTGAGCCCTAAATGCCATCCTCTACTTTGGATACATTGTTTGGAAACATCAAGAGGTTTGAGACATCACTTTGATCTTCCTGGGAAAATGAAATATTGACAAAAGCTCTAATGCCACAATCAGTACTGTGATTCCCCAAATGTAGTGTATATAGCCTGGATACAATGGCATGGTGAAATAGGGGCTTTGAAAATTAAACTTTGATCTAGATTCATTTGTCACTCATGCCCTTCAAAACCGAGGCTCTAGGCAAGTGTGGGTGGCAAGTGGCATCAAATGTAAATAAGTAAGTAAATAGAGTAAGTAAGTAGTTTATTGAACAAGTCTACAGACTACAAGTCTACATGATAATCAGTTTTCAATGGGAAGGGGTTAAAATTGGGATCAAACTCTTGCTAGCCATTTTGTTGACTGTATAACCGACAGAGTCCATCTATCCTCTAGCATCTAATATTCTTTGCTTTATAAATAAGCCATTTCTTATATTGGTGCTGGGTACACTTAAAGCCTCCACACTAAAACTATACTGAAGTGCCAGTTTTGAAGAATTACACAACCAGAACTTGTCAAGGATTTTAACCATCTGTTCATTTAGGCAAATCCTAGGAAGTCTATCTTTACTCATTTGGGTTAATTTAACCCAGTAATTAAACAGCCTGAAACAGATTATGTCTACTACTGTGAGCAAGCCAAGTTCAGCTCTGATGGTATGTGCTGAGGAAGCTCTTGACGTTCCCAAAATCAAAGAAGAAAATGGTTCATATGTGTCTTTGTGTATTGACTGACTGATAATCTGTTGAATATACCATGACATGAATGATTTCATCCTGTTCTACCTGACACCTATGTAAGAGGCTAGGATTTATCCTTTTTTTTTGCCATAAGTACATGAATATTGAGACCATTCTGATGGAGAATGTAATGGGCATCCCTTGTTGTTGTCTGGACTCCCACATGTGTGCAAATCCCAGGAATACAACTGTGCCAAGAAAGAGCTGAGTAGACAATGGCAATGGTTGTTGTGGGTTTTCCAGGCTGTGTGGCCGTGTTCTGGCAGTTTTGGTTCCTAACGTTTCTCCAGTAGCTGTGGCTGGCATCTTCAGAGGACAGGAGCACAGCTAGAAGATTCTCTCCGTGCCCAAATGGAGGGTGTGTGTTCCTGCTGGTGTTTATAGCTGCAGAGAGGGTGTGTGTCTTCTGTGGGTCATTTACAAGAGATTGGTAGAGGGTTCTTTATGGTGATTAGGGGGTGTGGTGCTGTCGTGTGTGGGATTAGCACATCTATTGTGTGAGTTGTTTGTATATTTCTGTGGTTGAATAGAGTTCGTTGACCTTTTGCAAGCTGTATTTTGCTGATCTTTAGGCTTTCTTCTTTTTTTTTGAAACTGTGTTGGTGTTTATGTATTTCAATGGCTTCTCTGTATAGTCTAACATAGTGGCTGTTGGTGTTGTCCAGTATTTCTGTGTTTTCAAATAAGATTTGGTGACCAGTTTGTTTGAGAGCATGTTCAGCTATAAACACCAACACAGTTTCAGAACAGAACTTAAAACGTATGCAACTCCTTAAAGGGGAAATAAGTCGTGCCTTCCCATTTCTTAAGCCAGGGCTTTCCAAAGTGCCGCCGCTGGTGACACATGAGTGGCGGCGGCAGCAGCGTGCTGGTGGCACAAGTGGGCACACGTGCACGGCGGCAGTGTGTGGGGCGTGTGGCAGCGCGCGTGCGCGTGCATGGTGGCGGCGCGGGGGGGGCGTGTGGCGGTGCATGCGTGGATGGTGGTGGTGGCAGCGGCAGATGTGCTGCCGCTGCCGCCGTGCACGCGCACCCCCCCCCCCCCGCTTCCAGGTGCACGCGCACCCTCCCAGCTTCTTTCATTTGAGTTATATATAGGACATCCTCCAGAATGAAAAATATGTGCTTTATTTAGTATCTTTTAACTTTTATTCCACCACATACCAGAAGATGACAGATTTGTGAAAACAGTAGACATTCCTTAAGCAATATCTTTATTAAAGGTTCCTGATTATGAAGATCAGTAAAAGCAACAGGCTTCCCTGTATTCTCCTTTGAAAAGCAAGCAAAAGGTTGAGTATATTTAGGGCACGTTTCCAGCTCATGTGAAGCAGTGATGAAGCCCAACGATGCTGAAGAATCTGACATGTGCTGGGAAAAGGGGCCTCAGCAGGCTCCCTTTCATCAGGGCTACTTGCCAATATGGAAATAAAATATTCTTTCTCAGCTCTGTACTCCCAAGCAGATGCAAGAAGGTAAGGTAAGTAGTTTTACTGCAGAGCTAGGAAGCAATTCTGCAAATAGAAGCATATTGGAAACCTGTCCTTTACAGTAAGTGCCAGTAGCAAATTTTAACATTTGAATCTCTCCCACATTTTCAAGCCAATGGACTTTTGGCAACTCCGTTTTTTTAGCCTTGAAGCTTTCTGACTTGAGGCTGAGGGGCCTTTGTTTCAGCAATTTCAACCCTTAGCATAAGGGACAGGCACAACTTGCTCAAAGTCATACATGCACTTTCAGGGGAAAAGGGTACCGACAGCACTAGTGAGGAGAAGAATCAGGAGGCATGGGTTTAGAGTTGGGTCCTCTGCAGGAGACGGGGCTTTACTAGATATTCCCTGATGTTAGCATGTAAGCATTTCCAGAACCATCTACAATGTTCAAGGATTTAGCAACATCTCACTATATGTGGGAGTATTCCCTGAAGGCATGAACCTACAGTAAAGCACTGTAAACTTAATGGGGTTTTAAATCTAGAAGTTCAAATAGTGTTGGGGAATAGCTTCACAGGATGATTCAACTGCTTATCTGCTTGCAGACATTAGCTTTTTGACTGTAGGCATATACTCTTGTGCAATACACGATTTAATTATTGACTGTTAATTTGCATAATACGAAAAGTAGAAGGGACCTCCTTGGGAATCAATAGGTTTGTACATGTTAGTGTCCTTTGGGCATCAAGATATGTCACAGCAAAGGGCCTACATAAATATTGGCTGATATATCAAAATGAAGCAGGGCATTTTTTCTGGAGAGGGAGAGAGAGAGAGAGAGGGAGAGGGAGAGGGAGAGGGAGAGGGAGAGGGAGAGGGAGAGGAGAGGAGAATGGTTACACATTATGTAAACCAGTCTAAATATGATGAGACACAGTCATGGTATCTAGCAACAATACAAGCCTAAGCATGTTTACTCAGAAGTAAGTCAATAGTACAGTGATTTTCAAAAGTTCACTGAATTTTACAGTGACTATCAAGTATTGTATCTGTTTAACTCCCAGACACACTAGGAAGTAAGATTTCCTGAATAAACTCAGTAAGCATTACACTATAAAGTATTTTATTTTATTTTATTTTATTTTCCTTTCATTCAGTAAATTTATCCCCCTTTCATTTCCCCCAATTTGCCTCTTGCCAGTACATTTTTCTTAGGTTAGTAGGGTAAACAACTGTCTCTAAGTAAATGTGGCACATTGAATAGAACATTTTGTAATATAAAACTGTAGACATCTTTTCCAAGTATTTTCTTTTCATACTGCTGACAAAGTATCTATGATCACATTGATTATAAATGACAAAGAGAAGGCAGGAAAATAAATTTAATTGGAAAATTGACCCTTCAAAACAGTGTAATCCAGCAGGTTAAGTGAAAGTTTGTTAAATGATGGAGACATAAAGTTCAGGACCAATGGTTTTCTATTGGTCAAGCCAAGAACAGGCAATCCAAACTGGCATGTTGCATTATGCATGCATCAGTAGTTATGATTTATGACACCTGTTTGCACTGATTCACTGCCTCTGGACTGAGAAACTAAAAATAAATCTATATAGTTTCACACCTGAGGACCATTTTCTTTGTAATACCTGGATATATTTTAGAAAAAGAATCCAGTTCAGGCTGCTAAGAGCATGCTTTTATTTTTTTAATTTAAATCCACTTTTAGAAAGAACACAGGGAAGATGGGACACATAGAAGTCAGGCAAAATCTTGTAGGATGGAGGCAGGACCTGGAAAGATCTAATAAGTCATGGTTGGAGTTTCCAGAGTTATATAAGCTTTTCAACCACCAATTCCCAGTGGCCTGATAAAATGTTGTTTCAATACACAGATAAGTATTTGCTGGCCAGTCTGAGAAACAGAATAAAGTAAAACCAACTCATATCACAATATACCATGTAGGTAATTTGCCTGCAGGATCACTGGGGTGGAGGGTTTGAATGAGCTGGGTAAAACTATAATAAGGGAAATTTTGTGTATGGAGATTGTTGTGACCTAGGCAAGAGAGTTATATCAGTGAAATAAGTAGCATTCTGAGAGTCTTGGCTGCACAGCTACGATGGTTGGAAGTCAGGCTTTCATACAGGAAAATCTTTTGAGCCACTGACACTTGGGTAAGCACCACTTCTTAGAAATGTTATAATCTGCTTAATAAATTTCACTTGTAATATTTATATTTTTCCTAGCTAACCATTCCTCCCTTTTTGTATAATCTTCCTAGAAAGGAAGAGGTTTGGATGGAAATAAATCAATAGTCCAACTAGTATTAGAAATGTACTGTATATCTAAAAATGGCTCTTCCCATCTCTGCCTCCCCTTTTTTCATTTTAAAAAACTCCTTTAATTGGACCCTCTGAACTATAGAATGAGATTGTGTGTGTGTGTATGTGTGTGTGTGTGTGTGTGTGTGTGTGTGTGTGTGTGAACACAGAGAGAAAGATATGCATGGATACATATGGATAAATCTTCCATGGGGAAAAATCACAGTCTTCTAATCTCTTGGCAGCTTGTGTTTTTCTTCAGTTACTGATGTTACTGGGTTACCATTGATATAAAGCTGATTTTCTCAGAGTGTTATCAAGCAGATAAGATAAGACCATAGCTTACAAGATGCACACTTGGACAGTTTGAGCACAGTGATGCTAGACAGAGTCAGTGATTGGAAATTTCCAATTGGACTTTAGGAGAGAGGCTACAGATTTCATGTGCTTGCCTTTCTCAGTCTGCTTTTTCAAAGGCATATCAAGTCAACACCAAAAGAAGACTAGTGTTAGATCAAAATATCATGTCATTATCCCATACACCTCTAAGTGAGAGTGGATATTCTATGATCTGCTTCATATAATCCTAAATTGAATTTAAATGTCACCTGAATATGTTAATCTTTCTCCAAGTTATGAATTGCTTTCTAAATATTGGAATCAATACTCCAAGTTATGAATTCCTTTCTAAATATTGTTAAATTTTATTTCCTTGAAAGCATCATGTTCCATAAATTCAGCTCACAACATCATTGTTCTGGATGCCATTATTTCACACAATAAGAGCTGTTGTTGCCAGTGAGTATGTCTAAATATCTTCACAGCATGTTTGGCTCCAAAACAAGCAACATACAAATACAATAAACATGCAAACAAACAAATTCTCCATTTTTTCCCCTTAGAAATGGCCATGCAGGACAAGATAGATTGCAAGGATATGTCTGCTTTCATTTCTTTTTAAGTATGGACAAGAGGAATGACCATCACCTCTTATTCTGCTGATTAAGGACCTTTAGAACGTGCAACTATCCTGCTCTCCATTACATTTTTAATGCATTCATGCCTTATATTGCCTTGTTGATTAGCTAAGGACTAAGGGTTTATTGATAGATAGATAGATAGATAGATAGATAGATAGATAGATAGATAGACAAACAGACAGACAGACAGACAGACAGACAGACAGACAGGCAGACCCAAAGAGGAAAACACAGTGCAGTGTACTAGAAAGCCTAAAAGGTACAGGTTCCCCCCACACAGTTGTGCAGTCGTGTCCAACGCTAGGGGCCGGTGCTCATCTCCGTTTGTTAGCCGAAGAGCCAGCGTTGTCCGAAGACACTTCCACGGTCATGTGGCCACATGACGCGCGCGGAACGCTGTTACGTTCCCACCGAAGTGGTACCTATTCATCTACTTGCATTTGCATGCTTTCAAATTGCTAGGTTGGCAAGAGCTGGGACTAGTGCGGGAGCTCACTCCGTCACGCAGGACTAGGGATTTGAACCTCCGAACTTGCGATCTTCTGATCGACAAGCCTGGCGTCTTACCCGCTGAGCCACCACGCCCCTAGAAAGCCTACTCAAAAGCAAAATCCCTGTATTTAGCCCTGCTCACAATAGCACTCCTTAAGATTAGATGGATATAGTATATCCTCCTTCTGAGTTCAGCATTTTTTTTCCATTAAGCAACACTGGCAGGAAAGTCAAACACCTTCAGTATCCCCTGTGCTCCCCACATTTTAATTTCCATTACAAAATGTTTCTTTCCAGAATAGAGATGTTAAGAAGAATTATTCTTTATCACTTTTGCTATAAGAAACATTTATTCATCTTCTGAAGAACAAGGAGTTTTTATTTTTATTTTGCCACTACTCTCTGTTTTATTTTCATTCAGAGGTTTTGCTTTGAATAGGTTCTGCACGTATAGGACTGAAAAACCTAAAAGAGTTATTTTTTATCTACAGTATCTGTCTTAATATATATGTACATACATATATAATCTTCAGATTTCAGACTTTGTTACATGAACTTGGTCTATCAATGTCTGCCTGCCACTACATATTCATAAAGAGAAACCATATGACTGTGGTGTTCTGGTCCAAAAGACAAACTATCAAATCACAGTAGAACCTTTGGAAAAAGGATCTTTTTGTGTCAACCTGGGAGTGGATCTTATCTCAGAATTGAGAAAAAAAGTATTCCACTGGATTTGTATACATGCATACACAGGAAGGTTGCAGTACAACAATACAAAGACCATTTTCTGGTTGTCTCATGTTGAGATTTTTACATGTTGAAGACAATTCCACTTCACAAATACTCCCCTCATGAAATAAACTCAGCCTGTTCTATGTTGTGGTCATGGAGAGAATGGAAACAATAGCTATAACTAGTACTATCTTCTGTTCTGCGATGTATAAAGATCTACATCATTACAACATTGCTAGTAAAAAAAAGGTAAAGGTTCCCCCCGCACATTTTGTGCAGTCGTGTCCAACTCTTGGGGCTGGTGCTCATCTCCGTTTGTTAGCTGAAGAGTCAGCGTTGTCCGAAGACGCTTCCATGGTCATGTGGCCGGCATGACGCGTGTGGAACGCTGTTACCTACCCACCAAAGTGGTACCTATTTATCTACTTGCATTTGCATGCTTTCGAATTGCTAGGTTGGCAAGAGCTGGAGCTAGTGTGGGAGCTCACTCTGCACACAGGGCTAGGGATTAGAACCTCCGAACTTGCGATCTTCCAATCGACAAGCCTGGCATCTTACCCGCTGAGCCACCACGCTCAAATGATTGTTTTTAAAATGATTGCCATTTTAATTCCGAAGTATCAGCTCTGTCTTCTTTTTCTCTCATGGAATGCTTATGGCACTCCCAAAAAGCCACAGAAACTCTGACTCTTACAAGTTTCCATTTGCTGTCCAACTTTGAATATGCCCACCTTTTAAAGATCCATCATTCATGGCTAGAGAACAATCTGTTTATAATTCTGGTCATTTTGTCAGACAGGCACTAGGAGCATACTTTGTATTTTTATGGCTTGAAGAATTAAACAAATAGATCAAGAAATGGACATTTAGAACCACTCCTTTGTGACTGTATTTTCTAAAATACATGCTGGACAGAGCAAGTGAAACAACCTGGACTAAAAGGAAGAATGAGAGCAAGAAAATTGAGGGATTGGATGTACAGAGTCCAGGGGAGATGTGAAGAACCTTTTAGTTACATTGTTACAATAAATCCACCTTTCCTAAAGTTTCATTGTATTGTTTTCATTGTTCATTTCTGCACATTTTGGTGTTTGGGTTTTTAGGAGAGGTGTGTACATTAAGATTAAGCTAAAGGAATGTGTGAGAGCAAAACGTTTAGGGACCCCTGGCCTAGAGTGAGGCAGTTTATAGATCATTTAATAATGGAATAAACACACTTTTACAAGAAAAGAGTAGGTTTTAGAAAGAGCCTAGCATTGTGCAAAGCAAGTTTTATTTGGATGAAGATGGCAAATAAATCCTGAGCAGTGAGAAGCAAACAGTCCAAAGAGTCATGGTTGTAAAGAAGTTAGTCTGAAAAGTATAGAAATAGATATAAAAATGCAAGATGTAAAGACTAAAGGGGATCATAAAAGCTTTCAAAATGAATAAGAATTGTCTTGGTTGATGCTGGCTTGTGGTCATCTATATTATATTTAAAAGGAGCTCTATAATTCCATTCCTGAGGCTGAGGGTATGGATTTAGATACGTAGATAATTTTTATTGTTGTTAAGAAGCTGTTCATTCTGTTTCCACAGCAGTTTCGTTTGATTATCTATATTATCTATAAAGCCACCTAACTCCATAGTGACTCTATAATAGCACTATAATGCTATTTATAGATTGTAATATCCCTGCATTTCTAGTAGTATATTTTTACAATTTTAGTTTTTCAGGAATAACCTGAATTTCAGTCCAATTATCCTTAAACACGTTCTCAGGTTGACTGAAGCAGAAAGCGACGGAATTCAAGGCAACAAATTCTGCTTATTTTGAATTATAAAATGCTATTATCTCATGTCAATACCTCCAACAGCCATGACCATCATAACAATCATATTGAACTGGAGGCAAATAGGTATTTCTCCCAATATTTCCTCTCAACTCATCAACAATACATCTGCACATTCTTTACTATACTGCTGGTATAGAAGGATCGAATCAAACATGAAGGTACTCAGATATTTTTATACACCGACAACATTTTTTCTTGTAACTGCAGTTCTGATTTGATCCATTTAAATCAACAACAGACAAAAAAATCATGCTGATACAAGTAGCAGCAACTAGATGACTTTATTTATTTATTATTTATTTATTATTTGGATTTATCCCCGCCCATCTCTACCGTGGCAGACTCTGGGCGGTTATCAGAATAGTCAGACTTGGTTAATACCTAGATAGGACAATGCCAGGAAATCCCATTGGGAAGTCAGAACACATCCTGGAAGAAGACAATAACAAACCACTTCCATAACGATGTCAAGGGAACTGCAAAGATCTATCCACAAAATCCACAATTTGAGCAGCAGTCAAAGGGGATGTTATTACTTTATGCTGGTAATACAGTTGAGAAAACCAACACAATCACATATGTCTTATGAATGTCTCTCATCATTTATTTAAAAAGGTTTAAGCAAAAGAGTTTTTTATAGTGGATTGTGCTCTGAATTAAAAGCAGAATTCATTCTGGCCCAGTTTTTACAACTCCCTACTTTGTTTCAGATAGACTGATGGATGGGGATGGGGTTTCAAATGAATTAATGAAACTCACAACAATTATGACTCTTGGAGAAGTAGATAAAAAGAAAGCAACAAGGGGACAGCTAATAAGGGAGGTAAACTCTTCCCTCTTCTCAGGCAGCCTTGGTTATTAATTAAGATTCCACCATGTTGATGTACTAAATAGTCAATCAATAGCTGTGGTGCTTTGACATTTCATTTCTTTGCAGCCTGGTTATTAATTTGATGTGATTCAGCCGGGCAGGCGTTGCTCTCTATGCGTCGGTCTGCTGTGGTATTTGAGCTCTGAGGTGAAAAGCTACTGCATTCATTGCCCAGAAGGAGAGAACTGACAAAAAGAACTCACCTTAACTTTCTTTAATTCATGTGGCAGAAAGAATAGCAAGCCAAGCAAAGAATATTAAATGCTGTATGGCACAGACAGTTAGTGCCAAAAGGTGCCCAAGCAGAGTTAATTCCTTTATTAATATTGATGTATCATAGTATTAAAATATTTCTCTATTACAGTGTTTAATTAGAACTATCTATTTTATTTCAAAGTATGCCTTTGGCTTGGCCAGTGTAAGCTCATCAGAACAACCTGATCTAATGTTAGCTTGAAAATTTAACTACTTTGGGCTGAAGACAATTTATGTATATGAGAGAGCTGAATGAAAAATAATGCCTCCGCCTCCATAACTTTAGTTTTAATGGGGATATTTTAATACAAGAAACAGAAAAATAACCCTTGAAATGAACTCTTTGTTATCTGTCTTTACTCCTCCACATAATCACCATCATTCACTACACACTTCTGCCAACTATAGTCAAGCTTCCTACAGTTGTCATAAAAGAACTCTACAGGTTGTCTCTTCAAATGGGTCCTGACAGTCCTTTCCACCTCTTCATTTGACTCAGACAGAGAGTTATGAAGGCATTCTTTCAATTTTGGGAATAGGTAGAAATCACATGATGCCAAATTTGGACTATATGGCAACAGGATAAGACAGTGAGATGCAACTTTTGGGAGGCTTGGGAGGGGTGAGGCCTAGTGTCATGTTGCAGCAAAGTTTCTTCTTGTATTTCTGAACTTTGCTTAATAATTCTTTCAAAGTTTTAAGTGTAGCGCTCTGAGTTGATAGTGATGCCAGGTTCAAGGATATCCATATGAATAACACCATGAGTTATTAAGGATACCATGAGTTTTCCTGCCAAAGTCTGGGTTTTGAATTTTTTTCCCCACAGGTGAAAATTTGTGATGATATTCCATGGACTAATGCTGTATTTCTGGGTCATAATGATTTCTCCTCTGGCAATCAAAAATTCAGTCATGGCATGTTGCTCAAAGCCACTGATAAGTACTCACTGCTGGCTTCTATTCCATGAGCAATAGGAACACAGCCTTTTGTCACAGCAACTTCCAATCAACTGAAGTGAAAGAACAGATGCTAAAGAACATGATGCAGTATTACTTCCAGTTCATCAATAATGCCATCTGTTGGTGACTTATAACATTAGAGGTATTACTTTTCAGTCAAACCTCATAATATAAAAACCCAAGAGCCCACTCTGCTGTGAGTGAATTATTCATTAACAGAGAATTACCTCCTTTTCCACTGATATCTGTGGTGTGTCTACCAGCAAATCATTCCCTGACATTATTTTTTGTCTCCCATTGGTTCAGTTTGGAGTGACTTCTATTGCTTCCTCCTCCTCCTCGGACTTGAAAACAAAGCACCAGATATATAACTTCCATGAACCTGGAAGTAGGATGATTTATTTTCCCATTGGCAGATGTAGCAGAGGAGGAGGAGGCGGCAACAGTGATGGCCAGAAAAACAGGTGCTATCATACCAATTTTTAATTCACAATGCACTACAGCCTAGATTTTGTGATGGGCAGTTGCTGGGATTTCACTCACTGGAAAAGCCCACTGTTGCACTGAGATGGGCTTTGCAGTGGCAAGAGGCATGGCAGAATGGGATAAGGAGAAGATATGAAATCATGGGCAAAGACATCTTCCTACAGCCATTCTGCATCCATTCCCACCTTTAAACCATCAAAAAAAGAGAGGGGTGGCGGGAGAAAAGAAATGGCCACATTTTTTTGTGGTTTCATTGTGTCACCAGGTGACTATTGCAATTCTTCATAAGATAAGGAGGCTCAGTTGTGGACCTTGACCTCTCAAAAGTTGCCCATTCTGGGTTCCTCACATTTGGCAGGGTCTTCTTCCCAAAGCTTTCCCAAGAACTGCACACTGAAAATTGTTTTGGGGGATGGGGGGTGGGGGGAGAGTTTGGACTGTCATGTGAATAACAGTGCAGGAAAATGCATTTGTGCCTGCTCAGCTGCATATACCTAAATTTGGTCCAACCCATTGTATAATTGCACTGTTTTAATTTCCATTAGCATCTATGTAAGTTTATTGCAGAAGGACTAATGTGTTCTGTCAACAAATATGCTTTAGGAAATATTCATTGGGGGAGTTACTACTGTATGTTAAAGAAGTATGTTCTGCCTGAAGCAGGACTTATAGCATAAATGAAATAGTGTGTAACAGTACTATTGGTTTATCTTAGGAAGAAGCTTTTTGAGGATGCAATTTTGCATAGAGTTAGTTGGAAGTAAAGCCAATTTAGCATATCTGGATTGCCCTGTGTGTGATGGATCTGAAAACCAATTCCAGAACACTGACCCTCTCTAGGGAATTTAGAGACAAGGAAGCAGAGCAGGGACATCATCATTCTTCTTATCTTTCCTCCAGAAAGCAAATACTTTTAGTTCTCTGTGCAGGTTCTCCATACAATTTAGAACCTTAGTCCACCACTGATAGATGAACCCCTGCTACAGATTCACATGAAGGCTCCTGAGTGCTGTTCTTCACTTCTTTTTTCAAACTACCAGCTCTGATTCTTATCGTGTACAGATGGACTGCTAGTTTCAACGAATTAATGAACTACAAAAAATGTTGCTTAATATGCCATGTGTTACTTTGTCTATTGTCGTGTGGGTTTATTCTTACCCCCCCTTTAAAATTAATGCATGCATTTAGCACTATCTTTATATCTGCATTTTTGTGTTTCTCCCCCCAGCTGTAGTTTATCTCCCTGATATTAATGGCACTCAGTGCTTCATTGTTTCTGCTTACATGAGCAGCTAATGATGCAGTTTTGTGATTTCTCCAAATGGGATCATTTTCCTATTTTTTATCCATGGATAAAGTGCTAGAGTACTGCAAATTAGGAGGACATGTGTGTTTGTTGGAATAATGTATGAAGGACCCATTTTCCTTAATGCATATATGGATTGGGACCGTGCTGTTTTACTCTCCACACATTTCCTCTGTGCAACACTATAAGGACAGTGATTGATGGTTTTACCCAGCTAAAATTCAAACCTCACCAACCACAGGACAATCTATCACTAACTGCTATAGAGAAAGTGAGCCAGGGTATGCTTGCAAGGTCTGGTTGCTCCAACCAATCCATTTTCTTCCCTTTTCTTTTGCAAATGACCTATTGACCTAATGATCACTAGATGGCAGCAATGAGTTCATATCTCACAACTGCAACATAGTGACTGCATGGATTTGTAAAACTCAGATGCCACCATTGTGTAAATGTTGTTAGAGCCACAGTTCAAGAAAGGGAGTTTATTATGATTAGTTGTGATGCTCACGTATACATCCACATAATTTCTCCAAAGTGATTACTGATCTGTTGACCAGGTGACCTATCACACGCTAGTTGGCAGCAGAGAATTAAGGTCTTTTGTAACTCTTGGCTGCCAACTAGTTTGTTCAGATTTTTGCAACTGAGATGCAGACACTGCATAAGTGTTACTAAAAAGCTGGAGTTTTGAAAATCACCTTACTGGCTCTTGTCAAGTAACATCACACATACACCTCTGATCGTCCAAAGGGTTAGAAAAGAGGAGGAAAAGTGGGGGTTTTTTGTTGAAGCCATAGCTAAACCAGGTTACATTCTCTGATGGATTGAATATTTTAAAAGAACATTCCATGAGGGAGTGGAACTGAAAAGCGAGACCAGGGTTTCCCCAAGAACTGGCCACTGAGAAAGCAATCCCTTGTTCTGCAGGTTACAGAAGCACAAGAGCAGACTCTTTTCGATTATACTTTTAATTAAGCACCCTAAGCTGGGGGGACAGGATAGTTAATTTCAGAGCTTCCAGATAAGTTCTCCAAAATGGTTACTGCACTGTTGATCAGTCAACCTATCAACCACTAGGTGGCAGGAAAGATGTGGAGCTTTTTTGCCTCTCTGGGATATCACCTAGTAGTAGTTGTTTATATTTATTTATATTTATTATAGCTGCAAGAGTAGACTCTGGATGGCTTATAAAATACAAAAACAGTTAAAACAGATTAAAGCATTCAACAACACCGTCAGCCTAGACTAGAACAATCATCATAATAGCAAATTGCACTAGGGGCCCCACAAACACATTCCAGGCCTGAGACCAAAGCTAGGTCTTAAGGGCTTTTTGGAACCCCACTTATCTAGATTTGTGTAGCCAAGATGCAGCCACTGGATTAGTGTGATTGCAGAATTGTATGTTGAGGCCATGTGTAACAGGCTACAGCCTATGATGGAAAGAACTTTTTAAGTAACATTCCATGACAGAAGAAATGGAAAAAGCAGGCTTCATCAAAGTTTCGCTTTGAGAAAAAGCAAATAATGCCATCTTCAGACTAATCATCTGTGGGCTGATGACAAGATATAGGTGCTGGTGTGAGGGCATGTCTTCTGGAGACAATTAGTGGTTCACCTTTGCACTAGAGCAAAGAAACTGTGTGGATGTAGCCTGTGTGAATGAGCATACGTATTCAGATGTTCAAATACCTCATAGACATTTGCATCAACAAAATTTTATCCACTCAGTTTTGATTTCATGTTTTAATTAATCAGTATATTACTTTATTACAATGGTAATATCTGTATGCAAAAACTTGATTCAATGGGCCATTTAGAGGGAGAAGATGTCTGTTAAATTCTAAATTCTGTTAAGTCGGAGTTTACACCATTTACATCTCTTGTGTCAATGTACATAATTACAGAAATGATAAAAAGTGGCATCAATTTAACAGATGAAACTGATTTAGCAGGTTAAATATTAATGAAAAAAAATCAATTGAATCTGAAGGCTTCTAACTGGAGGTTCATTAAATCAAAGATTTACTAAATGCATTACAGCTAGGTTCTGCTCTGCTATTGTGTATTAGTGGGGCTGGGTGCCAGCTACCATAGCTAATTGTTTAATTCTATAATTCTATAATTAAGTCGACATTTATTGCAAAGTTAGGAACTTTGAGACCCACACTTCGTAGTCATTTCATCATTGTGGCATTCTTTGTGAGAAGATTCATCACAGTGAAGGATTCTGTATGGATGAGATGTAGTTGGTTTGTTTCTGGAAAAAAAATGTAACCATGTTTACTCAACAGTCTATTTTAATGTCAGAGTGCATGCGTGGAGCGGCCTGATCCTTCTTCCTAGACACCAGTGATCCACGTACTGTGCAGGATACATCCTGCATCATTGGCACACTAGGGGTTACTTCCTCTTCCCTCTTAATCACATCAGTAGACTCTCGCCGCTCTGCTGGCTCGAACTGTCTCTGACTAGGAAGAAAAACCTCACTCCCTCCGTGCAACTTCAGCCAATTGCTGTGCTCACTAAAACTTGCTGATCTGGAAATAACAACTCTTCTGCCATCAGTGAACCTATATCCCTTGGTTCCTGGCTCATACCCCACAAATGTAATCTTCTGTGCTTTTGCCTGCCCTTTCCTACGTACTTCCTTATGCACGTGAACATAGGCACTGCACCCAATCACCTTCAAATGAGCTAATGATGGCTTCTTGCCATACAAAACATAATATGGAGTTTGATTTACAGACACACTCCACAACCTGTTAATTAAATAATTAGCAGTCAATATAGCCTCTCCCCAGTATCCTCTAGATAGCCCTGAGTCAGCTAAAAGTGAATCCTTTACTGTCTGTAATGCCAAATTCCTTCGTTCCGCCACGCCATTCTCAGCTGAACTATGCGGATTGGTTATCCTATGCGCAATGCCCCTCCTACTGAGCCATTGCTGAAAACTGCCACTCATAAACTCAGTCTCCCGGTCAGTTTGCAAACTACACACCTTTCTGCTATATCTACGTTCCACAAACTGCACCCAATTTCTGAACTTATCAAATGTTTGGCTTTTCGCTTTCAATAGGTAACAGAACCCAAATCTGGTGAAATCATCCACAATAACTAAAACATATTTAGCACCACCTATTGTGGCTGGTAATGGGCCAATTAGGTCAGCGTGAACTAATTCAAAACATTTATGTGACTTTCTATCACTTAATTTGCTTACAGGATACACCTTTGACTTTGCAACCTTACATGCCGTGCAATCCAGATAAGCTTGGCACAGTTTCAAATTCATTCCAGAACTTGCTTCAGACATCTTTTTAATCACTTTGAAACTTGGATGCCCCAACCGTCTATGCCATAGATGTTCACATGAATCATGTGTTGGTTTGTTAATCATGGCTACATCATGGTCTCTGCGTGTCATGGGTTTCACCATCACATATAAACTGTTCTGTAAAACACCCTTACCACAGACATGATTATCCTTCAAAACAATGCATTCACCCTTACCAAACTTCACATCATATCCCTGTTCATCTAACTGAGAAACACTTATGATGTTATACTCTAAGTCTGGTAAACATAGCATTGATAATTCAGCATTTAAACTTGGTACATACACAAACCCTTTGCCAGTCACAGATGCAACACTTCCATTTGCAAGACTAACATGATCACGTTCAGCCTGCATAAAACTTTTAAACATTTGCCTATCATTGGCAATGTGCTGGCTGGCTCCGCTGTCAAGAAGCCACGGCTCCTTTAATTCCTTTGTCACAGAAGTAATTACCGACAGCTGTTCAGCACTTCGTTGCTTGGAAATCCCCGGCTTGGCTTTCGGCTTCTTTTTACAGTCTTTTAACAAATGCTTATCAGACTTACAGCGAAAACAGCGTCTTACGTATAAAACATTCTCAGAATTATCAGAAGAATAACATTCCTTAGAATAACTGTTTTGCTTTGACCTAATTACGTTAGAACTTTGTTTTCTTCTCTGTTCCTCTTCCAGAAGTCTGCCAGTTAAATAATTTACGGTCAAATCACTCTCAGATAAAGACCCGAAACTGGTGGCTAAATTATCCCATGTTTCATTTAGAGAACTGAGAATTACATAAACCTTATGTGCTTCTGAAAATTGCAACTCGAGGAACAAGCCAGTCATATAATGCAAGTGATCACGGATACTCCCAACTTCCAGCAACCTAGCATGATAAAGCCTCCGTGTCAACAAAACTTTGCATAACGGTGTGCTTCTAAGATAAACATTCGTTAAAGCTTCCCAACACTTACTGGCTAACATACAATGTCTAACATAACATAATTGGCTATCCTCCAAACATAAAATTATGCTTGCCAATGCTTTCTCGTCCTGTAGAACAACGTCTTCATCGTCCAAGTCTGGGTCAGTGCAAAGTACAATCTTCCAAAGCCCTTCACGATGAAGATACATTTCCATTTTGTACGCCCACGACAGATAATTAGATGCATTCAGTCTTTCCAGAGGGAATCCACCTCCAACTGCAGGATGCATCTTTGCTGTGCTCATCTTTCCTCAGCCCCTCCTGGGCAGACACTGATGATAAATTGCACAGACCTTATCAGAACGTCCTTCAGCTGCAAAAAAGCCTAGGAAAAAACAAACAGCCAGGCACGGAACCTGGAAAAGCTCCAAAATCGCTCCAAATAGCCAAACGACTCCTGGATAGGCGTCCAAAGTCCTACAGCTGTGCCAGCATACCAGCTGCCCATGATCCACTGCCAGTCCAAAGCCTGTCGCCTCTGGGCCCGTAACCTGTAAGAGTAGGTGCGTGGAGCGGCCTGATCCTTCTTCCTAGACACCAGTGATCCACGTATTGTGCAGTAAATAGAGACTCAAACAGAGATTATATAAAATATCCTATTTACTTTATATACATATGTATTTACAGATCACTTCCACATGGGTAACAAATGATACAGCAAATGATACAGCAGACGAGAAGAAATGAGAAGAAAGAATACCAGGATTCTTCTGCTTATATATACAAACTGACCAATCACACTATAGGTCACTCTCATTATCTACCACACCCAACTAAACTCTTAGCACCTGTAGTATGAGTCACACACTGACACATCATCCCTACAACAATGGCTGCTAATTGGGTGACTTGCAGAATAATTCCCCTCTCACCTAGATATCAAGCCTCTGCAGTATAATTCATCTAACTGTAAATTCTTGGGTATATAAAAACCCCAACATATTAGAAGGTTGACAGAGTTCTAGTCCCGCCTTAGGCATGAAATCCAGCTGGGTGACCTTGGACCAGTCACTCCCTCTCAGCCCAACTCACCTCACAGTGTTGTTGTTGTGGGGAAAATAGGAGGAGGAAGGAGTATTAGATATGTTTGCTGCCTTGAGTTATTTATAAAAATAATAAAGGTGGGATATAAAATAAAATTAATAAAATAATAAAATAATTAATAATTAATGGACATCTGGTTCTTAAACCCAGTGGATCTGGCACGCAGAAAAATAGGTCCTCAGTTTCTTTCAATCAGCTAACTGTCATATCTTTCTCCTTAGCATTTAATGTATTGTCTGACAGTTAATTACCTTGTATGTGTTTCCAAAAGGGAGTATACATTTGAATAAAAGAGAATAAATAATGGGAACAGCTTTCTCTATGCTCTATTAGTGCTTTTGGTTTTATGTTTTTAAGAAGAGGAGAGTTTGGCTGAAGTAGTGTCTGTGGTCTAGACAAAAGAATTTCATTTATTCCATTTCTCATTCAAGCTCACTCTTTCCTGATGATAAGAAAATAATTGGCATCTTTTTATTCTGTGAATAGTGCTCATCAAAGGAACTTGACTCCTCCATCTCTTCCCTACTAGTGCCAAGTGTTCAAAAGGCTTATTCAATTTTTGTTTATTTAGGAGAACATACTTGTATTAAGGGTGTGGTGGCTCAGTGGGTAAGACGCTAGGCATGTCAATCGGAAGATTGCAAGTTTTGAGGTTCAAATCCCTAGTACCGTGTGACGGAGTGAGCTCCCACACTAGCCCCAGCTCTTTCCAACCTAGTGATTCGAAAGCATGCAAATTCAAGTAGATTAATAGGTACCACTTCAGTGGGTAGGTAACAGCGTTCCGCGTGCGTCATGCCGGCCACATGACCGTGGAAGCGTCTTCGGACAACGCTGGCTCTTCGGCTAAGAAACAGAGATGAGCACTGGCCCCTAGAGTCAGACACGACTGCACAAATGTGCGGGGGGATCCTTTACCTTTACTTTTATTAAGGTACTTGGTTTTAATATTCTCTGAAATTACTTTTGGCCCTAATAGAGCTGATTTATTTATTTTTATTTTTATTTTTATTATTTTTATTATTTTTATTTTTATTATTTTTATTTTTATTTTTGTTTTTGTTTATTTTTATTTATGATCTTTATAGAAAAGATCATTTGTCATATGTTAAGAGAAGGTGATAAGTTACTACAATTGTTTATATATATTTCTTTTCTTTTTCTTTACTATATTCTTATTTTTCCTTTTCTATTTTTTTCTATTTTTTCTTTTTCTTTTCTCAACCTTCTATTGTTTCTTTTTATTCTTTTTTAGTTTTTATTGTTTTTTTTATCATAGTTGTAATTTTTAATAAAATTAGTATTAAAAAGGAATTTATGGTACTGAATATTCTAAGACTGACTTTGAAATAGAATTGTGTACAAATGATGAAATGTGATTGCTAAAATGTATAAACTTTTATTGCAATTTGAAACACAAGAAGAACAAGTGAAAGAATGTATGATAAAGTGGGTTAAAAAATTTGGTTATAATATACACATGGAACAATGGGAAAATTTGTATTTATATTTTTATTGTTGTTTTTATTGTATTTTAATGATGTTGTTTTGTGAACCACCCAGAGTCCCTCCTTGAGGGGGAGATGGGCGGTCATAGAAAATAAATAAATAAATAAATAAATAAATAAATAAATAAATAAATAAAATGATGTACTATTTTTTTAATGTTATATTCAATTCTGGATGTAAAAGCTAAATAATTTTATGCTCATTAACATCCTAAATTGTAATGATTGTTGATATGATCTTTCTTCTTGTTATCCTCAACAGTATGAGTTATCTAAACATCATTGTGGAGTTCTTGGTGCTTTCTGAGCTTGGTTGTTTTCTTGCAAACATTTCATTACCCAACTAGGTAACATCATCAGTGCTAGTGAGTGTGGGGTTTACTCCCTGTTTATATACAGTAGCTTGCCCTGCCAGTGTTGATGGGGTGTGGTTTTCTCCTTGGTAGTTCCTTCCCTACATATATTCTCTTCTAAACATATATGAGCTACATACTATATATTAGAGTGTTAACAATCTTCAATTAATATTTTTACAAATATCATTGTATTGAAACAACATAACGTATTAAGATTTACAACATGATTTTTTTTAAAAACCAGGAAAAAATAAATAAAATATTCCCAAATAAGCAGGAATGATAATTTATCAGGAACAATATCCATCCTACCCCATTACATACATACATAAACAGGCTGTTGCCAGCAAATACAAAATTTGTTTACTATTTGTGGCTATGTCTACCCAGAACATTCACTGTTTTTTTCTCCACATAGCCCAATTAGCATTACTGATTGTACAATAAGAAGAAAAGGGAGAAAATATGCAAAGAAATAGGGTAAGAGGGCAGAAGAAAGTTTGGAGTCCTGATAGCTAAGTAGCTTGTCATTTGCCAAGTATTTAGTCAAGGCATACTAAATGGATTCCATTTTTTCCCACATAAATATCTTTTATAAGCAGTCTTCAATGAATATTTATTGGAAGGGGGAACCTTGAAATATAATCATTATAATACAGATGTTTGGCAATAAAAGGCAACTCATCAGAACCAAATTTGCTGAGAGCTGGTTTGTATCCATGTGGCTGGAATCCAATATGGATTTCACAGAACAAGAACAACAAGCACCATGAAACTAATTTAGTTAGTTAATTCTGTATGAAAATTGCCTAGGATCTCAGAAGAATAAAATGTGAATGATATAAGCCTCCCTTCCATCACTTTTTTAGGAGAAAATGGTAACTGAATAAAAGTCATGGGCCAGGATCAGAACCAGTGTGTTGGTGTACTTATTAGAGTCTGGGGTACATATTTAGTGGTCACATATGTACTTCTTTTACTCTTGGTTTTAATGTGAAACATCTATTATGTAGCTAGTTTCTAAGCTCTGTTTAAAGAATCTAATTTAATGCTTCCTCTTTTGCCAAGTCAAAGGGGTCATCTTGATCAAACATGCATGTTTGTAGGGGTCTAAAGTATATTGTTTGGCAATAAAAGATGTGCAGATGATACCACTTTGATGGCTGAAAGCGAGGAGGAGCTGAGGAGCCTTATGACAAAGGTGAAAGAAGAAAGTGCAAAAGCTGGGTTGCAGTTAAACCTCAAAAAAAAAAACACCAAGATTATAGCAACCAGCTTGATTGATCACTGGCAAATAGATGGAGAAAAAGTGGAGGCAGTGACAGACTTTGTATTTCTAGGTGCAAAGATTACTGCAGACGCTGACTGCAGCCAGGAAATCAGAAGACGTCTACTTCTTGGGAGGAGAGCAATGGCAAATCTTGATAAAATAGTTAAGAACAGAGACATCACACTGACAACAAAGGTCCACATAGTTAAAGCAATGGTATTCCCCGTAGTAACCTATGGCTGCGAGAGCAGGACCATAAGGAAGGCTGAGCGAAGGAAGATAGATGCTTTCGAACTGTGGTGTTGGAGGAAGATCCTGAGAGTGCCTTGGACTGCAAGAAGATCAAGCCAGTCCATACTCCAGGAAATAAAGCCAGACTGCTCACTTGAGGGAATGATATTAAAGGCAAAACTGAAGTACTTTGGCCACATAATGAGAAGACAGGATACCCTGGAGAAGAAGCTGATGCTAGGGAAAGTGGAAGGCAAAAGGAAGAGTGGCCGACCAAGGGCAAGATGGATGGATGATATTCTGGAGGTGACGGACTCAACCGTGGGGGAGCTGGAGATGGTGACGGCTGACAGGAAACTCTGGCGTGGGCTGGTCCGTGAAGTCACGAAGAGTCGGAAGCGACTGAATGAATAAACAACAACAAAAGTATATTGTATTCATATATTGGCATGAATGTTCAGTCTGAGATAATGAATTTGTTAGTTTTTAAGAAGCCACAAGGCCAGTTATTTTTGCTGCAGAAGACTAACATGGTTACTTTTGTGGAAAAAGGTTTATGAGATTCAGTGGTGGCAACAGAGAAAGACTTCTCACTGTTAGCTGACGCTTCAATTATGGGCTGTCCTCCCTAAAGTGGCTTGCATGACATCAGTATTATGGTATTTGTGGTGGCTCAGCGGGTAAGACGCCAGGCTTGTCGATCGGAAGATTGCAAGTTCAGAGGTTCGAATCCCTAGCCCTGCGTGCAGAGTGAGCTCCCGCACTAGCTCCAGCTCTTGCCAAGCTAGCAATTCGAAAGCATGCAAATGCAAGTAGATAAATAGGTACCACTTTGGTGGGTAGGTAACAGCGTTCCGTGCGCGTCATGCGGCCACATGACTGTGGAAGCATCTTCGGACAATGCTGGCTCTTCGGCTAACAAATGGAGATGAGCACCGGCCCCTAGAGTCAGACACGACTGTACAAAATGTGCGGGGGGAACCTTTACCTTTACCTTAGTGCTATTTTAAAAATTTTTTTTTTTTTAGAAATGTCACGCTAATTTTATTCTCTGATAGTGGGTTAGCTCCCCCCACCTCATTCTTTTATTCAATTTTGGATTTTATTTTCTCATTGCATTTTTATACCTCATACTTCTCGTTTTTTATGTATAAACTGATGAGGAAAAAATAGTTTTCTGGGATTTGAAAAACACAAATGAAAATGTTTTTCTTGAAGAAGCTTTTATCTTTGCACTCTCAGCCTATCATCCACTGCCACCCATTTCACTTTGTCTCATAGTTGCGCAGCCCCTGCCTACTACAACATAGACCTCTTTCTTCTTTGTGCTCCTGTTTTATTGTCTGCTTCATTTGGACAATGTCAAAAGTGCTGCTCCGAGGAAGAAACATAGCACTATTATTGGCTTTTCCTGTCAATTTAACATAAGAGGGAAAAGCTGAGCTGGAGGTTTCCATACAGTTTATGATTGCTGATCAGAGGATTTGCAAGTTTGGGAAGTCATAATTTATATTGTTGTGCCATGAATGTAGGGAGAAAGAAAGCAGAACAATGTGGAGGAGATGTGATGCAAAAGCAGAATCAAAGAATTAGAAGAGGGCTTGAAGGCAATTTAGTGCAATTCCCTGCCTATGGCACAATGTGCTACATAGGAAGCCACACGCATTTGTGACAAATGGGCAGACATATCTGCTTAAGATTGCTATCATCTTTCTGAAACCCCCCCTTACCCAGTCATTCAATTGTTTTCCATAGGATTTGGTTTCCAGGCTGCTTACAACATGATCCAACACAATTTGTAATTATCTTAATTCCAATAGGAGAGAATATACGTGGCTCAGGGTTGACCTGTGGAGTCCTTGGTGCTCTCTGAACTTGGTGGTTTTCTTGCAGACATTTCATTACCCGACCAGGTAACATCATCAGTGCTAGTGAGTGTGGGGTTTGCTCTCTGTTTATATACAGTATCTTGCCCTGCCACTGTTGGTGGGGGTGTGGTTTTCTCCTTGGTAGTTCTTTGATTAGGGTATTGTTTTATGCAGAAATGTCTGCAAGCAAACAACCAAGTTCAGAGAGCACCAAGGACTCCACAATTACAGTATCTTAATGTTGCACCCAGATCTGGACAGAAAACTCTAGATGTGGACCAGCCCAGGCTGGAGTAGAACTGTTTTATCAATGATTCAGACATTATGTTTCTATTAATGTGGTCAAAGGTTGGAGTAGCAGCAGCCCCATCATACTGTTGGCTCATGTTTAGTTTGTGGTCAGTTAAGATGCCCTGACCCTTTTCACAAGTATTTCTGTTGTCCAATATTGTATCCTTGATTTTTCTTGTTACCATTGTTTTGTCAGCTTAAAATAGGACTTTACAGTTTAGCTCTGATTAATTAATTATATCTCAGTGTTTCAGCCTATGAACATCTGTTTGAATATAATATTTGAATTCTTGGCTGCTGTTCATTCTAATATTTTAGCTTCAAGATTAATTACAAAAAGCTATTAATATTTTTTTTCTCCAGTAAGTTTTATATGCCTAAGCCTGTAAAAACTCCTTACAACTGTGATATTGGGATTAGGAGAAGTAGTAGTAGTAGTAGTAGTAGTAGTAGTAAAAACCTGTGAAGCATTGCCAAAGACTATGGAAACCTTCAGAGCTGCCTGATTAGAACGGCTGCTCTGAAAAGTTTCTCCACTTCAATGAATTAATCTGTTTCAATAGGCTGAGTCAATCAAAATTTGGATAAATTGAAGCACTTCACCTTTGAAGATTTGCACAGTCATAACTTTCTTCTGCCATTTGGTTATTTCCCTTAATTTAATTAACGTAAAGTAAAAAAACTATATCCTACACTCAATAATGACTTTTGCAGGGATCTATGACTTTAACAGGGACTCAAACCAAAGGAACCATAGTTTGTTTTTCAATTTGAATGGTGGATAGAAAGATGGATCTGTTAATAGGCAGTCAGACAGACACAAATCTGAGAGCTGAAAGACTAAAGAATAATTACAGAAAAATTCTACACCCTTTTTGGAAAAGGGAAGGAATAGGAAAAGTTAAGGAACCATTATAATGACTACAAAAAAATATTTGGTACAGTGTATTTCTAGTATTCCAACCCAAGCTATTTGTCAGCGGCACTTAAAGCAATTTATTTGAAATGGATATTTACATGAATGTAATATGGCAAAACAAATTATAAATAAAACATATGAACAATGTACTATAGCATAAACAACTGAAAATATTTACTAATCAGCATTCATACAACCTCATATACTTTATATCTGTTTTTTCTGTATGTGAATTATTTTTATGATTTTTTTTAATTTGGTCCAGTTTGTATCACAACTTTCTATCACATTTTAATAATCAATATGCTAAGAGTAACTATGACTCTGGATATGTAAACTAAAGTAAAGGTAAAGGTTCCCCTGCACAGTTGTGTCTGACTCTAGGGGCCGGTGCTCATCTCTGTTTGTTAGCCGAAGAGCCAGCGTTGTCCGAAGATGCTTCCGCGGTCATGTGGCCATCATGAAAAGCACGGAATGCTGTTAACATAAAAACTTGTGTTGATTTTTTAGAAATTTACACCCTCATTCAGGCTTTTGAGCATAACTCGTAATTCTTCAGATTTGTCATCGTTCTAATAGATACTCTGTGGCTGAAATTAAGCCTTTCTAAATTCTTTTTTTTAAAAAAACATGTTTAAAATGCACTAAACATTTTATATTCAATTAAAAATGTATTAAATTAAAGGCTTCCTTACGCCACCATACTTTTTTTATCTTAACCCTTTTGGACTAGAAGGATGATACAACCTTTGCTTTAATTGGTGTCACAATTAATTTATTTCCATTTTTATTGGAATGAGAATTGGTGTCATACATGACAGTAAGTATGTACATTTTTGTGTACCATGAATATATTTAGTTGCAGTACATTAGTACATATGAAGTTATCTAATGTTCAGATATAATAGTTTTCATTTGGTATTATGGTATTATCTACTAATATTTTCTGTTTATAATGCAATACAGAAAATGTTTATAATCATGGCTGCTTCCCACAATACTTTCACCAAGAGTGTATTTTAAAATACAGACAACACTGCTATTTTATTGATAGATGGCCTCATATTTGAAAGTTAAATGAGATTTGAATCTCAATGTACAATAGGCAAAGAGCTTTATCTAAGCTTTATCATGAATGCAAGAGCTTGCATCTGAATAGAGCATGATCATCATAGGTTAACTTTCATCTCAGTTTTAATAAAAAATAAAATTTGAAATACCTTGCATGTTTATAACCTACTTGATCTTTTACCCATGCTAAATAAAATGTCTTGATGACTGTCATAAGGCTAAGATAACAACATTCAGAGATACCAGAATACTTATCTTAAATGTGCATTAGAATTCCCTCAATTGCTCCACATCCTGGTATAAGCTATAAACTTGAGAAAGTCTCCTGACTAAAAGGTGGAGAATTTCAAAACCCCTTTTCTTAAACAACATTCTGAGATATACATTCTTAGCAAGGCCACTGTTAATTTAAATGGCATGTTAAATCTGCCCATCCACCTGTGTTGTGATAGTTGTATATACAGTATTTGTAATATGACTTACCATGGACTTTCAAATTTGACAATTTATTTTGAATGCACATCTTTACCTTTTTTTAATTTCAGTTTTAACCATGCCTCAACTTGTTGGAGCCAGCTTATCATTAAGGATTGTGGAAATAGCTTCTAAATACATTTTGTTAAGGTTTGGGAATAAAACCTGGAATTTACAGATAGAACAGACTGGAAATGTATTCAGTGTATCTAGGTGAAAGGGTATAGAAACTGCTATGTCATTCTATCAGGTGAAAGATGATGACACCTACTGGCAAGAGTATGCAAATGTATTGTGTGGCTGATGCAATGCTACTGTAATGTGAGTCCTGATTGGACAGATATATGTATGAAGGTACTGTGTAAGGTGCTATACTTTCTCTCTTTCTATTTGATGTGCCATTGGACAACGTATCTGTATATCTTGGACTGCTGTGTATGAAGACTGTGTATGTATAATTGTAAATAGACTTTTTACCTAAACCTCATTTTGTGTGAGTCTGTTTACTCCTATCAGGACTGGTAGAACGTATTGCTCTAAGTCTATGAAGGTTCTCAGTCATCCAGGTGGAATTGTCTGTAGCTTGAATCATGTCAACTGGATTTCTATTTTCTTAGTGGAAACGTTTCGCTCCTTATCCAAGGAGCTTCTTCAGTCTGAAGAAGCTCCTTGGATAAGGAGCGAAACGTTTCCACTAAGAAAATAGAAATCCAGTTGACATGATTCAAGCTACAGAGTATTGCTCTAAGGTTTCTTGGATATTGGACTGCCCCAGTACCGCTGACTCTGACACATTTTTATTACCTATCTAGCCCATGAACATTCTTGGAATGAGAATTTTCAGAACGCATGTCAAGATAATTCAGTATAATATATAGCATAATGAAATTTTCTACCTGATGCACTATAGATTTTTTTCTTTTAATCTATAATATTATATACTAAATCTTTAATATTGCTTAATAACATGTATTTTGAAATGGAGGAAGTGTCCACCATTTCAGTATTTAGTTCATAAGATGGTGATGCATAACAAATATCTGTGTAGATCAGCAGTTTAGAAATTATATTTCAGATGCAATTGAGTTCTCAGTCCAAAAAAGAATAGAGTCTCCTTTGAATTGAACCTTGATGGACATTTCTGTGCAGTTTTCCTGGCAACTCCAATAGATCATAAACTTACTGCACCCTATTAAATTGAGCAAACTAATGTATCACTAGTCACATCAGAACAACATTGTGGCACTTAATGAAATAATAAGGTATAACTGATAACTGAAGCACACTGGCTAATAATGATGGTCACTCACTGAATATATACCATTACAGTAACAATACCACCGGAGTGGAATTTCTCTAGTAAAAGAACCTTTTTCTTCAATAGAACTGTATTACCGATTCAGGCTATAGATCAGGAAATATCAAATCTCCTCAATTAATATATTCATTTGTATTCAGACCACACTTCAGTTACTAGCACTTTGCTCTTGGAGTCAGGGAAAGGGTTGCACATCTATCTCTTTTTTCCCCTATTCTGTTTATTAGTTTGTAAAACTCCCATAAATCCCCCAATTTGCCTAGAGACCATTTTCACTTTTCATAGATAATCAAGCAGGTATCTAACAATAAGATTGCTTTAAAAGCTCTAAACAGATGATGAGGCTCTCATAATAAATGAAACTACTCAACATCTTCCATTTAAACAACAAAACTGTATTTGTGTGAGCGACTGAACTGTCCTTTCAGAAATAATTTATGGATGTGCTAGGATTATATATAGCCTATTATTTTGCCCTACTTAATCTTCCCTGCTACAGTATCAGCCATTTTTACATTGGTGCTATATTAAAAACAATAAGCCAATAGCCAAAATGTTTGGTACATATATAAATGAACTGCCCACAGATTATTATCAGTGCAGTTGTATCTTGGCTATTAAAACATAACTCTTAAAATGAATTAGCAGTTTGGTCTAGTAGTTAAGGTGCTGGGCTAGAAACCAGGAGTCTGTGAGTTCTAGTCCCGCCTTAGGCAGGAAAGCTGGCTGGGTGACCTTGGGCCAGTCACTCTCTCTCAGCCCAACTCACCTCACAGGGTTGTTGTTGTAGGGAAAGTAGGAGGAGGAAGGAGTATTAGGTATGTCTGTAGCTTGAATCATGTCAACTGGATTTCTATTTTCTCAGTGGAAACGTTTCGCTCCTTATCCAAGGAGCTTCTTCAGTCTGAGCAAAGTTGGTAAGGGAATCCTAAATATGTTTCTAGGTAGCTGTGTGACCTTACACCTGGGGCTAGGTCATGGTTATATTGAGATGTTATTTTAAGTCCTTTTATCATCTAAAGGAGGATCGTTAAGATCACCATGCTGCTGTTGAGCTTGTGAAATGGTCTTAATCTTCCTAGGCACAGAAGACAAAGCAGGGAGGAATATGGGGGAAAGATTGTGCCTGAGGCCCCCACCTCTATTCAAGGAAGGATTTTCCAAGTTGGCATAAATGGACTCCTTGACCCCTCTCTCAAACCACCTATCTTCTCTGTCTAAAATGTGAACATTAATGTCCTCAAATGAGTGTCCTTTTTCCTTTAGATGAACTGCTGACTCTGGTCCTGTGGTGTTACTTCTCCTGTGTTGGGCCATCCTCCGGTACAAAAGAAAATCCTTCCTTGAATAGAGGTGGGGGCCTCAGGCACAATCTTTTCCCCATCTTCCTCCCTGCTTTGTCTTCTGTGCCTAGGAAGATTAAGACCATTTCACAAGCTCAACAGCAGCATGGTGATCTTAACGATCCTCCTTTAGATGATAAAAGGACTTAAAATAACATCTCAATATAACCATGACCTAGCCCCAGGTGTAAGGTCACACAGCTACCTAGAAACATATTTAGGATTCCCTTACCAACTTTGCTCAGACTGAAGAAGCTCCTTGGATAAGGAGCGAAATGTTTCCACTGAGAAAATAGAAATCCAGTTGACATGATTCAAGCTACAGACAATTCCACCTGGATGACTGAGAACCTTCATAGAGTATTAGGTATGTTCACCGCCTTGAGTTATTTATAAAAATAATAAAGGCGGGATAAAAATTAAATAAATTAAATAAATAAATAAATTATAACATAAATAATCATGGTCCAATGAGAAAGATGTGTTATTATATGTGCTGGGCTTTTTTTTCTACTTCAAAAGCAAATACATAAAAAGCAAAACCTCTTCGTTAGTGACCAGTGGAGAAATAATAGAATTATATTTTTGCACACATTAACATAAGTGGCCCATTCATTTGGACAAACTTCAAATTTATGAAAAATCAGTAGTAGGCAACCTTGATGAAGACTTATTAACTGGCAAGCTGCAGGCCAGATCAGATCCAAAAAAGCAATGCTATTTGACTGATTGCAGCCTAATCAAAGTTTCTTCATAGTTAGGAATATATATATTGCCCTGGACATTTGGAAGCATATGCACATCTTAAATCTAGTTAAAGCAGGATTTGATGTAGAATCTGACATTTTGACAAAATTGTTCATTCCTGGTCTGCAGTATTTATATATTAGTTACACCAGCTGAATGATCCAATATATTCCAACACCTGTGGCAAACTGTTTAGGCCATATCACTTATTTATGACTTTGTAGGAAAAATGCAATTCTTGGCTTGTTGTACTAGAACTGAGAGAGTTTTTGGTTTGCTAGATATTTCCTTCTCTTCTATTTCGCAAATGTATTTTATTTTATTAGTGTCTTTCTAGCTTCCTTCATTTTCTTTGGAATTCATTTCCTGTTGAATAGCCAGAATGACTCTGTAATGAAACTTATGATTATATTTTTCTGGATGGGATGGTAGTACTAGAGGAATATGGATTAAAATGATTTTTCTGCACCATGTTTCAACATAGTGAGTGGTTCAAGAAGTCTAGTATACCTGGAACTATTTGGGATAGCATTTTTAATAAGGAAGAGTTGAAGGGAATGGAATATGCCCTTTTCCATAATACTCTGAGCCATTTGCATTGTAAAGCAATCCTTTATCAGTTCTCATCTTTCATTATATTGCTCTAACAGCAATAGTATCTATCCCTCCCATTAAACCTTTGTGTGTCCACCACTCTTATTCCTTAGGTTTCAGGTATCCTGGAAAGAAAGAATTTCTACTAACAGTATGGGCAATTTATGTGGTTGACCTTAGAGACAGGAAAATAATAACAACAACAATTTCTGTATCTGAGTTAAGAGTAATTTCTGCATTGGATCCTTGTACAGTTAGTGTCAGGTTGCAAGCCCGAAAAATGCCTTCACCTTTAAGAGCCCAACATCATAGGTGTGGTTTTGGAATATATTACAGAATTTCTATTTGTATTGCTAGGCAGTGTGAAATTTACAAAATGAGGACTATCTAGGCTGACCATATGTACTGTTTTAAATGGGACAGTACTGTTTTTTCACATTTCCTGACCATCCTGTCGTTTTAATATAAATGTCAATTTTGTCCCGTTTTTTTTTTTAATTAGCAAAATGTCAGGCATGGCAAGATTGATTCAGCCAAGATGCAATTATCATTTAAAAAGTGCTTGATTGAGGTGCCTGATGTTGGGTGAGACTAGAGAGGGGCAAGGAAGGCAGAAAGAGAGAGAGGGGGGGAGACAGAGAGACGGGGAGAGATATCTTTTCCACTGCCTCTGCTCTGCTCTCATCTGGTCACTCTCTGCTCTCTGTTTGTTTTATTAAAATGTGTTCGGGATGTGATCCCGTCCCCTTTTTTCAAGAGTGAAACTGATTATTTCTCCAGGTCGGCAAGAGAGAGTCTTTCGTTTGGGATTGTGGGAGAGAGAGAAAGAGGGAGAAAAAAAAGCAGGAGGAGGAGGAGGGAAGGCAGAAGGAAGAGAAGCCTCGCCGGGTGTGGAGTTTTGAATCCTCCCTTCCCTCCCTCTCTTCTCTCCCCCCTCCCCTCCTTCCTGCGATCCGTGATGTTACAAAGCCCATGAGCTGTGCTATCCCCATTCACCTCCAGTCAAATACAGTCCCCCTCTACATCTACCTAAATTTTTGTATGAGTTCTGTCACTGAAGAATAATTGTTAGCTCAATATGTTCATGTAATAAAACTTTTTCATTTTAATGAAAACAAAAATATTTTTATATATACAGTAATCTGTTTAAGGACCAGCAAATGGATCTTAAAAACTCTTTAAAACTTTTGTTATCGTCTTACTTTTTCGTGAATACGGAATATTACATAAGTTTAACCCCATCCCATTTTTGCCATCCCAATGTCCCATTTTTGTCTCAAGGAAATATGGTCAGCCTAGGACTATCAGGCAATGCTTGATAGTCCTTCAGTCTTTGGTTTACCAAAAAAAAAAAAAAGCCCTGATGGGAACCTCGTGGGCCACTGAAGGTCTGTGTTCTTCCCTGTTCTAAGTTAGGCTAGAATCCTACTTTGAGCAGTTAGAAGACTTTTATGGTATTACTTGTTATCTAAGAACTGATTTCACCTTGTTTCTCCCTCTTTAAACTAACTTGGATTAGATACAACTGGATTGTGTTGATGAACAGAAAAGAAAGGCAACTGTACAGATGAGCATGCTCAATTAAGTTCAAAGTGTTCAAGTGCTTCCTATATGAACAAGGTTTGAAGAAAGAAGAACTGGACTTTTCTTTCTCCACAGTCTCACCCACCTGATCCTCAGAGCACTCAGTAAGAAGTTTCCACTGAGGTTTAAAGGCTCCTTAAATCATTAGAGATTTGCTGAATACGTAAATCAGCTGAAACTATCTATTAAAATTTATCCTAATTTTACATATTACTTCTAAGAAATCCATTCATTAACCAGAAGTAAAGTGACAAAACAGAACATTTCTTCACCATCTGAACCCACTGCAGCTGCTTATCAAGTCTTGGTTATGGTCTGACTGGAAATTCCATCTGCTTAGATTCCCTCAATTTAGATACTTGGGACCAGCAGAGGGCACTTTTAGCTATATCTTTTTCTCTGAATGAAAACAACAAGTAAGAAGGCCTTGTTCTATAGAGCAAAGGAAAAAAAACTCCTTTACTGTGGTCTGTAATGATTAATGCATTCACATCATAAGCCTGTCATGAAGAATAACTTCCTCTTTTTTCCCCCTTTTAATTTATGGAAACTAATGAGCTGCAAATGTTTTCCCCTGTTTTCCCCACAGTCAGATAAACTATATTTCAGAATTATTCTGATCTTGAGAGCAATAATAACAGAATAGAATTTATTGCCTTTTCTCCTTATTCCCCTCCCAACCACCATATCTTCCCCCCTTTTTGTTATCAACTGCTATTGGCATGTCTCCAACAGAACACTTTAGTGGAATGCGTCACCCATCTGCTTCTCTTTCCTTGCCTAACTAATTGCAAAGTTTTTACACTGGGTTGGATTTTCACAAGGCAGCTCAGCAAAATTCAGTAAATGAGCCCAGGATGATGCAGACATCTCCTAAAATAGAATTTAGAATAGGGTGAGGAAATCCCTGCATTTGATATTTTGAGATATGTTCATTTTTCCCTGTATGAAGCAAAAACTAGATTGCAGAAAACATTTTACCATGTATAGGAAATCACACTGCTGATGAGCTATCTATCACTTGAATGCTGCTAAGTGTAGATACCTAAGTGTAATATAAACTGAACACTTATTTCATCAATTGCAATCACTTTGGGTTGTTTTTATTTATAGCCACAGATACTGACTTTTATTTTGTCAAATACTGGCATTCCATATTCAGGAGATTTATACACAGTAATAATTATTAAAAGCAGACAATGCCACTTTGTTAAGTATCTGTAAATACTGTAATATCTTAAATATTTACAGTATCATTATACCATATCTTTGTCACACATTGCAGTATATATGTATTGCAATGAATCATGGTGGGGGGGGGGAGCAAAATGTCAAAAATAACACAAGGAATCAACCTGCAGAGAGGATCTCAGAAAGATGGGGAGTTGTCTTGCTCCATCTTCCTAGTAGTGATCCAGCTCAGAGCCACTAAAAATGAGGGGTATTAGGGAATCCATTATCTCTCAGTGCTCTACCAGCCCTGGGGAAAGCACCAGAAGCTATGACTGAAGAAACATTGTGATAAGAAATTAGATGTGTTAGATGTTTAAGTCCATTCCTTACAGTATGTCTATCTTTTCTCTACATTGATGGTTTTGCAAATATAACATCTACCTCTCTGCCTGGCAACATTGTGCCAGTTTATTCCCAATGTGCCATTTTGGACTGGTCATTTGTAGAGATGCTACATTGCCTTTGACCCAAAACAGTTTGCTTTGATTCATTATTTAGTGTTTGGCAAAATCTGAGGCCACACCTGGCATGTTTTTTTTTAATCTAAATCAATCCTTTATATTGTTAGAAAGATGACTAGAGGATATGATCATAGGCATCTACAAGCCATGAAGATGTCAGAAAGACTTCCCACGTGCCGAGATGTTATCGCACCAATTATGTAATTGTGTCTTTTTGCATCATGACATAATCAGGCAAATGATGCAAGTACATACCTTGTATCATGTGTGTGATGATTTTATGTCACTTGTCCCCTTTGCTCCTGCTGCAAATGTTCATGGATATGTTAGTGGGAGGGAGTGTGGATTTGTACTAGCTAATCATTCACTGATTCACTCATCCTCAGCCAACATTATGGGGGGATGACAGGGCAAGAACAAAAGTATTTTTTCACCACAGAAATTCCACAGTGCTGAAATGGATCTTTCTTTTACACAATTGGTTTGAGTAAGGTACTTCTTTTTAAAAATACATAAAATTATTCACCCTGAGACAGGGCAGGACCTAAATCCTAAATAACGTTGTAAAATGTTGTTTCAAGAATGAAAAGGATTCAGAGTTTTTCATACAAATTTAAATTTCTACTTGCAATAGTTAGGTGAAATATTTATTTATTGGATTTATATTACATATTATATTATATTATATTATATTATATTATATTATATTAATTATATTATATCCACAAGGAGAACTCTGGGTGGTTCACAACCAAACCATCATTAAAATACAAAATGGTCCTAAAACAAATATACAAAAAATATAAAATATCATTAAAATTCTTAAACAATATAAATAGAAAAATATGAAATAAAATCAAGATGGCTACAGTTCTCAAATTCTAAGCATAAGGGCCACTCTCTATCCATGTTAAGGTGCTAGCCATCCCCAAGAATGACTATTTCCCCTCCCATCCCAGGCTTGGTGACAAAACCAGGTTTTCAGTTTTTTTCTGAAGTCCAGGAGTGTGGGGGCCTGTCTCACCTCTGGGG